>JAXQQM020060234.1:0-446910 GCA_034641835.2 Pinus albicaulis | reverse complement strand
TGTTGACCACACTTCGTCAACTACCCCATAGCAGTACACCCCCATTTTTTCAAATGGGATTCGTCATGTTCGACATGGTTGCACCATTCAGATTCCATCATCCAGATTTCATCGACAGTTGACATTGTTATAAATGATGTAAACCCATTTTGCATGTAATGATGTAAATGATCTAAGTAAGACTGTCCATGTATGTAACAACCTAGGTAAGCCTAGTATGTTGTTGATGACTTCCATCCTAGGAGGTTTTTTGTCTCACTGATTCACGAAAGTGATCGGCAGAGTTTTTCCCTCCAGCCTCACCCCAAAGCTAGGGTGGATTTTGTCATCGGCATGCTAAGTGAGTCCTAGTGTTTTTTATCGAGTCCTTGTAAAAGTAGTTTGAACTACTTGGTCTACTAGATCATATGTTGAGTCGCAGAACTGGGTATTTATTTGAGGGTCTATACAAATGGGTTTTCCCCCCTTCATGTATGTAAAAGTATTATCTCATGTAAAAGAGGGTTGGAAAAAATAATTATAATCCCCTCTTAGTCAATTAATTAAATTTTCTGGTCAATTAATTAATAAAATCCTAAACCAGAAATTTAATTAATTTAGGGTCCTAAATTAGGATTAAATCTTTAAAGGCAAAATTTGTTGGTCCTTGGAAAATGATTTTGACAGCCCCAGGCCAAGGGAATATTGAGAATTTTAAGAAATATTGGACCCTTGGGCCTTAGTGGTTAAATCAAAGTCAAAATTGTGGGGTAATTAACTCAAAAATAGTATTTTTGAGTTAATTAAAATTGAATTAAATGATAAATTCGTTTTTTTCCCCCAAAATTTTAATTTCAACACTCCGGATTAAAAGATAATTAAATCTTTTGGACGGTTGAGATTATTTTGACGAGGATCATCCAAACTAGCCGTTAGAGATCTAGTCCTATAAATTTAGAGGTCTTTGTCATTCTTGGATCATCCGATCTCAGAATCGTGCACTTGCTCGTAGAAGCTCTTGTAAACTTTTTGAGGAATAAAGCTAAAGACTTTGGGGTTACAAATCTGGATGTTCCTTCTCAGATCTATGTGGTGAATTCTCTCTAAACTCTGCTACTTGGTTTCTTGCATTTTATGGTTGATGGCCTTCATGGATTAATCTGCATATAGGTATCTTATGCGGTTTTCTGGGTTTATAAAATAACATTTTGATTTTTCTAAGGGTCTCATGTTGTTTTCTTAAATCTCTATCGGTCTAAAGTTCAGATCTAAGTGTGCAGGGAAATTTTTTTTTAAGATTGGGCGTCTGGGGAAGTCTTCGGTTGGACCAGCCGACTCTCAATAAGCATAAATCTGATAAGCTCTTTATTTGTTAAATTCCGGGTCTATCTTACGATGTTTGTGATTTTGCAGGGTTTCGAAGGCTCGTGCCTCTCACTAAAATTTTAAAATCTCTGAAAATTGTGCTAAATGGATTTTAATCTGACCTTGAGGGTTTTAAATTTGTAAAACAGTGGTAAATTTGTAAATTTTTCAGGATTGTTAGGGTTTAATCATTAAAATTGGCGTGTGTGTCTTCAAATCTGGCTGTTGTTGCAGGTTACAGGTTCAAATCAGAAATTTTTTTAGGATCCAAGGCAGATCTAGCTTCCCAAGGCCAGATCTGGCCTCAAATCCCCACTGTGGGCAAATCTGGGCGTTTTTGGTTTCAAGAAGCACTGAAAATCTAAATTTTTGAACAATTTGAATATCTGAGGTTAATGTGTTTGTCCAAGTTCTGCATTTATATGCCCATTCATCTCATTTTTTTTGCCCTAGCCGTCCTTCATTCATCCTCTGCCCAACGTCCTCAATCTGCTCACGTTTTTCACCTGACCACACAAACTGAAAACGACAAAGTAGAATATTCAGGTCAGCGTCCCTTTCTCCTGTCAGTCATTCATCGAGCTGCCTGCAAACATGCCCACGCTGCCTTAAACCGCGTCCTCAAACCTGCGTGCTCTCTTCCTTGGCCTTCGATTTCAGCTGTCCGCCTGCATTTCCTTGCTTATTCTTCTGCCTTCGAGCCTCAGCTCTGTCATCAAGTCGCTGTCCAAACCATCTCCGTCCAGCGTCCTCACTGTGCTCTCGACCTGCATAAAAAAAAGACGATTCATTACATCTGCCATCGAACGTCCATCTTCAGCTCCTCCGCCCGAGCCGTGCCTCCGTCTGCTCCCTTGACCTGTGTAACAGAGAACACCAAAAACAAAAACATAAAAAATAAAATTCATATGCGTTTGGCTTAGTTTTAAATTTGTGAGTCGTAGCGTAGACGTAGGGTTAAGATTCGATTTTTTATGATAGCGTAAGTGTGTTTTTGGTTATGTTTTGAGTTCGACTTTTATTTAATTGTAGATTCGATTTTTAGTTTAAGCTGTAGAGTAAGGCATGTAGTTTAGTTTCTAACTTTTTTTTAGATTTTAAATTAATTTATTTCATTTCGATTTTAGTTTAGACTTAGTTTTAGGAATCTAACTTTTAGTTTTAATTTAGATTTTCATTTTGTTAATTAGATTATTTTATTTTTAATTTTAGATCTAATTTTAGAATTTAGATTTAAGTTTTAACTTAGATTTAGATTTTTATTTTATTTTGGATTCAATAAAATAATAAAAAATAATAAAAATTTCAAAATTCTAAAAAAATATAAAATACAAAAATATAAAAAAAAATTTCAAAATTTCAATAGTCAAATGTGCTAAATTTGTTTTTATCTAAAAATTTGACTATAGAACATTTTGATTGTCGAACTGGGTTATAATTGGAATATCTTATTTTTTGGACATCTGGCATTTTCATTCATGGTTGTGGTGTTTTTAATTGAATATCATTGATCAATCGTGTTTCCATAAGCAGCAGTTAGTCATCATTTACTGGTTTATAATTGCATAACAGGATCTTGTTTGACTCCATAAGGCACTGGTCTCTAACGTGAAATCTAATCTAGATCTGTGAAATCCTGTTAATTTCATCTTGTATTTGGTGTTCTAGCTGTGTCTCCTGGATTTATCCTTCATTTCAAATAGGGTCTACCTCCCTTAGCCTGCAAGGAGACAGCTTAAAGAGAGAGATTGGGGATAAAGGTGACAGCCCCCAGTCTGAGCCGTTGTCGCGGTGCCCTGGACAATCTGTGCGACAACATTTTTTGGCGCCGTTGCCGGGGATAGAGTTTTTCTGTCCTTGGTCTTAACGACATTTTCTAATCTTCTGATCTTTCATCGCCATTCATTAGCCTGTCGCAAGGGATCACATTTTCTGGCGTCTTTCATCTCTTCATATTTTCATCGCCTTATCTTTCGTCATATCTCTAATCATTTCATCATCGTATCTTTAGCACCTGGACATTTTGGTTGGCTTCTTGTTTGGGTGGCGACTCCACTTATTCATCTTTTTACTCCCAGACAAGAATCCCCCTGTGATATCCATCTGCTATCTCTCGATTATTTCTTTTGTTTTAGAATTAGTTTCATGTTCAAGTGGCGACTCCATTTCTTTCATTTCTTACAAGAGTTCCTGCTAGGAAGTTCACTTCTTGAGGACTCTTTGACTATTCTTGAACACGGATCTATTTCTTAAATTTTAAGCAGGTCATCATGGATGACACCTTTCATGACATGCCGGAAGAAGCCACTTCAAAATTGCCTTTTTTTTCAGGTGGTGATCCAGGCACTGCTCTATTACATCTAAGGATGGTCAACCTTTTTATACATAAATATTGTCGTTCTTCACAATATAATCATGAAGATGTCAAGATACGTGTCTTTGGCTATTCTTTAAAAGGTGATGCTATTGATTGGTTTCGAAATTGCCCTGAAGAATATTGTTTAGAATATATCATCAATGCTTTTACAGATAAATATATAAAACAAGATGACTCAGGTAGTGAAAGTGATCTTGTAGAAGACTCAACTATTAGCAGGAGATTTCCAGACAATTCTCAGGATGAATCCACTTGTACCATGACAGCACAAACCCATGATAGTGGTGAAACAAAAACAAATTGTCAAACCAGTGTTGACAACGATAAGAATCTTGTTAGCGAACTGATTCAGATGGTTAAGGACATACAGCTAAATCAAGCTCAGGTAATCAAGAATATGGAGGCCAACCAGACTGAGATCGTTAAGAATATGGAACTTAATCAAGCAAGATTAACAGCTGATCATACCAAGGAAGTTGATGCTATACGAAACAAGTTGTTAGCCTTGGAGGAGAAGATGGAGATCATGGAATTCAATCACTCCAATCAAATAATTGCCATGGAAGAAAAACGTGTTAAGGAAATGATGATTATGGAAACAAATCATAAGAAAGAGATGAACTGTATGCAAAATTTCTTCATGGGCATGAAAGCAGATAATGATAAAATGATTCAAAACATTGAAGCTAACCAGATCATTCTTCAGAATTGGATAAATACCTTAGAAGAAAGTCATGCACAGGAAATAAATGTCATGGAAAACAGGTTAAAAATGATGGAAGTTAATCATTCTAATCAGATATCTCTTCAACACAAATTGTCAACTATTGAAGAAATGCATGCCAGGAAGATGAGTTCCATACAGAAGAAGTTGGAAAAAATGGAACGATCACACATGCAAGATTTCCAACCCAGGTCAGATTGTCAACAGATTATAGGCCTCCCAGCTTGCTGAAGCAATTTCCATCTCATCATACGGAGGTCACTTTTCCCATTAAGGAAGATTTAACTATGGCTACAAAGGATGTTGAGAAAGACCAAGCTTATGTGTCACCTTTAACAGAGTATATTCAGAATAAGATTGGTCACATTCCAGGTTCATCAGAGGTTTTGTACAAGGATTTTCAAGATAAGGACAAGAAATTTACAGTAGTCTCATTGCTGACATCACAACCCACTCAGACGAAGAGAAAGAAAAAGAAAGGAAGAAGTAAGCGGTTTGATTCGTCTGATGGTCGAGAGCAGCTTGACATTCGGATAAGACAGAGTCCTACATTATGCAAGATCGGCCATGGCACATCTGAAAAGCAGCCTACAGACTTGCCTGAAAGTAGGCAAATGCTCAGCATACACTATATTGAGCACATTTGATGCCATAGGGCATCCTCTGTATCGTATTTCTAACCCTACTCCTCGTTATTTCAGCATTTCATTTTGAAGTTAGAGTAGATTTACTTTTCATGTTAAGTAGAATAATAAATAAAAGAAGAGCTTTTATTTTTCATGAGCCTAATGTTATATGATGATATTTGGATGGACGCTACTTATGTAATCTTGTGTGTTGCTTGGATGCAGATTCTGGATTCTCACATTCCTTCAACGAAGCAACGTGTCCCCAAGTAGAGCCAGATGTTGACCACACTTCGTCAACTACCCCATAGCAGTACACCCCCATTTTTTGAAATGGGATTCGTCATGTTCGACGTAGTTGCGCCATTCAGATTCCATCATCCAGATTTCATCGACAGTTGACATTGTTATAAATGATGTAAACCCATTCTGCATTGTTATGATGTAAGTGATCTAAGTAAGACCGTCAGTATATGTAATAACCTAGGTAAGCCTAGTATGTTGTTGATGACTTCCATTCTAGGAGGTTTTTTGTCTCACTGATTCACGAAAGTGATCGGCAGAGTTTTTCCCTCCAGCCTCACCCCAAAGCTAGGGTGGATTTTGTCATCAGCATACTAAGTGAGTCCTAGTGTTCTATCGAGACCTTGTAAAAGTAGTTTGAGCTACTTGGTCTACTAGATCATATTCTGAGTCGCAGAACTGGGTATTTATTTGGGGTCTATGCAAGTGGGTTTTCCCCCTTCATGTATGTAAATGTATTATCTCATGTAAAAGAGGGTTGGAAAAATAATTATAATCCCCTCTTAGTCAATTAATTAAATTTTCTGGTCAATTAATTAATAAAATCCTAAACCAGAAATTTAATTAATTTAGGGTCTTAAATTAGGATTAAATCTTTAAAGGCAAAATTTGTTGGTCCTTGGAAAATGATTTTGATAGCCCCAGACCAAGGGAATATTGAGAATTTTAAGAAATATTGGACCCTTGGGCCTTGGTGGTTAAGTCAAGGTCAAAATTTTGGGGTAATTAACTCAAAAATAATATTTTTGAGTTAATTAAATTTGAATTAAATGATAAATTCGTTTTTTCCCAAAAATTTTAATTTCAACGCTCCGGATTAAAAGATAATTAAATCTTTTGGACGGTTGAGATTATTTTGACGAGGATCATCCAAACTAGCCGTTAGAGATCTTGTCCTATAAATTTAGAGGTCTTTTTCATTTTTGAATCATCCGATCTCAGAATCGTGCACTTGCTCTTAGAAGCTCTTGTAAACTTTTTGAGGAATAAAGCTAAAGACTTTGGGGTTACAAATCTGGATGTTCCTTCTCAGATCTATGTGGTGAATTCTCTCTAAACTCTGCTACTTGGTTTCTTGCATTTTATGGTTGATGGCCTTCATGGATTAATCTACATATAGGTATCTTATGCAGTTTTCTGGGTTTATAAAATAACATTCTGATTTTTCTGCAAAGGTCTCATGTTGTTTTCTTAAATCTCTATCAGTCTAAAGTTCAGATCTAAGTGTGCAGAGAAATTTTTTTAAGATTGGGCGTCTGGGGAAGTCTTCGGTTGGACCAGCCGACTCTCAATAAGCATAAATCTGATAAGCTCTTTATTTGTTAAATTCCGGGTCTATCTTACGATGTTTGTGATTTTGCAGGGTTTCGAAGGCTCGTGCCTCTCACTAAAATTTTAAAATCTCTGAAAATTGTGCTAAATGGATTTTAATCTGACCTTGAGGGTTTTAAATTTGTAAAACAGTGGTAAATTTGTAAATTTTTCAGGATTGTTAGGGTTTAATCATTAAAATTGGGGTGTGTGTCTTCAAATCTGGCTGTTGTTGCAGGTTACAGGTTCAAATCAGAAATTTTTTTAGGATCCAAGGCAGATCTAGCCTCCCAAGGCCAGATCTGGCCTCAAATCCCCACTGTGGGCAAATCTGTGCGTTTTTGGTTTCAAGAAGCACTGAAAATCTAAATTTTTGAACAATTTGAATATCTGAGGTTAATGTGTTTGTCCAAGTTCTGCATTTATATGCCCATTCATCTCATTTTTTTTGCCCTAGCCGTCCTTCATTCATCCTCTGCCCAACGTCCTCAATCTGCTCACGTTTTTCACCTGACCACACAAACTGAAAACGACAAAGTAGAATATTCAGGTCAGCGTCCCTTTCTCCTGTTAGTCATTCATCGAGCTGCCTGCAAACATGCCCACGCTGCCTTAAACCGCGTCCTCAAACCTGCGTGCTCTCTTCCTTGGCCTTCGATTTCAGCTGTCTGCCTGCATTTCCTTGCTTATTCTTCTGCCTTCGAGCCTCAGCTCTGTCATCAAGTCGCTGTCCAAACCATCTCCGTCCAGCGTCCTCACTGTGCTCTCGACCTGCATAAAAAAAAGACGATTCATTACATCTGCCATCGAACCTCCATCTTCAGCTCCTCCGCCCGAGCCGTGCCTCCGTCTGCTCCCTTGACCTGTGTAACAGAGAACACCAAAAACGAAAAGCAAAAAACAAAAACATAAAAAATAAAATTTATATGCTTTAAGCTTTTGAAGTCTATTTCGTTTGGATTAGTTTTAAATTTGTGAGTCGTAGCGTAGACGTAGGGTTAAGATTCGATTTTTTATAGCGTAAGTGTGTTTTTGGTTATGTTTTGAGTTCGACTTTTATTTAATTGTAGATTCGATTTTTAGTTTAAGCTGTAGAGTAAGGCATGTAGTTTAGTTTCTAACTTTTTTAGATTTTAAATTAATTTATTTCATTTGATTTTAGTTTAGACTTAGTTTTAGAATCTAACTTTTAGTTTTAATTTAGATTCTCATTTTGTTAATTAGATTATTTTATTTTTAGATTTTAATTTTAGATCTAATTTTAGAGTTTAGATTTAAGTTTTAACTTAGATTTAGATTTTTTATTTTATTTCGGATTCAATAAAATCATAAAAAAAAATATAATAAAAAAATAAAAATTTCAAAATCCAAAAAAAAAAAATAAAAAATTATAAAATTTCTCAAAAATATCTTTTATAGTCGAGTGAGCTTTTGAAATTTTATCTTGAGATTGACTATATGAAATCGTTGATTTGTCTGGATCGAAATTAATTGAGCATTTTAAATCCTGGCATTTTCATTATTCATGGTTGTGGTGTTTTTAATTGAATATCATTGATCAATCGTGTTTCCATAAGGAGCAGTTAGTCATCATTTACTGGTTTATAATTGCATAACAGGATCTTGTTTGACTCCATAAGGCACTGGTCTCTAACGTGAAATCTAATCTAGATCTGTGAAATCCTGTTAATTTCATCTTGTATTTGGTGCTCTAGCTGTGTCTCCTGGATTTATCCTTCATTTCAAATAGGGTCTACCTCCCTTAGCCTGCAAGGAGACAGCTTAAAGAGAGAGATTGGGGATAAAGGTGACAGCCCCCAGTCTGAACCGTTGTCGCGGTGCCCTGAACAATCTGTGCGACAACAGGGAGCGTTGGGGTGATTTGGAGCTGTAGTTCAGTAGAACTGCAGACTGGGTAGGATCCTTGAGGAGTCCACCTCTCGGATCATCACCTTGCTACAGGAGCACAAATCAGAGGTAGCAAGATGGTTAAGTTTCAGTTGGTGCAGAGGAGTGCCGAAGTGACAATGTAGTGGCTAGAGAGCGTTAGAGACTGAGTAGCGCCGATAAGAGTTGGCAGTAGTGCAAGAAGGCACAATGCAGTGTCAGCAGCACCGCAAAGGCTTCGGAGGGACAACACAGAGACTAGCAACAGTCAAATCTTTAGCATGAGATGTATCCTATTGAACACTTAGTTCAGTTTTGGATGTTTTTTTTTTGCACTAAGCAATAGAGTTGCAATGCAGTAGTAGTTGGAAGAAGCATGCAACGTCAGCAGCAACACTGATGCAACAATGCAGTGCTGATTGGCAGCAGTATCAGACATTAGCAACGCAGAGGGAGATGCTGCAGAATTAGAGTAGTACTTCCGCTGGTTGTATTGCTAGAGTACATTCCTCGCTAAGAGGGAGTGTTGATTTTGGGTAGCATCGGATGTGCTTTGACTCATAAAATTTGCAGGGAGGCTTAGGCACATGTATTCCCGATAACCCAGAAATTGTTTTTTGAAAATTCCACTCAAAGTGTGTTTTATTAAAATAATTAATTATTTTTAATGGGACCCTAAGTCTAAACTTAGGAAAAAAAATAATTAAAGGGTATTAATAAAACAAAGTGTGAATCTTCTAGAGAAGACAAAGATAAAGTCAAAATTTAATCTTATCCGTTGATTAATGATTTAATCTTGGTCATTGAACTCTCAACGAGAAGATTATAAGGACTTGATGGATCATTTGGACAACACATAGAGAGGATTAAGAGATTGAAATTTTGAAGTGAGCAGTGCTTAGATAGAAAATCAATCAAGAGATCTTTGCAAAGAGGGGTAGTAATTCCGGTTGGAAGGATTCCTGATCCAGAGAGTGCATAGCAGAGGAGGCAGTAGAAGCCACAAATAGCTGCGCAAAGCTAGTGACGCAGAGGCTACGTTGAGACTGCGCAGAGCCGAGAGGGAGTTCATTTTTCTGTTAAGGAGACAGCAGAGGGTCAGTGCCAATTCCCGGAGGGAGTTTCCATAGGCTAGAAGATTCTAGTTTTTAACAAGCAGAGAGATCTAGTGCAGAGAGAGAGAGAGTAGCTTTAGTTGTGATGCAAAGACTGCGTGGATGATGCAGTCACTGTGCAGAGGCAGTGCAAAGCAACTCGTTTTGGGTGCAGGTTAGTGTCGGATTCCTGTGGTAGAGTGAGATTTGTCTCATGAGATTTGTTTGTCAGATTTGTTTGTATAATTGTCAGATTCTACAATCATAGATTTGTACTCAAAATTTACTGCATAATATATAAACCCTCAACTCCTACACTGATTTTCCCGCATTGGGTTTTTTCGGGGACATTGGTCCAAAAACAACTGTGTCTATGATTTATTCTTGTTCAGATTTTGTTTCCGCACTTGTATTTTTCCGCAGTTAATTTGTGAGGGATGTAGTGTATGAGATTTCCCTGTTTACAGTAGAAAAAACCGTAAATAATTTGTTCAAAGGAATTAACAAATAGAGGATTTCTCATCAATTGCTGCAGTAGGATTCCGGGTAATACAAATTTTTACCCTAAAGATCGGAGGTATCGAGGTACGAATTGGGAAATACTCATAAGAGGAGGAACAACAAGGAGACAAGACCAGTCCTAACCTGTAGGGCATCAAGCAAACTCATATCTCCTTTTAATAAGAGGAACAACAAGAAGGGCAACTAATAAGGGAATAACACCCTACTGATAACAACCTGCCTCTGGGGTCCCAAACATAAACTAACACTTGCTCGCTTTATCTCTGTCCATTCTCCCAATTGGTGGGCTGCCCTACCCCACCCATCAATATAGGTTCTGAAGGTTGTTTAGAGAGCAGATATCTACTCGTTTTCAGGGGTTCCCCATAATGCTTTATTGCTCGAAAACACCATTCTTGTCGATATAGGTCCTCAAGGTCGTTTAGAGAGCGACTATCTACCCATTTTCAGGGCTTCCTACAATATACACTGGCTTACTGTATAGGTTTTCATTTGTCTGGAGCGAGAATCACTACCCTCTCCAGAGGATCCCCACAAATTATCCTCTCGGTTGGTTAGACCCTTGGATCGCGTGTATCGTACTGCGGATGTGTGTTTTAGAATATGAAGTGACTTCGGTGACAAAGGATGCCAAAAATGAGCACTTCATTATTGGTTCATCTCTCTAATGATTTATACCATTTTCCTCTCCCCTTGGTCAAGCGACCTTACTAACCTCTCTTTACACACCTAATCCAGAACTTGTGGGTTAAGTCGGTTAATTGGGAACATACTATGTATATGAGAATACAACACCAGAAGAATACCTACTGGACTAGATCCGTATTCCTTCTGCCACTTACTAGGTAAGACGAGACCATACCCGCGAGTTAGGTCGGCTTCCTCATTCTCTTTCTTTTTTGTAGTTGGCGGGGCACTCCATAGGACATCCTTCCTCTAAATCTGAATACACAGATGAGCTCATAATCAGTTATTTTCATGGGCGGACACTCTGTAGTTGTTTTATCACCCATCCTTTATCTCTATGGTTATGAATGGTACAAGGGTGAACAGGGGTTCGACTCCCCAAGTATCGAAACAGTCATGAAAAGAAAGGCTTGGCCAAGTGTAATATTCCCTTTTTTGGTGTCACCTACGACAGGGTTAGGTTGGACTTGCCGAGTTAGGAGTAGACAGGTCACAGGTACAGAATGGTGCTATCAGCGGGCTCAGGGGACTTTTGGAGGAGTTTTGAGGAGTTTCCATGGTGTCCGATGGCATTCGCTTGATATATTCCATCATTCGAGCAGTTTGGCTTTCGTTCCGGTGCATTTCGACAACTTTTGGAAATTTGAGTTATTTGTGGGCTTAACTTAGCTGATTACGCTCAAGGTTGCATTCCACGAGGAATACATGATGGAACACCTTAGTGTAATAGCTCAATGGAACTGGGACGAGGATACCTACATGATGGGATGGTTAGGCATGAGTTTCAATGACTAGAGGAGACATGGTAGCCGATTTACTCTTTTCTGCATTAAAAAGGAATATTTTAATAAGAGAGAAAAGTGCACTATGAATAAAATAATAATAAAATAATGCTCTAGAAGGTTTCAAGAGATCTATAAAAGAAAGGGAAGAGGCCATTGAGGGATATCTTTGGATCATTTCATTTTATTGTATTAGAGGTGTGAGACGTGGTTCTCTACTTCAGCCGTAGCCCCAGGACGGAAACCCTCGGGTGATTTGTGAGTGTTGGACGAAAACCCAACTCTCTTGAGGAGACTTCACTCGGAAGTTTCGTAGAGCTTCAAGGATTGGTGTGAGGATTATTTAGGTCTTCAACTTATGCTTCATTATCTTCAGTGGGTTCAGTGACAGCTGTTGCCGGAGGGAGAGTGCAACAGTTCAGTTTTGGAGGCCAGTGCAGTGCAACCGTTCATCTTGGTGGCCATTTTTCCATCTCAGCTATTTTGGGTCAGATTTATATGTAACCCCAGTTATTACTTATAATAAAATGCTGAGATTCTTCCTGTTCTATTTGTTAATGGATTGCAGTGTTCTATGCGTATTTATTTTATATGGCGATCTTCTATTGAGTAAATAGTGATTTTACGGCATAATGTGGAGTTTAGTTATTTTTCTGCATTTTTAGTTAAAATATCCCTTTCGGGATATTACACCAAGTCAAAGAGGGCACACAACAAATAATCAGGGGTATTTATAAAGGTGTAATTCGTCTAATAAATGGTGGAGCTCCAAAAGTAGTAGTAAGTCTGTGGCGTAAAAAGTGTATGTAGTCCTGGGTGTAGCTAGTTGTCAACGGTGGGAAGGGTTTCTCGCCTAATGGTCCAACTTGCATGAAGAGATAAGATCTAGACCCCGAAATGGTAATCCTTGCAAAAGACCCTAGTGATGGGTTATGGCGAAACTAAGAGGGTCAGGTCCCATATGTTGTAAGTTGTTTCATAGATATAAAGTCCAAGCACAGACAATGAGAGAAAGTCCAAGCACCATGGTGTAAAACTCATAATAGGTAGTGGTGGCACTTTGTGAACGTGAAAATTCCACAATGGGAATCCCTACTATAGCAATATGATGTTATTTCTTCTACTTGTTAATTTTGATACAATTATTTATGGTGTTACATAGTAAACAATGAAATAAATACAACTACAACCTTTACAACATAAAAAATATTGTGGAAAAAATTACTGAGCAGGAAATAAATAAACACACATAAACATCGTTGTTTTTGGACAATGCCCCCGAAAAATCCCAATGTGGGAAAACCGGTGCAACAATTGAGGGTTTTAATTATTATGCAGTAGTTTTTGAATACAAATCTTTGGATGGCCAGACTCACAATCCGATATAGAGAATAAACTGGCAAAAATATAGTGAGAAATTATCTCACACTGTCACTGGAAATCCGACACTGATCCAACCTCTGAATGGCTAGCCCCACGCTACCTCTACACAGTCACTACGCTGGCTTTGAGTCACAACTTCTAGGGACTGCGTCACACCTCTAGCTGATCGATCTGCCAACTGGAAACTCATATCTCTAGCCCTCCGGTCTCACATCCCCGCTCTCGGCACTAGATATGGATTGCTCCTCAGCAGATCTGCAAATTTCCTCGTAGGCTCTGTGTTTCCTTAACGTAGCTTTGCGCTACCTAGCGTGGCACTACACAACCTTTTTGAACCTCTCTCTGCCTCCTCTGCCTTGCACTCTCCAGATCAGGAAAATCTTCCACCAGCAAACTATCCCTGGTCCTCACTACAAGAATTCACTTTGATATTCCTCCGGAAACTACAACGCCTCTTGAGAATTCGATCTCTAGATCTCTCACTTGATTTGTTTTCCAGATGCCCATCAAGCTACTTCTTATAATCTCTCGTTGACATATCAACGACCAAGATTGAAACATAATCAAGGCTAAGATTAACTGCAAGTTGCTCCGTGTCTTTATCTAGAAGATTCACACCCGATATAATTAATACACTTTAATTAATCACATTTCCTAAGTTTAGAGTTAGGAATACATTAAAAATGATTAATTATTTTAATTAAATCCTTTCCAAGTGGAATTTCCCAAAACTCTTTCTGGGTTTGTGAATGCATGTGTCTTAGCCTTTCTACAAAATCTTGAGGCTAGAGCACATCCGATTCTACAAAAATCAACACTCCCTCTTAGTGAGGAATGTGCTCAAGTGTTGCAACCTCCTGAAGCATCACTCTAACTTCTGCACCATCCCAGCTGCGATGTCGATGTCTGGCTGCTGCTGCGCACCAACTACTGCGTAGCTTTCTCTGCGCTGCCACTGACTTTGCATGCTACTGGCAACTACTGCATTTGCACTTCAACTCTGTTGTTGCTGCCACTGCAACATCCGCAACTCCCTCTTATCTGTTGATGCTGCAACTGAGAGATGTCCATCAACTGAACCAATTGTGTTCAGATTGATGCATATGTGCACCAAGTTCTAACTGCTGCTAGCCTTTGCGCTATCATTGAAGCCTCTGCGTTGTTTCTGACTCTAAACTGTGGCAACTGCACTGCTGCCACCTCTGCTTTGCGCTGCTCAATTGCTCACGCTGCTAACTATTGTAACATTATCTAGTTTTGATAAGTTAACATTAGTCAAATAATTTTGAAAATGTTAAGGTAGGATATGGATGCAAAAGAATGAAAAAGTTAAAAAATGTTAGGAAAATTATTATGTTTTATAGGCATCCATATCAATAAAATGATAGGTGTTAGCTGCCCTAAATAAAGAAGGAAAATTAAAATAAAATGTTAGGGAAGCAAAAAGAAAAGGAAAGCTTCATTATGTTTTAAAAATTTGATTGGCTGCTAGTCTAAATGCGCCCAGAAAAGCAAAGATTTATATGGTTTAAATATCAATTATTAACTCATATCCTAAGTTTTAAACCATAATAATATGCCTTCGCCACTCTTCCCATTTCATTTCATGTCCCTAAAGCATATCCTGATATTTATTCCCTTTATTTACATTTCCCTAAATATCCCTTCATACATTCCCGACGCTTTATTTAAATAAATCCTGACCCCATCTTTTCCACATCATCACATCTACCATCCTCGCATATTCCTATACATCTAATGGTCCACCTCACACCTGTCTGCATCTAATGGCTCTCGTGGCCTTTCGGCCCCCCTTCGCTATTCGAACTTTATCACTTGGGGGGGGGGGGGGTGTCCAAAAAGAGTTGTATTCCAAAATCTCTCCCTTCCTACGTGGCAACTCCACATGATTTTGGACCACCTAAGGCAAAACCGTAAACCGTCTTACCCCCCCTCCAAAAGTCATTTCCGGTATACCGCTTACCTTTGATTGACCGTTGTACTTCTACGCGTTCACCACTCCTCCGTTGCCACCTCATTAGCCATTAGCCACTTAAATGCCTTCCCTCCATATTTCCGTTATGAACTTAATCATCTATCTGTTAACCCGCGCCATCAACAGAAACTAGATTTTCTCTATTAAACCTTCGAAACCCCTTTGCAAACTTCTTCTTCTATTTATAGGTTATAACGCTTCATTGTTTGCAGGCTGTCCACTGATCCAAAGACGCTACAATTGCATGAGAAACGCTAGATCTTATCATCTTGTATTCCCTTCCCCGTTTTTGCCCACATAACCTTCTTTTTCCCTCTGTTGAAAATCAATTCCACTGTTAGCTATAACCATTATGCCTCCTAAGGATAAAGGATCTGAGGAAAACATCAATCCTCTAATTTTCCCTCCTTTAGACCTTCATCATATCCGTATGTCTGACAGAGACTATAGAATCTATGAAACACACTCTGATATCGATATCCTTGAGATGTATTGCTGGCTTGAAGACAAATGGATTGAGAAATTGGATGAAATCCAGCTCTGGGAGTCAAACCTACCCCGTTATATCTTTCCTCCTACCTATAGTGCTCCTGATTTCATTAGGAAATGTCATGCCTCCTATTTTCCAAACCAGAGAGCCATAGTCAATTCTAATGGACAAGTTCTGTTACCATAGCCCCTCAGGCTATTGAACAAATGATGCTAGCCCCCACAGTCAACAATGGTTCCCCATTTTCTCATGCAGCTCTAGTTGAAATGTATCAAAGATTAGACCTTGCCAAGAGAACCTAAACTCTAGAACTATTCCTAGCACAAGATGCTTCATTTCCCAAGAGAAACCCTCCTTATCCTTCATCTCTATTCCCTGAGAGAACCAAGCAGATAACCATTGTCCTATCTTACCTGCTTGGATACTACTTTGATCAATATATAGATGAGGGCATTATAGGATTTCTATCAATCTTTTCCAATGATGCCAAACCTTACATAGTGTTCAATTTCAGTCATTTCCTTGCAGAGTCTATTCATCAGTAGTTTCTCGATTTCAAGACAGAGGAGATATTTAAATATACCTTTGTTCTAGTTTACATGTTCATATACTTTCAAGGAGGCAACATGAAATTGTCATTGCAGAAGTTAAATGAGAAAGGAGATCAGCAGTCTGTCATTTTCTGGACCACCTTGGTCATGAAAGATCAGAATGAATTTACATATAAACAGTTCATTGAGATGTTTGTCCACCCAACTATTAGTCTTCTAAGCAGCAGAGAAGAACCAAGAATCAGTGAAGAAATTCAGAGGATTTTGCAGCTGTCAGAATAGGTACAAACAAGAGATTGGTACTTATATGAAAACTACACAGAAATAAGATTTTTTGGATTTGAGCTGCAACCATATAAGTTGCCAAAATTCCTCCCAATGAGGATTTTTGCCTTGGAATTCATCAGGCAGATGATCAACATGGATCAAGTCCATTTTGTTGCTGCCAAGAAAAGTCTCAGTCTAAGCTAAAAATGCAGGTTGGGCCATTCATATGTAACAGTAGGAAATCAGGAGCCGAGGCAGATCAACTATTGAAGAAAATGTAGTTTGATTTCAGCTTCACTTGGTCATATGATCTATTAGGCGTAGTTTCTAAATTAAGGGTAGAAACCAAATCTACTCCTTATTTTCACACACCAAGGCTAGAAATAGAGCAGTATAAGAACAAGCCAGAGTGGATAGAGCAAGGTTGCGGGGAAGCTTCACCCTCCTCCCGTTCCCACTCCCGAAATGTGTTCCGTTCGGGAGCATTTTGGGAGGGCTCGGAAACGCGCACCCGAAAACGCTTCTTGAGGGGAGCGTTTTCGAGAGCGCACTTCCGAGCCTGTAAAAACGCTCCCTGCCTTTTCGGGATCATTTTGGGAAGCGCTCAGGAGCGAATGCTCCCTGAGCGCTTCCGACATTTAAAAAACGTTTCGAGAGTTTTTTTTAAATGCCAGAAGCGGTCGGGGAGCGTTCGCTCCCGAACACTCCCAGACAGCGTGAAAAAAATTTCATGAAAAAATTCGATTTTTTTTAGAGAGGGAGGGAGGAGGGTTGGGAAATAAAAGCCCACCCTCCCCTCATTTTGGTTTATTGTTTTAGTTGAGCAAGAGGAGGAGAGAAGGAGAGCTTGAGAGTTTGGACTCTTCTGGAGAGCGGAGCTGCCTTCTGCAGCCAAGGAGAGAGCAAGGAGCAATTGCAAGAGAGCAAGAGGAGGATTGCAAGAAAGAGGTAGGTCTTCTAATCTAGTTTTGTATTTTCTAGGATGAATTTTTAAGTTGTTCAAAAATGAAAACTTGATTTTTTTCCTGAATGTTGCATTTTATTGTGTTGAAAACTGAAAAATTGAATTGTTTTTTTCCTATGTTGCATTTCCTATTCCCATTTGGCATTTCTCCATTTTTTTTTGCAGGCTAGAAACTTGAAACATCATGGCTATATGGCTAGGGATTTTCATCACGCCGGTTCCTTTCTTTGTAATAATGGTGTTGGAGAGTAGAAGAAAGAGGCACATTAGAGAAGAGGAGGATGAAGAAGTGGGTTATGGTGGTTTTGATGAAAATCCTGAGGAGGAGGAGGATTATGTTGAGGAGGAAGGGGGGAGTGGAGAACATGAGGCCACAGATACCTCAATTGGACAAGAACAAACTCAGACACCTTTGTGGAAATATGTTCAGAGGCAGGAAGGAGGGAAAGGTGGTGGAACCACTAAATTTCTTTGCCCCCATTGCCATAAAGAATACCATGGTTCATACACCCGTGCGAGAAGGCACCTTTGTGGGAAAATGCCAAGGGATGGAGACAAAAATCTAGGAATCAAAATTTGTGTTAGTGTGCTAGCAACAGAGAGAGAGACATATAGAAAGGAAGAGGAGGCTGCCCTATAGAGATCTAAAAGATCTAGGGGTTTCGTTGATTCTTATACACCATCAGGTGCATCACATCATGGACAAAGAAGTCCATCAACTTCCACCTATGGCAGTGGCACAGCTGGATTAAGGCATAGAACCATATCTGATTTCCTTGACGAAGGGTGTAGGAATGATGTGGATTCAAAAAATTTCCGGTTTCTATATGCATGTGGGGTGCCATTCAATGTTCTTCGCTCACCTTATTGGCATGAAATGGTTTCTACCATTAATGATGCCCTCAAAGGATACAGGAGCACTGAATATGACAAGGCTAGAACCGTGGGTCTTGATCATGAAAAAGCTAAAATAAACCATTCTTTGGCTAGAATGACAAATTCGTGGAATGAGCATGGGGTGTCCATTGTCTCTGATGGATGGACCAATGTAAAAGGAAAGCGATTGATAAGTGCTTTGGCTGTGTCGGTTAGTGGTGCAATCTTCTTGTCAGCATATGATTATTTAGACAAAATCAAGACCGGCATTAACATTGCAGAACCATTGCTTGCGATAATTGAAAAGACTGGGCCATACAATGTCATACAAGTCATCACTGGTAATGCTGCTAACTGTAAGGCAGCAGGAGCAATTATTGAGGATAAATACCCCAACATATTTTGGTCTGGGTGTTTGGTTCACACAATGAACCTTTTGATGCATGATATCATTAAAAGCAAACAACCTCAATTCAAATGGCTTGGTGATTTGTACAAGAGAGGTAAAAAATGATAAAATTTATTACAAATCATAGTAATACCCATGGGCTTTTCCGTACTCACTCCAAATTGGAGTTGTTGAAGATAACAAAGACTAGATTTGCTAGCTATTACCTCACCTTCAGGCGCCTTTTGAAGGTAAGAGAGTCATTGGCTGCAATGGTATCAAGCCCACACTGGCAGGTATTAAAGGACAGGGTAGCGACAATAGTTGACAGGCAAGGTTTTGAACATGTGGAGGAGACCGCCCTTGACCCTTTGTTTTGGGCACGTGTGAGGGAAATTTTGAACTTCACCAAGCCCATTTATCACATGATTCGTTTTTTAGATACAGATAAACCAGTGATTGGGGAGGTTTATGAGCAGATGGATAGCATGTTGGGCGAAATAAAAGATGTTGTTAAGGATAATGATCCCAACTTGTATGCAATGATTCACGACTGTGTGTGTGCATGGTGGAATAAACTTAATGTTCCACTACATGCCTTGGCATATATCCTTATGCCAAAATACTACTCTCCATCTTGGTTGGGCCAACCTGCACCTGGAGGTGGGGTTAGGATCAAACCTCACACAAATCTAGAGGTACAACAGGGATACATGAAGGCATTAGACAAGTTGGTACCCGACAGGGAGGAGTGTGCTAGATTGCGCCTTGAATTAGGCAAATACTTCAGTTGTACTGCTAACTTTGGTTCTTTCCATGCAATGGAAGACAGAGACAGATTTGATGCTCTCACATGGTGGGAAGCATATGGCGGCATGGGACTTTTGCAAAAGTTGGCAAAAAAAGTTCTCTCACAGGTTGTGAATACTTTTTCTACAGAGAGGTGTTGGAGCACCTAAAACTTCATAATAATGTGAGAAGAAACAGGCTGAATGAAAACTGAGCTGAAAGCTTGGTTTATGTGCATTACAACTTGAGGTTGTTGAGCCATTATTGTGATCGGGCATATGAGGATCAATCATACAGAGTCTGGGACAACAACCCAGAGGATGATAATTTGGAGGACGGCACGGTACATATGGAAGAATTGGAAGCATAAATTTTTAGGGATGATGATGAAGCATCAGCAACACTGCCACACACAGGGCCAGTCCCACCATCCAGTAGCAGTTCGGGTGCCAGTGCTAGTGCCAGTGCCAGTGCCACTCCTCAATATCCAACTATTGTTCCTTTGCAGATTCAGCCTCCACCTTCTAGTCATGGTCGTGGACGTGGTACTCTTGAGAGTACTAGAAGACCATCATTTCCTCGTGGCTCGCACAAATTAGACATTTCTCGTGGGCGTGGCAAGGGGCCAGCCAATAGATAAAATAGATTTGTTGTTTACTAGTCTTTTCTATTTTCTAGTAGTTTTTATCTTTTATAGCTGTTGAACAGTTGAAACTTGACTCTTTCATATTTAATGACAATTTAAGTTTGAAGTTTGAATTTGAAAGGTGAAACTTTGAAGTTGGCATTTATAAGTTTACAAGTCATTATGAATTATGAATATGATGCTTCATGAAAGTTATATGGTGATCAATGAATCAATGATGATAAATTGTATATATTGAATTTTGAAATCAATGAATCAATGATGATAAATGATATATATCAATGATGATAAATGTTATATATTGAAATTTGAAATCAATGAATCATGATGATAAATGAATTATGATATATATCAATGATGATAAATGTTAGATTTTGAAATTTGAAATCAATGATGATAAATGAATTATGATATATATCAATGATGATAAATGTTATATATTGAATTTTGAAAGCTTGAAACCTTCAGATTGATGATTTGCGAGACTCGAGAGTGAATATGTTGTATGCTTCCAACTTGTGGGCGTGGTTGATGAAGATTATAAATTCTAGATGATTGATGTTATATGATTCAATCTATGTTTTTATGTTTAATTGATCATTCTACATGTTTTTGTTGACATATATGCATCAAAATATATATATATATATATATATATATATATATATATATATATATATATATATATATATATATAAACGCTCCCTGAAACGCTCTAGACCGAGAGCTTTTGAAAATGGCGCTCCCGCTCCCAAGTAACCTTGGGATAGAGAACACATTACATGAGGCAGAAGAACAACCAGTTTCTTCATCAACAATACAGACTCCAACAAATTAGGGAAAGACAACCAAAAGAAACAGAGAAGAAGGATCCCCTTCAGAGACAGATATCTTCAGTAAAGGATTCAAAATTATGTATAGAAAGAAGGCTAAACTTAGTTCTAGATTAATCATTAGCAAAGATTCAGAGCAACAAACTCTTTTCAACACTAATGAGCCTCTTATATCCTCATTAATAGGTGAGCAGTCCACACAGTCTCCTACTACTTCCATGACTACTTTAGAGCAGCAGCAAATCATGCATACAGGTACATCAACTTCAAGCGAGCCAGAGAGGAGCACCATGGATATCTTCAATGAAATCAAACTAAAAAATGAAGCCTTGAAGATAAACACATACAACCAATTCTGGAAACAAACTTCAGGTGCCCAAAGCAGGCTATTGTTAGCCTTCGACGCATAGAAAGGAAGAATGCTAATGGAATTTTTCAAGCACAAGTTCCTCGGCCTAAAGGAGAAGCAGATTATAAGAAGACATCTCTTGAGTTTAATGTCAACGACATACATCCCATTGACCAAATGGAGATGCATAAACAAAATGGGAGATGATTTTCTCCACTGTAACTAACACTGCTATGTCTTTATCTAAATTGCAGGTCATAATAGCAAATGTCCGGTCACAACTCAACATGAAAAAAGTTTCAGATTTTGCCAAAGATACTAGGATTAAAACCTTGGAAGATTTGGTAATCAAACTGGGTTATGATCCTACAAATGTTAATGCTGTAGAAGAGTTGATTAAGAAAAAGAATGCAGACATTGCAGCATTAAGGAAGCAGCTAAAACTACCAACAACAGAAGATCCTTTAGCCAAGGAAATTGAAGAGACAGACAAAAAAGGCAGACATGATGAAGCTCATTTTAGAACAGAGTACACAGTTGAAGCAAATGGAAACAGAGATGGAGAAGTGGATTAAAGAAAGTAAGAAACTAGTCAAGCAAGCTGCTCCTTTAGAAGCACTTCGTATGACATCTATTCCCACTGCTATAGCTGCTACCACCAGTAAAGGAGATGCTGTGGACCAGTTAGCCTCTACACTCCAAAACATCACCTTACAGACTGAAGAAATAAAGAAGTTACAGGACAAAGTGAAACTTCTTGAGGATCAACAAAAAAAGTCTGACACTTTGCATGCATCAGAGCTTCAGAGAGCTCAGAAATAATTAGAAATATGGAAGAAGTCAGCCACTGAAGCTTCTATTGGCTACACTCTTGGTAATGTCAAAGAAATCATTTGGAACAACTCCATTGAGGAAATTAATGAAATCTGGCCATCTATCAAGATCATCTTTGAGCCGAAGGAGTTAGTGGAAAAGGCAAACCAAGCAATTTCTGATATATACACTCAACTAGGAGAAATGCCTAATACAACTAGCAGTATTATAAAGTTTCTGAACTCTAAGGACAAGCAAGAACTTGATAAGCTAGGGGTAGATGACAGGACTGAGACTATCCTTGAAGTAAAGAAAGTTCTGATAAAAAAGAACTTAGTAGTGTAGTTAACAGAAAAGTGTCACACTCTTGATGTGGCAATCAACAGGTTTCTTTCAAGGATTGATGCATTGATTAAAAAAGGTCTGCCATCACTGTTTGTTATAAATGATAAATTAATGCCCAGGGAAGATTATATGAAGAAGCTCAAAGATATAGTAAGGTCTGCATCTATGTCTTCTATTCAAGGTTCTATGACAGGCAAGTCATTTTATAATGTTGTTGAAGATATCAGTTTTATTCACCATGAGATAAAACACATTTTCACTATAAAACCCACTTTTACAAAGTACACTGAGGTAGATGAAATCTACCACACAGCTATTAAAGTTTCAATTCCAGATGAGGAGCAGTGGGAGAAGCTTTGCGAATACCAAGATTAAAGGATAAGTCAGTGTGCCAGTACAACACTTAGTTTGCTAGCGCAGTACTAAAAAGGTGGTGACTCAGCAACAGTTTTCCAGCAGAACAGGGCCAGAAACGCAAATGCACTCCTTTTAGATCGATTTCTTTCCTTTCTATTTATTTTCAGAAAATATAGTTTGCCTTGTCACTCAGGCATTGATTGTAATATTTTACTTTTTGTATAAATACTTCATTCATGAAAGTATTCGAGGTTGCAGCCTGTTGTCGCACAGATTGTCTAGGCACCGCGACAACGGCTCAGATCGAGGGTTGTCACCCTGATCCCCAATCTCTCTATCTAAGCTGTCTCCTTAGTAAGGGAGGTAGACCCTAACAAAAATGAAGGAAAAGAACTGGTTGAAATCAACCAATTTAGGAGACACAGCTAAAAGACCAAGTACTTGCCAAGATTAACGAGATTGCACAGATTTAATTATATCTAAAACTTTAAAACCAGTGCCTTATGGAGTCAAAAGATCCCGTTATGAAATTAAAGCCAAGTCTTTGATATGTAACTGCTGCTATGAAAAATATATTCACCACAATGATATTCAATAAAACGCACCACAACTATGCATTAAAATACTTTGAAACCACAACAATGTTATCATGAGATAACCATCAAATTTAAATGCCAGATCTTTGCAATATTTCCGAATTTATAATGTTCCAAATAATCCCAATCCAGAAATTAAAAATTTCCTATAGTCACACTTTAGATAAAAATTTAAAAGCTCATCTTGACTATGGAATAAATTTTTTTTTGAGAATTTTCTAAAGTTGAAAATTTAAAAATTTTTGGGCCTTTTTTTAATTTTTTATTTATTTCTAAAATTTATCTAAAATCTAAAATTATTCTAAAAAATAAAATTAAAGCCTAAAAATAAAACAAAAGGTAATTTTTTTTTAAATTTTTTTATTTCTAAAACTAAAAAAAAAATTAATAAAAAGAATAAAAATTTAAAACTAAAGCTAAAGTAAAACTAAAATCTAAAAATCTAAAAATTAAAACTAAACTCAAACAAAATGATCTAAAATCTAAAAAATTAAAACCTAACTAAAACAAAAGTAATTAAAATCTAAAAAATTAAAAATTAAAATTTTAAAACTAAACTAAACCAACGCAATCTAAAGTCTAAAAAAAAATTAAATCTAAACTTACGATTAAAACCAGAATTGCGAAAAAAATTATGCAGGCTCAGTTAAGAATTTCTGTACGGATTTGTACGGATCGTACGATTGATCACACAGTAGCTGGAATGGGCAGCGTACGGACGCAGAGCAGAACAGAGATCGATGGGCAGTGAGTACGGACAACAGAGGGACCAGAAGATCAAAAATGGCAATTTATGCAGATGGAAATGGATCGTACGGACAACGTTAGAGGGATGCAGCAGATTAGGTGAAAATTGAAAGACGCTGTACGGACGACAGTGAGGCTGTTTGCGAGCAGAAATGAGAGTGAATCTACATGGACAGGAGAGATGGGTAGCAGCGTCGGCTAGCAGAGAAGATGAAGGGAAAACAGGTCATTCGATCGTACGGACGGGCAGAGGCAAGGAGAAATTTGCAGAGAGGAACAAAGGGCTGCGTGAATGATTATCTCAGCTCAACCAGTATATGAAAAATATTTTCTTTACCCAGCAAATTAAAATTTGTCAATATCGCTTAGATTTTCGAAATATGATTGAGATGCGCCTGAGCTTTATTCTTTGCAGCGAAATAACACTTAGATCTGCCAGCCAAAACGATCCTGAGGCCATATCTTACCCTCTAGGGGTTAGATCCGGCTCAGATCTAAAAAAAAAAAATTCTGAGAATCCTCCTGCAAACCTGCAAAAAACTAGAAGAGATCCAAAACTATGCACAAAAAAATAAATAAACCCTTACACCCTAGAGAATATTTGCAAATTTACAGTGCTAATTCACAGATTAGAGGCTCTCTTGGCTAGATTTAAAACCATTTCAGCACAAATTCAGAAAATAAAAATTTAAGAGGCACAAGCCCCAGAAAACCCTATAAAAACATAATTTCATAAGATAGCTTTGGGAATTAAGAAACAATGAGCTTTTCAGATTTGTGAAATCTGAGAGTCGGCTGGTCTAGCTGAAGACTTTTCCAAATGCTCAAACCTTTTAAAAAATGATCTCTGCACACTTAGATCTGAATTTTAGATTCATAGAGATTAAAAAATAAACATGAGACCTTTCAGAAAAACAGAGAACTAATATTTCCGTTAAATCAAAATGCAATTTTAATAACCCAGAAAACTACACAAGATACCTGTATGCAGATCAATCCATAGAGGCCATCAACCATCAAAGGCCAAATAAAGTAGCAGAGTTTAGAGACAATATCACCACATAGATCTGGAAAAGGAACACCAAAGTTTGTAACCCCAAAGTCTTTATACTTTATTCATCAAAAATCACAAGAGCTTCCAAGAACAAGTGCACGATTCAAAGATCAAATGCAAATGTCATACCAAGACCTCTGATTTATAAGACAAAATCTCCAACGGCTAGTTCGGTTGATCCATGTCAAAATAATCTTGACCGTCGAAAAGATTTGATCATCTTTTAATCTGGACCGTCGAAATTATAAATTTGAGGAAAAACGAATTTATCATTTAATTCTATTTTAATTAACTCAAAATAATATTTTTGAGTTAATTGCCTTAAAATTTTGACTTTGACTTAACCACCTAGGCCCAAGGGTCCAAAATTTCTTAAAATTCTCAATATTTACTTGGCCTGGGACCTTTAAATTTTTTTTTTTTAAGGACTCACGAATTTTGCCTTTGAAAATTTTTAACTCACCTAGGACTTAAAATTAATTAAATTTCTGGCTTAGGATTTTTAATTAATTTGGCCATAAAATTTAATTATTTGATTGAGAGGGGATTTAATTATTTTTTCCAACCCTCTTTACATAAGATAAATACATTTAGACACATGGAGGGGGAATACCCATTCGTATAGACCCTTAAATAGCTACCCAATTCTGTGACTCAAAACATGATCTAGTAGACTAAGCAACTTGTAATAAAATAATCTAGCCAATTAGCTAGGATTATTCCCAAACTACTTTTACAAAGACTCGATAGAAAACACCAGGACTCACTTATCATCTTGATGACAAAATCCACCCTAGCTTTGGGGTGAGGCTGGAGGGGAAAACTCTGCCGATCACTTGTGTAGAAAAACACAAGTAAATCAATGAGACAAAAGTCCTCCTAGGATAGAAATCGTCACCAACATACTAGGCTTACCTAGGTTGTTACATACATGATGGTCTTACTTAGATCATTTACATCATAAACATGCAGAATGGGTTTACATCATTTATAAAAATGTCGGTTGCTGATGAAATCTGAATGGTGCGAACACATCGAAAATGATGAATCCCATTTGAAAAAATGGGGGTGTACTGCTATGGGGTTGTTGACAAAGTGTGGTCAACACACCCTTGAGCTAGTTATCAAACAGATTTGTAATAGCTGGAGCATTTTTTGTTGAATAAAGGATTCTGGATTTACTTCATATGGCTTATGTTCCTCTGAGTTATTACAATTTTTTTTTTCATTATGTATTCCTCATAATTTAATTCATTAATAGTTATCCAATTGGAAATTTAATTGAATCTCAATTTCATTTTCGTTTCTTTGTGAATTTGTAATTGGATTAAGAGACCAATTTACAAAGCTATCTATTATTGTAAATTCCTCTTCAAATTTAATTACACGTAGGTTCTTGTTATGACTTAATTATATTTTGTTGATAATGAAAACATAGTTTTCATTATTTCTTCTTATAAATGATTAAATACTCTGTTTGATTATTAAATCATTTATACTTCTACATTCTTCTATCCATCCCACTTTAAATCAAATTAACCATATGTAATTAAAGAACAACATTTTATTTTATCAAAGATCTTTCTAAGTACAATCACTTGTTTTAGAAAACTGTTCACTGGTCATCCAACTTTTTCAAAACAAACAAACATTTTAGATGCTTTGGCATAACTTATCGACCTTAGCTTATCTCAAAAGACAACACTAACTACTGCATCTGTCACTCTGGCACTCGGCTGCACCATCTGTCACTGGTCCATCCTGCTACTGTTGCTATGGGCTCCTGTGGCAGAGACTTGATCCAAGAGGTGGACTCCTCAAGGATTCTGCCCATCTTGTAGCTCTCTGAGGCTACAAAACCATGTCACTCCACCTCTCCCTTGGAGGTATATGGGAAAGCATGGCAAACTCCTCCTCCAGTGCAGAGAACAACCTATTTATTTTTGCGGTAGCAACTTGCTGATCCTTCTCCTTTTCCTTCTCCTTCTTTTGAAGAGGACACTGAGAATTGAAGTGACCCATCTCACCACATCGGAAAAACTTGACCTTCGAAATTTTCTTCTTTCTCCTACACTGCTCCTGTTGTCCCTTCGATGCGAGGGCTGCATTTTCCTCTTCCTTATCGATCTTCACCCCACTGTAGCTGCTGCCACTTATGGTTCTCTTCACCAAATCATGCCTCATCTCTTGTTGTAGATTAACCCAAACTCTCTCCCAATCAGGCAACTTCTCTTTGCCCAGGATACTCTGGACAAAGACTTGCCACTCCTCGGAAATGCTGTTAAGGGCCAACTATACAAACTTAGCACCATTAGGCACTTCTCCCACAACAACCAACTGATATTGGGTATCCTAAAGTCTTGTCAAGAATGAGTCTATGTGCTCCCCCTTCTGCATCCTTGTGCATCTCATCTTCTCCTCCAAGTACATCTTCTGTTGCTCGGAAGACCCCTTATATAACGTGGCCAATGCATCCCACATCTCTTTGGATGTGTCTTTTCCTGCTATGTGAAATACAATGTGATCTCTCACTCCGTCGGGGATCAACCTCTTGGCCTTTGCCATCTCCTTCTTGTAGGTCGTAAGTTGATCTGCATCTATGGGCTCAGCTACCACACTAACGATATAAGTTTTGAGATCATGCGCATCTAGAAGGAAGGACGCCCTTGCCTTCCACATAACGTAGTTGGAGGTACCCTTTACTCACATCTGAGATGATGCCATCTATCCAATCAAACGTCGAACTGCCTCCTCTCTCCTT
Organism: Pinus albicaulis; assembly: GCA_034641835.2. Lineage (NCBI taxonomy): Eukaryota > Viridiplantae > Streptophyta > Pinopsida > Pinales > Pinaceae > Pinus > Pinus albicaulis. Next base: position 419,048 of record JAXQQM020060234.1, on the reverse strand, counting down.
TGCGCAGCTGCTGACTAGATCTATGCACTCCCTCCTAGAGTAAGTAGATTTTTACCCGGCTACTACTGCTCTGCAGTGAGAAATCGATACCTTGGATCAGAATTCTTTGAGGAAGAAATTCCCTCAGTATGTGCCCTCTTTCCTCTTCTGACGCTTTTCTGTCCCAACAAATTGCTGCACAAAACTGCGTCTCAGCTGAAGATCTGCTCAATGCTGAATCTGCTACGCTGCTCCCTCTGCCTCTGAAAAGATATTGTTCCAGAAAATTTACTCTCTTTCGACTCACTCAAGGAAGTAATTTTCCACAAAAACAACGTTCTTGGCCAATGGACTGAGCAGCCCCTCTAGGGTTTGATCTGTTGTGTTGATCATGTCAGCATTCTATTAGAAATTTGGATAGGCAACCTCGCCTAAACCCCTCAAGCTCCCTCGTTTTGTCCCAAAAGATCCCTTTTTCGCCTATCGTTGCCATTTGTTAATCTCAAAACTGCATAAAAAGGCCCAAAAAACCCGCATTTGATAATATATACAGCCTGGCACCTTTCGGCCCTAGCCCCTCAGTCTTTCTCTTCATATGGTTTGAGCGCTAGACCAAGCGCTAGCCTAAAGGGCGCCTATAACAGAGATATATCGGGCTCGTTCATAACCGTCGATCTGTACAGATCTGACGGTGTTCGCAAGGCTTCTTCGCACCCGTGGCTCGCCCGTTTACCACTCCAATCATCTGTCAGTCGTCCGATCAGATTGCAAATCAATGGTTCGCGATGCATCTGCTCTGGTGGTCCCCACGCCGTGCTCTGTGCAGAAACCACCCGGTTTCTATCGCACCGCCTTTGGGTGGCAGGCGGTATTTTTATTTTCACAGCGATTCCATACGACGCGCGACGCGTGGCAGCGGCACTGTTTCAAAACCACTAGATCATCGCGCGTTATTGTTCGGAACAGGACGCCCAGTGATATCGCTGTCAGCCGTCCGATCCGAAGCTCTTCATCCAACGGCTATCGCGCTCTGAAGCTGCACGACATTTAACGCAAGGAAATCGTACCCCTGGCCCACTGGCAATTACCCCCGACGCCGTTTCAACCGTCGATCTCGTCTTGAGATCGGACGGTCTAGATCATTTGCATGCCCCACTGTTGACCCGGTCTTCCTCCACGCGACCCGTTCCACGTGTGTGTCGCATTTTTCCTCTGCCCCTTTATATGCCCCGTTCATAAGTTAAATTTTGATGTTTTTTCGTTCAAATTCTTCGCCCAGTCTGTTTACCATCGTCCCACTGTATTTTTTGTCGCCACCTCGCATACCTCCAACATTCCATCATGCCATGTTGCTACACAGTCATCCCCACTGCATTGCCATCCCCATGCATTTGTTTTCCTGACATGTTTTTGGGTTTTGCAAGGTTGCAGCGCCGGAAAATTGCTATTATTCTCAACCTCTATCACAGAAGCAGAGATCGCAGAAAGGACCATGTTTCAGAGGAAAAATTTATGGAGCAAGGCTTGGGAAGCTTTTACGACACGGCTTTCATTAAAGCAGTAGGGGTAAAATATATCAAACCTTCCAGGGTAATTCGAAGCACAGATTTCGCAATCGGAGATATTAATGTTGCGGCAGAGGGTATCAGCGGGAGATTAGAGGAATTCAACGATCAACATTGAATGTTTCAAGCCTTAACTCAAAGTTAGAAGGCAGAGGGTACTAGGCACAAGAAAAAAAATACCTCAAGGCTTTCTTTTCAGCACCATTTTCTTTCAGGAAAGGACAGAATGTTTATATGATTTTACTCCTTTATCGTGTTCCTGAAGAGATCTTCATCCAGTGCATTTATTTCAGAACGCTGACCTCAAAATACATGCAGCACTTCAGAACCATTCAGCAGTATGGGCGTGCATGCCTCTGCCATTTTGTTTTAATGATACAATTAAATGTTCATCACCCACTTTCTTTATTAGTCTTCTTTGTTTCCTATAAAAACCCCAACGAACAGATTATGAAGGGTTCCAGATTTTATATGAAAATTATGTAGTGAAAGGTTTTTTGTATACATTTTGTAAAGCTCTTGTATGAAGGCTCAGAGCCCATAGGGTCTTAGTCAGGAGGAGTTCTATCTGTTAAAGAGGATTCTGGTCTTTGGTATTTCCTAGTGTGTGACCTTTTCTCTTATGTGTTATATTAATAGATCATTTCATTTCATCCATCATTCTTGTATCATGTTTTGGAATGCGAGTGGCTCACTGATTTTTGGTATGGATTCATCCTAGTTGATGCCCATGCTCGGATCAGTCAAGCGCTTTAAATATGGCTCACGCATGATATTCTGTTCCATTATTCATCTAAACCGTATTTCTGCTATATTAGTTTCTTTGGGAGAGTGTTTTTAAAACGCTACTGTTATGTATGGATTCTTAGATTGGTAAGCCGATGCATGGTTGTATTGTGTATCTGGATATCAGCCCAATGTTAACTAATATTTTCTCAACAATTCATTCACTACATACACCTTCTGATAACTTATTTCTGAATCGGCTCGCTTTGCAGTAAACTGTCTTTGAATTGTCTGATGCTTTATATTGGAGTTTTACACCTTGCCTCTGCATTATTTCTTGTCCTGTATCAGTTTCTGAGAGTTTGGTCCCATTCTATTTTATTTCCCTGTTTACAGGAGATAGCATGTGAGCTGAAGTTGACAACTTCACACACTATATTATACGCTCCTTGTTATGCTAAGATGTCCTAGGCACTGGTCTATCACAACTCTAGGCTGTCTCTAGGAGCGACAACATCTTTCTGGCGCTGTTGCCGGGGAACAAAGTTGAGAAATTTTAAAATCCCTGGGGCTCGACAAAATCAAATTCACTCTTCAAGTAGGTGAGTATGGAGAGTTGAGAGTTGTAGATCCCTCACCTTGGCGACTCCACATTTGTTCATTTGATAAATCTATTTGCAGTCCTGGCTCCTCGAAAGCCACACCTGAGGTCAAATAAGTCTAAGCCAAAGACACCTTCAATGTCTGACCCTGAAAAGATCATACATAGAAGAAATTGGAGGGAAAGAAAATCAGTCCATTCTGAGATTCCCGAATTCTCTCAAGAAGACTTTCTGTCCTCCCCCTCTCAAGATTCTCAATTGCAAATTCCCGACTCCACTGCTGGAGATACCGATTACTATTCAGATAGTCCACCCCGAGGAGGTGTCCAATTTAAAGACAGTCTTCATCCTACTCCTGAGGTCGAAGAGGTCAAGGAAGTCACTGAAGTATCTGCTGTTAACAGACCACTATTCCCCATAACACCTCAAGCTGCAGTTGAGTATATTCCTATTATTATTCATACTCGACTTCCACCTCCTCCTCCTCCTCTTACTCATCAAACTATTGCACTACCTCCACCCCCTCCAATGGCAAATGTTCCAGGTTTCTTGCTAAATAAATATGCTCCTCTGGCATTACCTCAAGTGTTGAATGATATGCCCCAAGATTATCTGAAGATCCTGCCCAGTTTCAATGGGGAAAATGAGATTGATGCTCAAAAACATCTTGAGACTATCTTGAGAAGGAAGCACCTGCTCAGAAGGAATCAACAATGCAGAAAGTCACAGACAAAGGTAAGGGCTCTCTAAACAAACCTTTGCAGTCTAATGATCAAATTCCTTCCTCTTCAAAAGCAGTTAGTCCCTCTAATACCAAGTCTGTGTCAAAAGAAATCAAACCCCCAGCTAAAAACAAAGAGTCAAAAGAAGTTGTAATAGAAAAGTCTTCTCCTGTTTTTAGTCTGCAAAAGGAACTTGAAAAAGTCAAAATCCCAGTGCCCTTGACCGAGTTGTTGAAACAACTTGCATATCAATCCCAAGCCACCTCATTCATGCTCCCTCCAGAAGCAACACTCACTCCAGATAGCCTCAACCTTCAAGAAGAAAGACCCATGGTTGTCTTTGGTCCACATGTTGAGGAATTAGATGCTTCTACTCCTCCCTTTTATGTGTCTGTAGTGATTCATGACCTGCTATTACATAATTGTCTGTTAGATTCTGGAGCATCCCATAATCTTATACCTCTGTCAGTCATGGAACAACTAGGATTACAAATCACCCAGCCATACAAGGACCTTTATTCATTTGACTCCAAAACGGTTAAATGCTTAGGGATGATTAAGGATTTGGTAGTCAATTTGGCCCAAATCCCAGCAAAAGGTGTGGTAATGGACATCGTGGTGGCTGACATCCCAGCTCATTTTGGTATGTTGCTGTCGAGGTCCTGGGGAACAAAAATTGGTGGATCACTCAAAATGGATTTAACATATGCCACTCTCCCAGTTTTTGGTGGCCAAGAGAGGAGGTTGTACAGGGAGACTAGATTTGTCAAAATGGTGACTAAGGCTGACAACTCTGTAAACTCACCAGTCTACAGTAAGGAAGGAGATTTTTCATGCTTGATGCTGGAAGAAGATCAAGATTATGCTCATGAACCATCTTTTTGTCAGATCAAGACTGAACAGCTCGCAGAGAGCCATGAAGCAGGGATCTGGACACTTCATTTTGATGGAGCAAATTCAAAAGAAGGTAATGGAGCTGGAATATTATTGATTTCTTCTACAGGAAGGTGGGTTCCCTTGTCCTTCAAGCTAGAATATGAAGCCACCAACAATGTGGCTGAATATGAAGCACTTCTATTAGGAATCAGGATTACAGACAGCCAAGAATATGAACATACAAAGCTTAAAAGTTTTGGGAGATTCAGAACTGGTGGTCAGACAAGTCAGGAATCAGTGTCAGACCAAACATCCTAGGCTAAGGGCTTATAGGAATGAAGTTTGGGACATGGTAGAAAATTTCTTCTTGGCATTCAATATCCAGTTCATGCCCCGAGAACAGAATAGGATGGCTGATTCCCTTGTTGTAGCTGCTAGTACATTTCGACCACCTCAGAACCCTCTTTTAAGATATGAAGTTGAGGTGCGTTATCGACCATCAATCCCAGATAACATCAAACACTGGCAAGTATTTGAAGACGAAGAACAGATGAAGAGATTCCTAGAAACAATGGGAGAATTCTCCAATATGGATATTGATGCTGATGAGGAAGATGTTGAGTCTGAAGATACTTCAGAAAGAAATTGGGAGAAGAAAGTGGCAGGTAATAAAGTGTTGCAGTTAAAGGGAAACATAATACCCAGAGGACTGGTGCCTCTAGAAAGATTATTTGATAAGAATGATGTCCCACTGTAGCCAAGCAAAGTGGTAGAAGAAAATCAGGTAGAAGACCTGAATCTTGGTACTGAGGCTGACCCCAAAATTGTAAAACTGTCCAGAAAGATCCCTGGAGAATATAAAAAGCTATATCAGAAATTATTTCAGTCTTACAAAGATGTGTTTGCATGGTCCTATCAGGACTTGAAAACTTTTGATATCAGTATTATGCAGTACAAAATTCCACTGAAGGGAGATGCAAAGCCCCATAAGCAGAAGCTCAGACAAAGCTGCTGCCTTCTATTGAGAAGGAAATCAGAAACTGCTAAAAGCCAAAATAATTGTACCACTGAGGTACTCTGAATGGGTGGCAAATCTTGTCCCTGTACGAAAGAAGAATGGAGAAATAAGGCTGTGTGTGGATTTTAGAAATTTAAACAGAGCATCTTTAAAGGATAATTATCCACTGCCTAAGATGGATCACATCTTGCAGAGGGTGGTTGGAGCTTCCAGAATGTCAATGATGGACGGATTCTCTGAGTATAATCAAGTGGCTGTACTTCCAGAAGACCAAAAAAAGACTGCTTTCACCACACCATGGGGTACATTTATGTATGCCAGGATGCCTTTTGGATTGATTAATGCAGGGGCCACTTTTCAAAGGGCGATGGATATTGCTTTTGTTGGGGAGCAAGATAAATTTTTGGTAGTCTACCTTGATGATATCACTGTTTTTTCGAAGAATGATACCGAGCATATTGAGCATTTGCGTAGAACCTTTGAGAAATGCAGAAGGTATGGTCTCTCTCTAAATCCTCAAAAGTCTTTATTTGCATTAGAAGAGGGTAAACTTTTGGGACACATCATGACTAAAGATGGGGTGAAAATAGATCCTAAGAGAGTAGAGGTTATAAATGGTATGGCTTTTCCCAGAAATAAGAAAGAGGTACAAGTATTCCTAGGGCGCATCAATTTCCTGAGATGGTTTATTCCTAACTATGCTGAAATAATTAGGCATATAACTGACATGTTGAAAAAGAATAATGAAGTTAAATGGTCCCAGGAATCACGAGAGGCATTTACCAGAATAAAAAATGCTTTTGCAGAAGCCCCTGTGCTAGCTGGACCAGATTACGATAAACCTTTCATGATTTTTTCTTTTGCATCACCTCATACAATAGCAGGAGTTTTATTGCAGAAAAATGAGGAAGGGTATGAGCAACCTATTGCCTTTTTCAGTCATGTGCTCCGTGATGCAGAATTAAAGTATAACATATTGGAAAAGCAAGCATACGCCCTAGTGAAATCCCTCAAAGCATTTCGCATATATATCTTATAGTCCCATATCACTGCATTCGTGCCTGCAGCTGCTGTAAAAGATATTCTTATTCACGGAGATAGTGAAGGAAAAAGTGGTAAGTGGATTGCTAAAATACAGGAATATGACTTAGACATCCGCCCTACTAAGCTAATCAAAGGACAAGGGCTGGCCAAGATCTTATCTGAATCAAACTATCAAGCTTTGGGCATAAATTTGTCCATTATAGCAAGTGAGAAAACTGAAGAGAAAGAAGAGCAACAGGGAATTGGAGTAGCTACTCCAGAAACACATCTAAAGTACCTCACCAGTCCGTGGTACAAGGAGATAGTAGAATATCTCCTCACACTCAGCTGCCCTCCAAGCTGTGATAAAGCTGAATATAGAGCACTAGGATTGAAATCACAAAAGTATATAGTCGCCAATGGCCGGCTATACTGGCGAGACCCCTCAGGAATCTTACTCCTGTGTCTCACAGAGGAGGAGGTAGAGAGTATTATAGCTGAATTTCATGAAGGAATCTGTGGAGGTCATTACAGCTGGAGGGCCACTGCTCATAAAACTCTGAAAGCTGGTTTCTATTGGCCAAAGCTTTTTGGAGATGTTTTTGCTAGAGTAAGAGCATGTGATAAATGTCAGAAATTTGCTGAGAGACAGAAATTGGCACCATTTCCCCTGATTCCAGTGCATGTGGATGAACCATTTCGTCAATGGGGTATTGATTTTATTGGAGAAATACACCCTCCATCGAGTGGTCAGCATAGGTGGATTTTAACTGCCACCGATTATTTCACAAAGTGGGTGGAAGCCATACCTGCAAGGAATGCAACAGATACTATGATAATAAAGTTCATGGAGGAGAACATCATATCCAGGTTTGGTTGCCCTGACAGAATAGTAACTGATAATGCCTAGGCTTTCAAGTCTGCGAAGTTTGTAAGTTTCTGTCAGCAATATAACATCACACTGAGTCACTCTACAACCTATTATCCACAGGGAAATGGCTTGGCAGAGTCTTCCAATAAAACCCTGGTGAGGGCATTGAAGAAGGCTATAAATGAGAATCAGAGGAATTGGGATTCCCAATTGAAATTTGCTCTGTGGGCCAACAGAATTACCAGCAAGAGAGCAACTGGGAAATCCCCATATGAATTGGTATATGGGAGGGCAGCAGTATTTCCTATTCAATTGGCCCTACCAGTGGCCCGATTCATGCAGGAGAGTGAAGAAGAACCTGATGATATGATCAGGAGAATAAACCAGCTGGTGGTATTGGAAGAAACACGCAATCAGGTAAATCAAAGGCTGACAGAATATCAGGAGAAGATGAAATACCTTTTTGATCAGCATGCTAAGGACCGGAATCTGCAAATTGGTGATCTAGTGCTCAGATGGGACATCCGGAGAGCTGAGAAGGGGAAACATGGTAAATTCGACCCCCTCTGGTTTGGCCCTTTCAAAATTGTGGAACAGGGGGGCAATAATACTTTCAGGTTGGAGAATTTACAGGGCGACTTGCTGGATGCCCCTGTAAATGGTCAATTTCTTAAACCCTACTTCCAATTCTGATTCGGGCCGAGAGCGTCTGATGTATCATATTGTATATTAGCTTCTGATTTTACCTTTATTTGACAATGTGGGTGTTGTGATGAATTATTAAGTGAAAAGGAGGAGTGCTAAAGAGCAAAGTCGGCATAAAAGATGATCAGGAAGGTCTGCGAAGTTCTCGACACGTCCAAGGATGAACGTGCCGTCCTTAGGTGGAGCCAATGTTGATCATGTTAGCATTCTATTAGAAATTTGGATAGGCCACCTTGCCTAAACCCCTCAAGCTCCCTTGTTTTGTCCCAAAAGATCCCTTTTTCGCCTATCGTTGCCATTTGTTAATCTCAAAACTGCATAAAAAGGCCCAAAAAACCCGCATTTGATAATATATACGGCCTGGCACCTTTCGGCCCTAGCCCCTCAGTCTTTCTCTTCATATGGTCTGAGCGCTAGCCCGGAGGGCGCCTATCACAGAGATATATCGGGCTCGTTCATAACCGTCGATCTGTACAGATCTGATGGTGTTCGCAAGGCTTCTTCGCACCCGTGGCCCGCCCGTTTACCGCTCCAATCATCTGTTAGCCGTCCGATCAGATCACAAATCAACGGTTCGCGATGCATCTGCTCCGATGGTCCCCACACCGTGCTCTGTGCAAAAACCACCCTGTTTCTATCGCACCGCCTTTGGGTGGCAGGCGGTATTTTTATTTTCGCAGCGATTCCATACGACGCGCGACACGTGGCAGCGGCACTATTTGAAAACTGCTAGCTCATCGCGCGTTATTGTTCGGAACAGGACGCCCAGCGATATTGCTATCAGCCGTCCGATCCGAAGCTCTTCATCCAACGGCTATCGCGCTCTGAAGCTGCATGGGATTTAACGCAAGGAAATCGTACCCCTGACCCATTGGCAATTACCCCCGACGCCGTTTCAACCGTCGATCTCGTCTTGAGATCGGACGGTCTAGATCATTTGTATGCCCCACTGTTGACCCGGTCTTCCTCCACGTCACCCGTTCCACGTGTGTGTCACATTTTTCCTCCGCCCCTTTATATGCCCCGTTCATAAGTTAAATTTTGATGTTTTTTCGTTCAAATTCTTCGCCCAGTCTGTTTACCATCGTCCCACTGTATTTTTCGTCGCCACCTCGCATACCTCCAACATTCCATCATGCCATGTTGCTCCACAGTCATCCCCACTACATCGCCATCCCCATGCATTTGTTTTCCTGACATGTTTTCGGGTTTTGCAGGGTTGCAGCGACGGAAAATTGCTATTATTCTTAGCCTCTATCACAGAAGCAGAGATCGCAGAAAGGACCATGTTTCAGAGGCAAAATTTATGGAGCAAGGCTTGGGAAGCTTTTACGACACGGCTTTCATTAAAGCAGTAGGGGTAAAATCTATCAAACCTTCCAGGGTAATTCGAAGCACAGATTTCACAATCGGAGATATTAATGTTGCGGCAGAGGGTATCAGCGGGAGATTAGAGGAATTCAACGATCAACATTGAATGTTTCAAGCCTTAATTCAAAGTTAGAAGGCAGAGGGTACCAGGCACAAGAAAAAAATACCTCAAGGCTTTCTTTTCAGCACCATTTTCTTTCAGGAAAGGACAGAATGTTTATAGGATTTTACTCCTTTACCGTGTTCCTGAAGAGATCTTCATCCAGTGCATTTATTTTAGAACGTCGGCCTCAAAATACATGCAGCACTTCAGAACCATTCAGCAGTATGGGCGTGCACGCCTCTGCCATTTTGTTTTAATGATACAATTAAATGTTCATCACCCACTTTCTATATTAGTCTTCTTTGTTTCTTATAAAAACCCCAACGAACATATTATGAAGGGGTCCAGATTTTATATGAAAATTATGCAGTGAAAGGTTTTTTGTATACATTTTGTAAAGCTCTTGTATGAAGGCTCAGAGCCCATAGGGTCTTAGTGAGGAGGAGTTCTATCTGTTAAAGAGGATTCTGGTCTTTGGTATTTCACAGTGTGTGACCTTTTCTCTTATGTGTTATATTAATAGATCATTTCATTTCATCCATCATTCTTGTATCATGTTTTGGAATGCGAGTGGCTCACTGATTTTTGGTATATATTCATCCTAGTTGATGCCCATGCTCGGATCAGTCAAGTGCTTTAAATATGGCTCATGCATGATATTCTGTTCCATTATTCATCTAAACCGTATTTCTGCTATATTAGTTTCTTTGGGAGGGTGTTTTTAAAACGCTACTGTTATGTATAAATTCTTAGATTGGTAAGCCCATGCATGGTGGTATTGTGTATCTGGATATCAGCCCAATGTTAACTAATATTTTCTCAACAATTCATTCACTACATACACCTTCTGATAACTTATTTCTGTGAGGTATTTCTGAATCGGCCCGCTTTGCAGTAAACTGTCTCTGAATTGTCTGATGCTAGGAGTTTTACACCTTGCCTCTGCATTATTTCTTGTCCTGTATTAGTTTCTGAGAGTTTGGTCCCATTCTATTTTATTTCCCTGTTTACAGGAGATAGCATGTGAGCTGAAGTTGACAACTTCACGCATTATATTATACGCTCCTTGTTATGCTAAGATGTCCTAGGCACTGGTCTATCACAACTCTAGGCTGTCTCTAGGAGCGACAACATGCTGCTTACGCATTCCTTCGAACTCCTCCTTTTGCTCAACGCTGGGCTCTTCTTGCTCTGCTTTCCTACTTCACCTGTGCTCTGATACCATGTGAAAATTCCACAATGGGAATCCCTACTGCAGCAATCTGATATTATTTCTTCTACTTGTTAATTCTGACGGTGTTATACCATAAACATCGAAATAAATACAACTACAACCTTCACAACATAAAAATGACTGTGGAAACAAGTACTGAGCGGGAATGAAATAAACACACAAATAAACACCGTTGTTTTTGGACAATGTCCCCCGAAAAACCCAATGTGGGAAAACATTGCAACATCTGAGGGTTTTAATTAGTATGCAGTAGTTTCTGAATACAAATATTTGGAAACCCAAACTGACAATTTGATACAGAAAATAAAGTGGCAAAATATAGTGAGAAGTTATCTCACATTTTCATTGGCGATCCGACACTGATCCAGCCTCTGAGTGGCTAGCCCCACACTGCCTCTGCGCAGTCACTGCGTTGGCTCTGTGTCATAGCTTCTAGGGATTGCGTCACCCCTCTAGCTAGTCAATCTGCCAACTGGAAACTCATATCTCCGGCCCTCTAGTCTCACACCCTAGCTCCGAGCGCTAGATCTAGACTGCTCCTCAACAGATCTGCGAATCTCCTCAGAGGCTCTGTGCTGCCTTAGCGTAGCTCTGTGCTGCCCAGCGTGGCACTACGCAGCCTCTTTGAACCTCTCTCTGCCTCCTCTGCCTTGCACTCTTCAGATCAGGAAAATCTTCCACCGGCAAACTATTCCTGCCTCTCGCTGCAAGAAATCGCTTTGGTCTTCTTCTAGAAACTCCTGTGCTGCTCTCTTGAGAATTTGATCTGTAGATCTCTCACTTGATTTGTTTTCCGAACGCCCATAAAGCTCCTTCTTATAATCTCTCGTTGACATATCAACAGGAAAGATTAAAACATAATCAAAGGCTAAGATTAACTAGGAGTTGATTCGTGTCTTTATCTAGAAGATTCACACCCGATCTAATTAATACACTTTAATTAATCACATTTCCTAAGTTTAGACTTAGGAATACATTAAAAATGATTAATTATTTTAATTAAATCATTTTCGGGTGGAATTTCCAAAAATGTTTTATGGGTATTGTGGAATGCATGTCTTATCCTCTCTGCAAAATCTTGAGGCTAAAGCACATCCGATGCTACAAAAATCAACATGGAAATCCTGCTGGTGGTATCATGTTAAATAGAACCAATTTTCACATGTTCAATAGAACGCGTCGGTGTTGAAGCCGTCCCAAAATATGGATGGGTGCTTTGGTTAACTACTTATAGGTTATGTTCCCTTTGCTCCTGGTTGACATAGTAAGAAGCAAGGGTAACTATGAAAAGGTAAGTATAGTAATGATTGAGGATCCGACATAATATGGTTTGCTGCATTCCATGTAAAGGGGGACCAATGTCCTAGTGTTGGTTTAGGTTAGGTGTCAAAGTATAAGGTGTTGTTGGTTTAAAGAGAAGGTATGTCGGTGGATAAGTAAATTTGTTTTCCTTAGCCTTACTTCATTCAGGTAAGTATGTTCGATTCCTTGCCTAATGGTTGTGGGTGGTTTATTAATGAAAATCTAATCAATATTCGATTTAATACGCCCTCTTGGTATGATGATCTATCATGCAATATATTTATTCGTATATTTCTCATTAGTAAAGTAGATAACTTTTGTTGAGTCAAAGTATAGGAAAAGTTATTATGATTAAAGTATTAGCATTATAGTAAAATAATATTATTCCTACCTCGCTAGCTAGCTCTTGGGTTGGTCATCCCTATCACTTCTCTCTATGGATATGCCCTAGTGCTTATGGGCTGCTACCTCGTCTCGTATTGTTATTTATGGGCTGATAAGACCTATCGCTTAAACTACGAGATGATAAGATAAGCACTATCCCCTACCGATATTCGGATGGGGCATTCCATCCCTACCCCTAAGCTACGTGTTGGGGTGATATGCCCTATCTCTACCCTCTTATCTTATTATGATCGACTTGTTTACTCTTTTCTTCTTTCAGGATCATCATTCGCCGACTATTGAGTGAGTGTGTGTGGGTCAAACAACCAATTGGCATAGATAGGTCGAAACTCCCCAAGAAGCGTTTAAGCTCTCCAAATCCCGAAACCCACCCATATTACTCTCACCAATAAATTGAGTGGGGTTTATTGGAAGAATGGTTCACCCGACCTTAGATCCCCCACTTCAAGTAACTTAGGAAGGAGGGCTCCCATGGCATAAGGAATGGGGGGAAGGAATATGGATTTTCTTTCTTCCTTTTAACACGTTCTACAAAATTGCTAATAAACTACTGAAGACATAATTACATATATAATATATGCATTATCTATTCAGGCATAATTACATATATAATATATGCATTCTAGGATCTGCTATTGATGAGAAGTCATACACTACAAATTTGCTTGAAACTACCGAAATAATATATGAGAATAGGAACTATTTATTGGGATTCATTAATGAAAAGTAAGTCCTATGAAATAATTAAACATATTGGATCAACCTTTCGGTAGTTTCAATCACTCATTCATATGGGTGCGGTAGGATGGCGAAGAACCACAGGAGAGGAATACTTGGGCTTAGAGGGTGGTCCACCTTTCTCGCTACGAAGCAATCCTAATTCAAATACGCTGTGTTTTGCTTATTCCCATCAAATGGATTTCTTCCCCTCAACGAAGGTAAGTAAGTGATAACCTGATCTTCGACAATGCATATATTAGATATGTAATCATACAGTCCAATTAGTAATTACGCTTTAGTAGACAATGTTGCTATTATCTATGTAATTATGCTCTCGAATAATTGATCAAATAAATGATCGAAAGTACCAAATTCCCATCAATCGATCAATCACTCAGGACTGAAACTTGTCTGTGATTCTAGTCATGAATTATATAAGTAATTAAGTGCACTCATTATATATGTAGTTATGCATTTTTTATTCTTCTCTTCGACAATGCATATATTATATATATAATTATCCATTTTCACTTTCTTTTGTTTGTCATTTCTTCCAGTCATGAATTATATATGTAATTATGCATGAATGGATGGGATATGTAATTTTGCTTTAGCAGAAAATGCATATATTATATATGTGATTATGCATTTCTTATTATTTCATTCGACAATGCATATATTATATATGTAATTATGCATTTTCACTTTCTTTGTTTGTCATTTCTTCCAGTCATTAATTATATATGTAATAATGCATCAATGAATGAGATATGTAATTAAATAATGAATTATATATTGAATTACGCTTTATTATAGGCGTACTTATATTGGTCATGAATTATATATGTAATTTATGTAATTGCGCTTTAGCATAGGGTATCATACCTAATCTATCCATAATATAATATACAAAGAAAGAGAGATATCATTCTTTATATATGTAATTCATTATGCTTGCCTTATTTTCCTTAATAGTTTGTTTTGAGAGACCCTTCGCAACGCCAATAACTTACGAGTTGCATCTTCTCTTTATTCTCTCTCTAGTTACCGAAATGAGGCTCACGAGGCCAAATCAAATGCCTTACAATGAGTTAGCGTGTAAAAGAAAAAGTATAGGACATATATATTATTTACCAATCCAGGAGAGCGAAGGAGATCAAGCTGGGAGCGAGCCTTCCCGAACGAGTAAAGTCTGTTTTTTTCCATTTTCATGGTCGATATAACCCTAAAGTAGGTGAATTCGAACGAGTCCTCAGTCACCCCACCCTTTCAGGCAAGCCGCCCTCTGGTGAGCCCTAGTATTGCACCAAGAGTGTTGCAACTCATAGAGGCTACTCTACTTTATTTTATCAACCCGAGGTTCGTACAAAATTGGAGGTGACAGTGCTATATACACAACAGATGCTTTCTACTCATGTCATCCTCTTCTGAGTCCTACAAAAGGGTGCTATTTCTAGGGTTTCTAAGTGAAGTCTGTCACACTTTGGAATTAGACCTAGAACTACAAGAGACTCAAAATATCAACGATCAAAAGACTATTCTACAACAAGAAGATAAATCTAGCTATTTTGCAAAGAAATAAATCTACAATGTAGACTATGGCAAGAAATAGAAGCAAACTAGGGAACATTCATGAAGTAAAGTGCTGAATTGAAATTGCAGAAAGAAGACTAATCTAATCACACATTGTTGGGCCAAATGGCTAAGCACAGTCTAATTACTTCATGTTTTAACTATCATGCATCTAGTCATGACCTAACTATGCTTGTAATTACTCTATTTTGTTGCCAAAGGAGAAGGCGTTAAGGTTGTTGCTTTTATAGCATCGGGAAGTGTTCCAAGTCTCAAATTTGGTGGAGAGGCTTGGACAACAGTTATCCGGAGAACCCATAAATCATTTGTGGAAATTCCACTTGGATCTTGCTTTATTAAAATAATTAATTATTTTAATGGAGACCCTAAGTCTAAACTTAGGGAAATTAAATAGTTAAAGGGTATTAATAAAACATAGTGCGAATCTTCTAGAAAACGAAGATCAAGTCATCTTTTAATCTGGGCCATTGATTAAAGATATAGTCTTGTTCGTTGA
Source organism: Pinus albicaulis (assembly GCA_034641835.2). Taxonomy (NCBI): domain Eukaryota; kingdom Viridiplantae; phylum Streptophyta; class Pinopsida; order Pinales; family Pinaceae; genus Pinus; species Pinus albicaulis. Next base: position 403,737 of record JAXQQM020060234.1, on the reverse strand, counting down.
TTCATCAGCGAGAAGACTATAAGAATATATTTTAGGGTCATTTGGAAATTAAGTCGGGGACATTCTCAGTACCTGAAGGAAATCGATTTTGAAGTAAGAGAATTTGATTTTAGTGGGTGAGTTTGTAGAGGCAGAAGGAGGAGGGAGAAAATAGCTGACGGAGAAGGAGAAGACAAAAGGGTGAAGGGAAGGGTGTGCTGAGAAGCGGCACCATCCCCTCCACGTAGAGTTACGCAGTCGAGGGGGGACTGCATAGAGTAGATATGCTGGATGGCATAGAGGGTGTAGGAGGTCACCTCAAGGGTCGAGAATACTTTGGGTGTGTCCGGAGCAGGTGTATGCTAATTTTAGTTTGCTCACCAGGACTTTTGTAAAAGAACTTTTCATTGCTAAAGATAAATACAAACCCTCATCTATTGCACTGGTTTTCCCACATTGGGTTTTTCCGGGGACAATTGTCCAAAAATAACTATGTTCATATGGTTGTTTCTATTGTGCTACTTGTGTAATTTACGTTCTTCTGCTTTTGGTTAGAGTGAAGTACTGCAACTGTGTTAATTTCAAAATTTACTGAAGCATCTGTAAATAACTTGTCTAATAAGTAGGAGAAATAAATCAATCACCGCAGTAATAATTTTCAGATCTAAAAATTTTCACATGTTATCAGAGCAAAATGCTAAAGACAAAAGGGGAGGATATGCTATGGACCAAAGATTCGACATCTGGAAGGGTTCACACAGTCCTCCAGAGCACGCAGAAACGCAGAGGGAACATGACATGACAATGCTGGCATCCAGACTAGAGCAGGATCTTGCTTGTGTGTTGAGCACAGCTCCTCCAAGTGTTTGGTATATTGACAGTGGAGCATCTGCTCACATGACGGGGGTTCGAGAATGATTTTCGAGCTACCAAGAAGAACAAATGAATTTCCAGATTACTATGGGAAACAAGGCCAAGTGTACCCCCGTTGGAAGAGGTACCCCCGTTGGGGAAGAATATGCTTTCAGTGTCTCAGCTCCAAAACAAGGGTTATGACATATACTTTATTGGAAACAAAGTGTATGTCAAACATCCTAGCTAGAGAAAGAAGGCACAAATTGGAGTAAGGAGTCATAAGCTATATAAGCTCCAACTTGAATCCCCCGTGGCCCTGATTGGTAGTACGGATGACAGAGATCTGAATGAAATATGGCATAGAAGGATGGGGCATCTACATAATGGAGCCTTGAAAATTCTCAAGAATACTGTCATAGGAGCTCCTGAACTCAGCACAAGGAGAGATGAAGTCTGCAGGGGATGCGTACTAGGGAAGTATGCTAAAGCAACATTTCCAAGAAGTAGCAGTAGGGCCAAGAGCGTATTGGAATTAATACACTCGGATATTTGTGGTCCAATGTCCACAACCGCTCTCAGTCGTGCAAAGTATTTTGCTACCTTTATTGATGATCATTCTAGGAAGACTTGGATCTATTTTCTCAAAACCAAAGATGAAGTCTTTGATCAGTTCAAAGAATTTAAAGCATTTTTAGAAAATTCAATCAGATAGAAGATCAAGAAGCTGCGATCATATAATGGTGGAGAATATATCGATAAGGACTTCACCATTTTCTGTGCAAGGGAAGGAATCAAGAGAGAATGGACAACTCCATACAATCCAGAGCAAAATGCAGTTGCAGAAAGGAAGAATCGGACCATAGTAGATACTGCAAGGGCAATGCTATATGACCAAGATATGCACAAATTTTTGTGGGTAGAAGCCTGCAATACAACAGTATATGTGCAGAACAGAGTTCCCCATAGAGCTTTGGGGAATGTAACTCTTGAGAGTGTATTCACAGGCAGCAAGCCGGAGGTGAGCCACATTAGGATATTTGGCAGCATGGTGTACTGCCACGTTCCAAATGAGAAGAGGAAGAAGTTGGATGAGATTGCAGAAAAGGGTTTTCTTGTGGGCTATAGTGAAAATGCGAAAGCATATCACATCTATATTCCAGAGAGTAGGAAAATCGTAGTAAGGAGGGATGTAAAATTCATGGACGAGAGAGCCTTCAGGAAATCCCGAGAAATGGCTAGAGATACGCAGATTGAGGAGGATCCACTAGTATAGCCTCAATAGCCTACAGAGGATGGGTCAAGTGCCTCTCTAGGGCATAAGGATTCTGAGGAGAGCTCCTCCGAAGAAGAGCAGGCAGGAGAGCAGGTGAGACTGCCCACCACTAGTGGGAGAACGAGCATAGACGTGCAACAAATACTGAAGGATGCAGAAGAATTTGTTGGAGCCCCTAGAGACGGGAAGAGGGTACGGAGGCAACCTGACAGATACCAGGCCCTGGTAGCTTAGGTTGGAGAACTTTCCAGCTTTCGGGAGGCAGCTCCGCATCAGGTGTGGGTGGATTCCATGGTGGAGGAGTATAGCTCCATCATGACAAACGACGTCTGGGAAGTAGTACCTAGACCACAAAACATATTAGTTGTAGGATGCAGGTGGATCTACAAGATCAAGTATGCTGTAGATGGCAGCATAGAGAAGTTCAAGGCCACATTTGTAGCTTAGGGGTACGCACAAAAGGAAGAGATCGATTATGAGGAAACCTTTGCCCCTGTAGCTCATTACACTTCTATTAGATCCGTCATCTCTCTAGCAGCTCAGATGGGATGGGAGATTCACCAGATGGATGTCAAGACAACGTTCTTGAACGGGGTGATAGAGGACGAAGTGTACATAGAACAACCAGAGGGCTTTGAGACACATGAGCAGGAGATTGATGTTTGCAGGCTTAAGAAAGCCTTGTATGGTTTAAAACAAGTCCCCACGGCATGGTATGGGCGAATTGACAACTACTTGCAGAAGATGGGGTTCGTCAAGAGTGACGCAAATCCCGATCTCTACTACTTGAGAGTAGGGGATGAGCCGTTAATTCTGGTATTATATGTGGATGATCTGTTTCTTATTGGATCATCTTAGCTCATCAAGGACTACAAGGAGAATCTGGCTACAGAATTCAACACAAAGGATCTGGGCAGATGCACTATTTTCTTGGATTAGAAGTCTAGCAGCAGAAAGGAGAAATCTTCTTGGGGCAAGGAAGATACACTACAAAAATCTTGAAGAGATTTCACATGGAAGACTGTAGACCCATGGCCACGCCAATGATTACTAACTAGAAGAAGATAGACACAACGGAGGATGATGAGGCTGATCCCACCTTGTATAGACAGCCCATCAGATATTGATGTATCTGGTCAATACTAGGCCAGACATCGGTTATGCAATGAATATCCTTAGTCAGTTCATGGTGGAACCAAGGAGGGCTCACTTGGCAGCAACCAAACATGTTCTCAGATATCTGAAGGGTACATTTGAGTATGGATTGAAGTACACCAAGGGCAATGAGGTCCAGTTGAGTGGGTTTACAGATGCAGATTGGGCTAGAAGCACAGTGGATCAGAAGAGTACCAGTGGGTACTGTTTCAGTCTCGGATCAGGTATGACCTCCTAGTGCAGTATTGTTGTGGAGGTAAATCCCGTCTGCGGACAGAGGCGATCCCTACTAGCCCAGACCAGGTCTAGCAACAATCGTTCACGCTATGGTGCAGGTTCCTAATTGCAAATAAACCAACTGGCGATGAAGGCTTACCTGGAATCCAACGCTGTTGCTTGTAGAAGAGGTAGCGCTCCCGTTCCTTAGCCTTGGTAGATCACGATCCCCACGATCTCCATGATGGACACCTGCACATGCGAGAAACAAAACAAACGCAAGCATAAAATCCAGTAGATGCAACTATATGTCAGTCAGAAAGGACATAACTCATTGTTATAAACAACAACAAAAGTGGAACCATAACCAATAGTCGTTTATTATTAACCAATCAAAGGAAAATTACAACCAAGTTCTGACGCTGAATTCTCCTTCGGAGGGTCGCCAACGGAACACGTCTCGAAAAGCCTATCAAGGATGGGACAAACCTCTCTCTTCGGGTGACAACGGTCATGGCAGAATTTGACGCCAGGGAATAATCGAGGCTCTTGCAGCATAAGGCTCTTGAGAATTTGGGAACTTGAAGTCTAGCTTGCAAAGGAGATGGGCAAGCTTTTATAGATGGAGGAAGGGGAGTTGGGATCCCTATAATCATGGGATTGGCCCTATCATCAAGGAAGCTTCCATGAGAGGTGGCAAACCACTTCCTCTCTATGGAAATCCGTAGCCAAACCTCCCAACTCAAGATAGATAGCAGTCCAGGAATTTGTTAAGATAAAACTTCCGCCATTTATTTTTAAAAAACACTCCTTAAATTGGCTGGCGCGAGTGTGACTCTGGGACAGAGTGCCAATTGACGCGACCTCTTTGAATGATTTTCCCCATTGGCGCGGGTACTGAACTGGCTGCCCGCGCCAATGCAAAAAGGGGTGTTTTTAGGGTTTTTCAACAGGAGCTGTCTTCAAGGGGATGAAAGTACATGTTCAGGGGAATGCCATGAAAGTATTTTCAAGTTATATCACTGCTCACAGGTCACAAAATAAGCCCTCCATTGTGTGAGATGGGGAATGGTAGGGACGGTGACAAATTGTTGTGTAACATATGCCCCCTAAAGTATGAGGCCCGAACGAGAGAGAGGGGTGAAATGCTTTACGAGAATGTGTCCAACTGAAAACTCCGCCGTCAGAAAACCCGCGTGAAGAAGTACAACTGATGTCTCAAATACATGATATATATGTGGTATGGGCGCAGCCATCCATAACAGAGTATACAATAATCCAAATCCAAGGAATGGACACAGCCATCCAGTGGGGATCGATAAATAGACTTAGGTATGGTTGCAGCCATCCAGTAAGTGAGTCATGTAAATAATCATAATAATCCACAAAATCGCAGCATGGATTACAACAGACACAATCCAGGGTCTTGCGCTCCATCTCAATCCGAACACAGCACAAGTTCAAGCATGTGAATATGTGAGCTGAAGTCGAACATGCAAGAACATCGTCTGATTACCAGCCAATGATGAAAGTTGTTAACAGACGCGAGAGGTACCACCAATAATGAAAATGGCCCACAAGGTACTACAGGTACAATCTATGGCATGTGAATCAATGAGCTGGCATCGAACACCCGTAGAATCACTCAATCAGAGGCCAATGATGAAAACCTCGCGTCGAATGCGAAGAACCTATGGTTCTGGCACGCGAGCTCAGGCTGGAAGAGTCTCCAGGTAAAACACCCTGCGATAATGGATGATGAGCATGTCCCGTGGAAGGTGGCGTGTGTGGTGGACGAAAAGGAACACTGGTGGCGAATCCACCGATCGGATGAGAATCGAGGAGGAAGAGTTGGTACTTCACCAGTCCAACTTCTCTTGAACATGAACGACACAACGATGAACAAAAACGTGTTGACATCAAAAGATCGAGGAGGTCATGATGGCAAGGGCAGTGGAAAGAAAGATGAGAAGGTCAAAAGGATTACTGCCCAAACCCACAGAGGCAAGTGAAAAAACGAGATGAGATGTCCCCAACCCGACACGAATGCAGACAAGTGCCATGTTCAAGAGCGACATACTGCCGACACGACAATGATGTTGGTTCCACTTTTTCCCCACCATTTCTGGCGAGTACCCCAATTATTTTTGATAACAAGCTTGAAGGGGATAGCATATGCTTGTAATATAAGTATGTCCTAGTACATTTAACGAGCCCTAGGAAGGAAATACTCGAGTAGCATCATTATGAATGAATCCAATGTCATCAGGGTTTAACGAGTCTCACAAAGGAAGAACTCGGCGTCTTTTCATGTTTAGAGAGTTTGAAAAGACAGCAGAAAAGTAAACTCCAACGGCCCCTTTTCGTAAATAGTTCCTCAGATCCGAAAAGGTAGAAAACTATGTCTGAGAAAACCTCCTAGTCGCGATAGGCTAGGGTATTCCTTTTTCGTAAATAATCTATCCCAGCCCGAAAAAGGGGTAAACGTATACTAGGTAGATGTCGTCTTGCAGCCACTTTAACGAGATCTAAACGACAAGGGCCTCGGTAATCTTTTCATGTTTAGAGAGTCAGAAAAGAGCTGAAAGATGACTCCAAAATGACTTTTTCGTGTTTTTACCGAGTCTGAAAAAGTATAAAATACAACTCGTTTCACAGTTGAAGTCGTGTAGAAACCTGTTGCTGCATACAGAGGCAAGTGTAAAATCCATTTTCTACAAAATATATCAAAATATTGATAAAAAATGACTTTTAAAACCTAATGAGATTTCAAAAAGTTATAAATAGTCTCAAATGGTAAAAAACAAAGTTACTTTTACTATTTACCTCATTGGAGAGAAATAGTGGTCCGTTTTGGTGTGCAAACTTTTGACGGCGATTGCGACAGATCCGGGCTACCATTCAGATTTTCGTTCGTTCCAGGTAAGAGGCGCTTCCCTGTACTCCATTTTAATCCATTTTTTTATAGTTTTCCATTTCTCATTAGATTTCTGTGGAAGATTTTTGTAATTTTAGGGCTCTGCCCATTGGCACAGGTATCGGGCACGGACCCGCACCAATGGCCTTTTGTATACAAAGAGCCCGCGCCAACTAGTGCGACTGTTAGGAAGACAGTCGCACCAATGGCGCAATTTAGTTTTCCACCTTAAATTTCTGATTTTTGAGTGACTCAAATGGATTTCCAAGCATAACAGAGATCTAATCAAGGGTTTTTGACCCTATTGATGCAGGCAACCGAGTACAATGGTGATCGAATGGAAAGAGAGGGAACATGGGGAAGAGGATGAATTAGCCATGGAGAATGAAACTTGTATGAATGCTCTCAAGAACTGTGGGCTTAAAAAGTTCTTCCTGACACCTTGCTTACGAGCTCAACCTGAGCTTCTACAATACCTGATCAATATTTGGGATGAAAATGAACAAGTGTTCAAGCTGCGGGATCAAGTATTACAACTGGAGGTTTCTGACGTATACTTCATAATCATACTGTCGCGTAGAGGCCCAGTGCCCATATTGACAGGGAGAATACCATCTGGTGAAAATATGGAGCAGGTAATGGCGAGGGTGTGCCCAAGGGCACGAACCGGATCAGGAAGCGGAAAGGTAGACATTCACACTGTCGAGGATCTAGCACTCAGAGTATTGCTACACAAAATTACATGAGCTGCAGGATCGCAAGCTCCACATGAGGCGACCAAGGCCCAACTCATACTAGCCTTAGAGTGTATGAGTCCTACACTGTTTGACTGGGCTACAGCGGTGACAGTCAACATGAAGAGGTAGCTCACGAAGTGCAAGCAAGCTAAACTGAAGCAGTTTGGCTACGATTCTATCCTGGTATCATTCATTCTAGAACGACTACCAATCTTCCAGGACCAAGGGGCCATAGTAGCTGAGTCGGTACCACGAGAGCCGAGTATGGCTCGCTGGGCAACACTGATGCCCAGAGTAGGAGGGGGCCAACAGATGTTCTGGAGGCCGGAGTTTTTTGGGTGGCTACGGCGTCAGTTGATCGTAGTTGAAGACTAGCCATATGCAGGGACCGATTTCACTGGTGATCCAGATCTTCCACTCCCAGAGGGAGATGACTGGGACGAGGAGTTGGGTAAGATCGTCTTTTTGATTTTTTGTGTTTTATGATTTTTTTTGTTAATACATGTCCGTTCTGACAACAGTTTTATGCATATGCAGATGTCAGCCCAGAGAGACCTGCCGATATGTCTCCTATTTCACGGTGAACTCATCCCGCAGCTGACCCTCAGGCGGAGGGTGCCAAGGGAGGATAGTTGGTCCAGAATCTCGAGGGGATCGCCCGAGGAATTCCAGACTAGGCCCGGCTGGCAGATGTCCCACTAGCATACCAGAGACATATGATGGGAGTGCCTAGTCGCCTCCACCATCTTCTGAGACGCTTAGTGCGTGTTGTGGCTTGTTATCATGAGCACCACGCAGATTAGACACCTAGGGCTTTATTTCATGCATATTTTTTGAGAGACATGTCGTCTCCGGATGTATTAAGACGAACATGTATATTTTTTTATTTTATGTGATGCACACTATGTAAAAATTTCGATAGATACATATATATATATATATATATATATATACCTATTTCTGGATGGATCTTTATTTTACATGTGATGATGTTTTTATATGCTATGCAAATTCCTAACACAATGTTATCTAATGTATCAGCTGCATAATAAACAACCCAAAGAAAAAGTTCACATAATACATCTTAATCACACATTTTATTTTTACACAAGATTAAAAGCACACATGGAGGCACACATGAAAACTATTCTTGGAAATGAGGAAGACGGGCATGCCCCCCAGCATGGTGTCTCAATTCGAGGTACATGCCCCCCAAGCTTCAGTCCATTGAAAATGGAGTGAAGGTTGACAACAGTTTGATCTGAATCGAACACACTCGAATTGAACAAGCTCATGTTTCATTTTTTAAGGAGCTTGACACAGGAAAAAGAACTATGCTCCGGGAACCTAGTTTCATTTTTTAAGGAGCTTGACACAAGAAGAGGAACTATGCTCCGGCCGACCTCCTTATAATGAACAAGAAGTCATGGCTTCCAAGATTTTCCCGTCCGATGGAAGGAAAACATCTTGGAAGTCTAGATCCAATGCCCCCAGCACACGATGCACAATGGCACTATCACTGAGCACAGGCACGGGGTAGGTAGCCACATAGTTGACCTGTGGTGGGGCAGATACAATGGGTGGATAAAATCCAGGAAGGGATGATGGCGGGCCAGCTACCACATCAGGACCAAAGAACGCAAGCTGGTCAATGGTCACGATCTGTCCTTCATGTGGAAAACACATCACGCAAAAGAGGGAGGAGACAAGTGCTCCCATGGCATAGGTGTAATCGCGCCCCAAAAGTAGATTGAAATCCAAGGGGCCTGGAACAACCATCACATCCATATGGACGGTTTTACCTCCCAAAGTAAGAGGTAACTGTGGAAGGATCCCTAACGGTTGGCAAGTCCTTTTATTGAATGTCAACAGATTCTGCGTAACAGGCGCAAGCGGTAGTGAACCGAAAGCTTGCCAGGTAGTCGAGGATAGAACACTAACAGAGGCGCCTTCGTCTATAATGGTGTTGGGTACAACCAGACCAAAAGCCTGTACCGTGATCTCGAAAGGCACATAAGATGGGAGGCGTTATCCTGCAAATCGATTCCAATCAAAGGAAGCAACCAGACTACTCGGAGGGGCTACCATCGAACTGCGAAGGTCTTCCCCTGATGTTACGGAAGAAGGAGAGATCTCCACGACCTCCATCTCGAAGGTGGGAGGAGTAACCTTCGGGACCTCCATCACGAGAGGTGAAGGAGCTTCTTCTTGAGGGACGGGGACAGGAGAATCTTTCTCCAAGTCTGAAGAATCTGAAGAAACTAGAAGGACATGAGGGGTGTGAGATCCACTCTCAATGGAAAGGACCTGGCGTACCGTGGACAGAGCCAGCTCAACCGATCCCCCGACCAATGGTTGGTTGGGGATGGATTCCTGAATTTGAATGTCCGGGGGGGTGGGATCGATCAAATATGACTCTTGACCAATCGTGGCATCAGCTGGTGGAGGACTCAAAGACAGCTTTTGCTAACCAGGCGGAAGGCGCGGTGCAGAAGCAGTTGCGTTGTCCAAGACTCTTTTGGCTTTATCCATATATGGACAAAGGTTAATGGCATGGTGCCCTTCACACAACTTACAGGGATTGGTGAGTTTACCCTGTTTCTTAGGAGTCTTATCAACACCATTTGAAGACGTGCCCCCAACCTGACTCCCGGAGGCCAACGGCAACGGTGGGCGGCCGTTAGACCATTCTTCGAGGACCTTGGGAATGCCTGGGTAGTCCCGAAGAAGATGGTCTCCTATGCACAACATGTAAGGGAACTTGACTTTCTGTGGAGGGTTGGGAGGTTTATCAAGAGGAGGCATCGTTGTTTGAGAAATAGTAGTGGTAGATTTAGCCTCTCTTTTATCGGACTTCTTCTTCTTTGTCTTCTTCTTCTTCTTCTTAGCCACCTGGTTACTCGAATCCAGACTTTCACCAGGCGAAGAAGAGGAGGAGGACGTGAAAACAGGCAAAGAAGGGGAGAGGTCCACCTTGGAATCAGCATGATGCTGTTCAGGTGGAGGAACTGATTGAACAGTAGTTGAGACATTCAGAACCACAGAGGTTGAAAACAACCAAACAGGCAACCCAACAGTTAACCCAGGAAGGGACAACGTTGCCATGTAAGGAGCACCAACATTCCCAAAGGAGTAAAATGACTAGGATTCCCATCGGAGGGGAGTCCTTGGTTGGTGAACTCTGGAAAAGTTGCCATCAACAACTCAAAACCGCACACGAGCAGAAAAAGAACCAAGGTACACAATCAAACGGCCAACAAGAAAAATATAACAGGGCGTGTGATCGCGGGTGATTAATTTTACGACATTGAAACTAGAAACTTCACTGTTTCATGTTTTAAGAGTCGAGAAACGGTTGAAAAGGTGACTCTATCTCTTTCAGTTTTGAAGCAAGCGTGAAAGGACAAGCACTTGGTGATCCTTTCAAATTTAAAAAGTCAAAAAAGATCAAATGACTACTCAGGAATACTAGGCAAAGGGTGTACCAAATAACCGTGAACTGCAATATACACCTTGGTTTCAAAATGAAAGAGAAATCAACCAAGGACTTAACGTACGTGCAGGGCCGTCTCCTCGAATCACTTGGCTTATATCCGTTATGGGGGCGGTGACCATACACCCCCACATGTCATGATTGAAACCTAGTGGGGTCTCCCTTTATATACCTAGCAGTGGGAGCACAAATACATGCTAGCTAATAAAGCCAAGGCGAGGAAACGACAACTACTAGGTTTTAAGACGCCGGAACACGTCTCTGGCCTAGACCTCTAAATGTGTTTCGTTAGATTTTAATGCTGCCTTAATGTAAATTGAGTAAATTTTAATGTTTATCTTCAATTACGTTTAAGTTTTCAGGCCCTAGCGAAAGTAATGTCTCAAAATCTCCTAAATGCAAACTATATGCCACGGTATATCATTTTATTCGATGAATGCTAATTATGAGAGAGTTGAGAGCTTTTCATACGATAATAAAATGATCAGAAAACAACCAATGATATATAATACATTAATAGAAAACTAAAAATATTTTTCGTTCAAGGTTTACCAATCATAATAACACAGATCTAATTCACATTAACTAATTAAAATAAAAAAAGATTTTATATATATATATATATATATATTCAATATTTTAGAGCAAAGTGCGCTAAAAAAAATGAAAACTAATGCAAAAGTGACTCGAGAAATGATGATAAGAGAGCAAAAACAAACAAATTTCACTCAATAGCAAACACAATCAGACCTCAAATCGACCAACAGTCCCTCAAAACCAAGAAAATCCCAAAGACACAAATGAGCCGTGTAATCTAGGCCCAAAACGAGACAAAACGGAATTCGAATGAAGGAGGATTCAATCACTCAAATAGCGCAATAAAACAATAAACAACTGCCAAATGAATGCAGGGAAGCAATCACAAGGTTGACTGAACCGATAGAAACCAAAACTCCCAAGGAAGGCTCGACACACCATAGCACCTAGATGACCTAGGGCTAGAATGAAAAATCGATGGAAATGGACAAACAACCAAAGGACGAAGGTAACAGTCAATCAATCAAGGCTCCAAAACACTCAAGCAGTCGAAAAAATGAAACCAAAATCAGAGATTAGGCTTAGAAAGCTCAAAATCAAGCAAACCCTAGCAGTCCCTAGCACTGGCGCAACTGTCAAGCTGCAACTAGCGCCATATCAGAATTGGCGCAGGTAATACATTGACAACTAGCGCCAATTGGCGTGACTATCACGCTTAAAAATGCGCCAGTCAAGTTTGATATGCTAAAATAAAAAATAAGCAATCCAAGATCAGACCAGTGATGTTTGGAGTTTTTAAAAACCCAAATTCACAGAAAGAACCGGCCCAAAAGAGCTGATCAAGCAAGCAGAATCAAGAATCACCCGAAGAGACAAGACAGTGCTCCAAGTGTTCAGTTTACAAACTAAACTGGAGATTGACTGAAGCAGCTTTGATCTACTTTGCAATTGCAGATCAAAATCGTTTCAAAGGCTATCTGGCCAACCTCAGGCTCTGTCTATAGCTCATAAAACGAACAACAACAAGCTAACGATCCCCAGTGGAGTCGCCAATTTGTTGTGGAGGTAAATCCCCTCTGCGGACAGAGGCGATCCCTACTAGCCCAAACCGGGTCTAGCAACAATCATTCACGCTATAGCGCAGGTTCCTAATTGCAAATAAACCAACTAGCGATGAACGCTTACCTGGAATCCAACGTTGTTGCTTGTAGAAGAGGTAGCGCTCCCGTTCCTTAGCCCTGGCAGATCACGATCCCCACAATCTCTATGATGGACACCTGCTCATGCGAGAAACAAAACAAACGCAAGCATAAAATCCAGTAGATGCAACTATATGTCAGTCAGAAAGGACATAACTCATTGTTATAAACAACAACAAGAGTGGAACCATAACCAATAGTCGTTTATTATTAACCAATCAAAAGAAAATTAAAACCAAGTTTTGACGTTGAATTCTCCTTCGGAGGGTCGCCAGCAGAACACGTCTCGAAAAGCCTGTCAAGGATGGGACAAACCTCTCTCTTCGGGTATTGACAACAGTCTCCTTGCTTTAATTAGGCCTTAGGGGAATAATCGAGGCTCTTGCAGCATAAGGCTCTTAAGAATTTGGGAACTTGAATACTAGCTTACAATGGAGATGAGCAAGCTTTTATAGATGGAGGAAGGGGAGTTGGGATCCCTATAATCATGGGATTGGCCCTATCATCAAGGAAGCTTCCATGAGAGGTGGCAAACCACTTCCTCTCTATGGAAATCCATAGCCAAACCTCCCAACTCAAGATAGATAGCAGTCCAGGAATTTGTTAGGACTAAACTTCCGCCATTTATTTAAAAAAAAAACTCCTTAAATTGGCTGGCGCGAGTGCGACTCTGGGACAGAGCGCCAATTGGCGCGACCTCTTTGAAGTATTTTCCCCATTGGTGCGGGTACTGAACTGGCTACCCGTGCCAATGCAAAAAGGGGTGTTTTTAGGGTTTTTCAGAAGGAGATGTCTTCAAGGGGATGAAAGTACATGTTCAGGGGAATGCCATGAAAGTATTTTCAAGTTATATCACTGCTCACAGGTCAAAAAATAAGCCCTCCAATGTGCGAGATGGGGAATGGTAAGGACGGTGAAAAATTGCTGCGTAACACCATGGTGGAGGAGTATGACTCCATTATCAGAAACAATGCTTGGGAAATTCTTCCAAGGCCGATGGGTAAATCAGTGGTAGATTCGAAATGGATCTAAGAGGTAAAGCAAGTTTTTGATGGGAGCGTCGAGAAGTATAAGGCGAGATTTGTTGCCCGGGGCTTCTCATAGATCGAGGAGATTGAATATGAAGAAACCATTTCACCTGTCACATGGTATTCTTCCATAAGGACCATCCTTGTTCTCTTAGTGCAGATGGGTTGGCACATTCATCAGATGGATGTGAAGACTGTGTTCTTTAATGGGATCATTGAGGAAGAGGTGTACATTGAGCATCCTGAAGGATTTTAGATCTTCAGCAGCGAGTCGCATGTGTGCAGCCTCAAAAGAGCGTTGTATGGGTTGATGCAACAACCACGTGCTTGGTACACATGGATCGACAACTATTTCACTAGACTTGGTTTCACCAAGAGTGAGGCGGATGAAAACCTGTACCAAATTGTGGTGGAGGGTAAGATTTTAATCATTTTTCTTTATGTTGATGATTTAATACTAACGGGTGATGAGCAGTTGATACACTCATGCAAGGCAAATCTTGCAAAGGAGTTTGAGATGAAGAATTTAGGCCTCCTTCATTATTTCCTTGGATTGGAAATATGGCAGCGAGAAGGTGAACTATTTGTGTCTCAAGGCAAATATGCTCGGGAGATACTTGGTAAGTTTCACATGTAGGACTCCAAGCCCATGGATACTCCTCTTCCAGAAAATTGGAGGAAAGAGGATGTTATATCGGCAGAGGTAGTGGATGTCACTGTTTATCGATAGTTGGTGGGTTCGCTCATGTATTTAGTTAATACAAGACCGAACATATGCTATGTGGTGAACCAATTTTCACAAGTGATGGTTAAGCCTACCAAGATCTTTTGGAAGGTAGGCAAGCATGTCCTGAGATATCTCAGGGGCACATCTGAGTATGGCTTATGGTACAGATAAATTAATGAGGTGAAGTTGCATGGCTTCATGGATGCAGATTGGGCAGGCAGCCCAATGGAAAAAAAGAGCACATTAGGAGGGGTTTTCAGTATCGGATCTACAGTAGGAAACAAAGATGTGTGGCACTCAGTTCAGCAGAAGCAAAATATATGGTAGCAAGTCAAGTTGCATGTGAGGCTATCTGGATGAGGAAGATCCTAGTCGGTTTGTTCGGTTCACATTTAGATCCTACAGTGATACAATGTGATAATCAAAGTTGCATTAAACTCTCGATTAATCTTGTGTTTCATGATAGATCTAAACATATTGATATCTGGTATCATCATATCAAATATTGTGTACAGCGGAAGATCATGTTGCTTTAGTACATTCCTACGGAAGATCAGGATGCAGACATTCTGATGAAGGCGATCGGCAGGAGCAAATTCGAATACCATAGAGGCAAGATCGGGGTGAAGGATAATCCCTATCTTGTTGAGAGGGAGTGTTGAGATTCAACAAGATGATGAGCTTAGTGAAAATTAAGCACCTTCACTAAGTGGGGCCCATGAAGACTATTTTAGAATGTATGTATTTTGTAGACATGGTGAGCATATTCTATAAGTTGCAGGATGCTATTTGTAGATGGTTGGTCAAATGTGAAAAATAGATGAAATTCTATTTTTAGAATATTGGGCGAAGTCTAAGTTTATAGATCGTCGATCTAAAAATAGATGCATGTCGATTATTATTAGCTCTTAATAATAATCCGACAATAAACATCAACTTATTATCTTGGAGCACTTTATTTTAGTGAACATATTTGGAAAATCAGTGGGCTGAAGGAATTACGCAACTCCTAGGGTTTATTGGTGCCTCATGCATGAGGACTCAGTTAAAACTAAAGTGGAAAAGTTATGACAGAGTTGGAAGAGTAGTTACAGGAGTTGTTATTCAGTTTGACTTAGTTAATAGAGTTAAACTCAGTTGCGCTAGTTGTATCTAGTCTAACTGAAAGATACACTAGTGAGAGTTAAATGAAATAATTAGTTAATTAATTCACAACTAGTAACTCACTAACAACTGAACAGAAACTACAGTTAACTACGTGCATGTCAGTTCCAGTGGAGAGATGGGTGAAAGGGTGAGATGGACTATCCGTTGTGACTATAGTGATGCATTTAATGCATCTGACGCACATTGGAGTTGCCAATGAGGATTTCACAGTCAAGGAAAGGCCAATTCTAATTCATTTAGAGGTCTTCTTCAATAGGGATTGGGCAGTGGAGGCAGCCTGTTAGGAGGCAAGAAATTGGTGCATGGATATGCAAATTTCTGCATGACAGTGTGTAATGATTGTTGATTGTACTGAGAGCTTGATGTACCAAGCTTTGAATGAGATTATTACATGATTCCATTGATATACATAATATATGATAGTTGGGGTTTTTAGCTTTAAGCTTTCTCGTTAAACCATTGTATTATGTGCGATTGAATTTATTCACATGTGTTTGCAATTGAGTTTTAAATTTCTGCAACTTTAACAGTGGAAGGATTCTGTATTTTTCAAAAAGATAAATATTGTGAGATCAGTAGGATCCGGTAATACATCAGTATTAATAAATTTCTAGAATTTTTTCGCATAAAAATGGTTTATTTGACATGTTAAAAAATGACATGTCAAATAAACGATTATATATATATATATATATATATATATATATATATATATATATATATATATATATATATATATATATATATATATATATATATATTGAAAATGTGTATTTTTTTGTTAAATATTAAAAATTATTTCCTTTTTAGTGACAATTATTTGATTTTCATTGAAATATTAATTATCGATACATAAATATATATAAAATCCTAACTTTAAAATATTGATTTTTTTTAACTATGCAAAAAAATGAAGAATTCATTACAAAAAAGTTTGAAAAGAAAAAAAACACACAAACCTAGAAAACACTTAAAAATAAATATCTCACGGAAGAAGAAGAAGAAGACATTAGAAAATTTAAAGTGTAAAAAATAAATCCTCTAAAAAAAGGTTGATGTTGCATTAACACTTTTCACAATCAACATGAAAATCACTAGCATTTAAAACAAAATGTTCATACTTGATACATAAGAAAATTTAAACTATAAAAAATATGCTCGAAAATAAAGAAGGTGTATTCTAAATCAATACTTTTAAAATCAAATGATTTGCTTGCTATCTCAAAAAAATAGGTACTCGGTAAAGTTCTTGTTTGAGCGGTGTTTGATCGGTCACTATGTTTAGTGAGGAATTTATAAAGGAGGTGTTTGTAGGGTGAGAAAAAAAAATGTATGTTGCAAGATTTCATCATTGCAATTTTTCATGTTGTCTTTTGTTGATCTTGTGCATGGCCATGCTATTCTATGTATTTTCCATTGTGTTGTTATGGTAGTTTTTTTTTTTCTTAGTGTTTTGTGGTTTAGTTGTGATGGTTTTTTGTGTTTGAGGAAGGAAAAGGAGGATGAAAAACATAAGAAGAATATTTGAGTAATAAATCTCAACCCGAAATGAAAAACCTTGATCAAACCTTATCCATGAAATAAATGACGTAAATGGAATAGAGGGAAATAATAGAGTAACTAAAGTGGAAATGAGTGGGTCCACTTGAACAAAAAAAACTACATTGACATAATAACCATGATAATGGCATTAAAAGGAACTTGTCCTAAACTTTAATAATGCATGGCTAATGTATATTTGATATTTTGAAATCATGATAAAATCATAATGATGGTATCAAATGTGACAAATCATTAATTGCGAGCCACCTTGATTGGAAAGGTATGTAATTGATCCTTCAAATAGTTTTATCATTGTCTGAATGGATAAATGAAATTGCTTTGGGGGAATTTTGAGGTCTAAAATGGGCCTCCTAAGAAAATTGTACATCCAAAATAAACTTTATAAGAACCAGTAGGATTCAAGATGATGATTTCAACCATGGGGGATGATTCACCATTTTTGAAGTAAAATGTAAAAAGAATGAAAAATAATAAAATAATAAAATTACTTTTTCAACACGTATTTTCAACTTATCTCTTTAATTTTTACTCAAATTTCGATCGGGAGTACTCGTTGGATGCAAAATTTACTTCCTCATCAAGGAGTAACCATACTCCATACTTTCGATGGACCCTGCTACACGAATAATGAGAAATACATAAATAAACGTGATTGCAATCATTTTTTTCATGTATTTCTATTTTTTCATGTAGCAGGGTCCATCAAAAATATGCAACATGGGTGCTCCTCGGATGAGGAATCAAATTCTGCATCCAACGAGTGTTGTCGCTCAAAATTTGAGTTAACTCATAGAGAGATAAGTTGAAAATACGAGTTGATAAAGTAATTTTTTCTTTTTTCCCTCTAAAATTTAATGATGTAATCTAATCTTGTTTTATTATTTCCACTATTATTTTATAATTTCCTTAGGAGGCCCCTTTTAGACCTCAAAATTCCCCTAATGGTAATTCTCATGTTTGAGATTTTGTAGCAAATTCACTAATAAATTCCATGTTGCTTGGAATTTTTATTGGATAAATGTGTATGCGGAATCTATTTTTGTTAATTATTATTTATGGTGCGTTTATATTGATAATTCTGACCCTTGTCCGATGAATTAGTGAAAATTAACAACATCTTCTTAACATAATGTTCGGTGCAGTATGGGGTATATGAATGGACCAACATCTAATGTCAATCTGGATTCCATGGACTTCGAGACGCGACACTGGAAATGACATAGATGGACTTCAAAAACATGAAAAATAAAACCTTAATTTTCTTAGAAATTTCTCACACCTTGAGTTTTTGCCAACATTAATAAATCATTTTTTTCTAATCATGCACTCAAAAACACTCTTTAGAAATGAAGCCATAAAAACTAATATTGAAAATCACAGACATTTAGAAGCAAACCTAATGATTGGTAATTGAAACATAACTAGTAATAATCAAAGAGAAAACCCTAACTATGAATTCATATGGAAAAAAAGCCATAATTATCGGAAATTAAAGAGAAAATTGAAATGAAAACCCTAACTACTAATCGATCAGAAACTTGAGAATTGACCATTCATTAAACTGAACAATCAAATTAGCTAAAATGCATGACAATTAAGTTCCTAAATAATTCACTCATAATAAAAAAAAAAAATTTATGCCCAATTACTTGTAGAGACAATATACATATATATTCTAAGAAAGGATACAAAGAAAAGACATTTATGCCCAATTACTTGTAGAGACGATATACATATATATTCTCAAGAAAGGATACAAAGAAAAGACATGGAAAAGAAAGACACCCTAGAACGTGATGGGCATAAATTCTATGTGCATTTTCATTTACTTAAGAGAGCTCAAAGTTATAATGAAACAATATTTTAATTGAAATCCTTAAGAGATTAACTTTTATCAAAAGGGGGCAGTGCATTACTCATGTCAATATTTTATGTGAAATGACCGGCGAAATATTTACCACAACCATTCAGAGTACAAAATGGATATGGCTTCTGGAAACATGATATAAATCATTAAGAGACTATTATCACAATATCCATTTTAATCATAAACAAATCCAGGATTTAATATATTACGGCATACATTGGTGAAATCTCATTTTCCTTAAAAGGAGCTTCATACAAAAGTTTCTTTGATTATGGTTTTTTTATTAAAAAACAACAAAAATATCCAATTTCCAGCGACTACTCAATTAGATACGCTATTCAAAGAGATCAATTCTTAAAGCCGCAGTTATTACATATGAAATGTGTGCACTTTAATTTCTTTAAGAATTAGCCTCTTAAATATAAATTGTTGTATTTCGAATACCTGATGTGTATATCGAAAAAATAATTTAGATAATATAATGTAATTATATTAAAGTCTTTGTTTCCCACCAATTTCAATGAGGAATAAAGTATTATGGTTATTAGAATGATTTAATCCACTTTAAATTGGATTTTGACGGTGGTCCTTGTGTAATTGCGCTGAGAGGCACATTCTATAGCCCAGTATGACTTCGATGTGTAAGTGTGTCAAAAACCAAAAAAAATGTCAATTTGAACAATAACTTACATAAACATATAAATGAACAATTAAAAATTTATTAAAAATAAACTTAAACGATATAAACTTAAAATATGAAGAGTTTACTAACACTCAAAAAAGAGATATGATAAATAAATAATATATGGTAAATACGTAAAAATATAAATAAACCATAGGTATGGTAAATAAATAAAAACTCTTTTTATATTACTCAGGAGGTATGGTAAATAAATAAAAACTCTTTTTATATTACTCAGGAGGTATGGTAAATAAATATAAATATAAATAAACTAGAGGTATGGTAAATAAATAAAACCGATTTTTATATTTACTCAATAAACCACTTTATATTTACAAAAACTCAAAAACAAATTTTATTTAGGTGAAGCCTATGGGACAAATTATTATTAATACCATGGGCCAAATACCATAGGACAAATTATTAATAATACCATGTGAAAATACCATGGGCCAAATAATATATTTATAAAATAGGTATGGTAAATAAGTAAATATAAGAGAGGTATAAAGAGGTAAGGTAAATAAATAAAAATATATCAAATACGATTAGAAATCAAGATCTAATTATATATGAAGTATAAGGGTCAAATACCATGGACCAAATTATTATTAATACCACGCCAAAAAACATTAGGTGAAAATGTGAAGGTACAGTTCACACTTTTTGCCCTTTTTTGAGAAAAAAATTTATTTTTGATTCCTTTAACTATGGCTCTCTTTAATTTTTAGTAATAGAATTTCGTTTTGCGATAAAAATAAAAGTTGTGAGAAATTTTGTTAGCTTTCTATTACTTATTTTTTGAAATTTTTTTATGTAGATTTGATATGTCAACTTAGCGTTTCTTTGAGTGTGTGTTTCTTAACAATCAAAGGATTCATAAGAAGTCATGTTATGATGCAATGTTGTATTCATTGAAAATTTATGTTTTTGAAAAAACAAAATGTGTTACAACAATCTAAACAGAGTCTACTTTGTTTTCGTCATATTTACAAAGCCAATGGATGCATATCATAATTACTAGAATTTTTTGAACTGGTCTAATACGAAAAACTGCGTATTTTGGATATGTTTCGCGTCGCAAGAAATTTCTTAACATATAAGTTATAAAATAAAAATATAAAAGCTACCCATTAGAGACGACGGACCAATGTAATGCCCCATAATTTTTTCAATTTTTTTTTACAATGTATTTTGGGAGATACAAAATTTTGATTTCACTGAATCACAATGACCCTCAGAAATTGTTTGCACCCATTTTATTAGAAAAATAATTAAAATTATTAAACGTTTATGAAATTCCATAAAAGTTATATTTCCTAAAAGTAGATTCAATTCTGAAAATGCTTGTCTTGGTTCCGACAGTTAATTAACAACCTTTCATGGAGCTTAATCAGTCCAAAGTTGCAGAACCGTATTCAGAGCCTAGTTTTGCGTAATTGATGACGCGTTAGTTCGGCCGAACTTTTAGTAAAGTTCGGCCGAACTATGTTTTCCGCTTAAGACCCGTTAAATCTAACGTCTTAATAGTTCGGCCGAAATTTTGATCAAAAGTTTGGCCGAACTATTGTATAACTCTCCGTCTGCCGGAGAGTTTTGCGGAGCCCCCTACTAAAACACATTTCGCGTCAATATAAATTGGCGCGAAATGATTCACAATTTTCGCACATTTCGCACACTTCTTCTCATTTTACAAAGATCTTGGTTTGGGTTCAAAAAATTTTCTTCAAAATTTGGATTTAAGAGCATTTCTTGGTTGATTTTACAATTTTGGGTTTAAAGAATTTTTTTGGAGGACATTTCTTAGAGGCGGCGTGAATTTTTTTGGAGGACATTTCTTAGAGGCGGCGTGATTTTGGCAAAAATTGTAAAAAATTTCTTGGACGTACATTCAAAAGACATTTCTTGGAGGTATGTACGTGTTTTGAGTTGAAGTAAATCTTTTGAGCTTCGTTTCATTTTTATAAGACATTTTTCTCTCGAATTTTTTAAAGTGTTTGAATTGGAATATGTATTTTTTGCAAAAAATTTACACTGAATTTTTTTAAATTAAATCTTTTGTAATATTTTTTGTAATTGAGTTATTGTCCAATTTTTTGAAGGAAATTTTTTGATTTGAACTTCATACCCTATTATCATGGGAAATCGAAGAACTTGTGTGAGAAAATATGATCGAAAAAGAGACCCTGAGGCATGTAGAGAAGAGACGAGACAATATCGCAAAAGAAAGTTAGAAGCCCTCTCAAATATTGAAGAGGAAAATCAACCTCAAGCAGAAATTGAAGCAAGTATGTAAATGTAAATATTATGATCCATTGATATATATTTAAAATTTTCCTAATGTAAAATGTGAAGCTTAATTTTTATTTGATGAACTAGTTTGATAAATATTTTTTTGATGTAAACAGACAGAGATATTCCTCAAAATATTGAAGAAGAAAATCAACCTCAAGCAGAAATTGAAGTAGGTATGTAAATGTAAATATTATGATCTATTAATATATTTTTAAAGTTTTCCCAATGTAAAATGTGAAGCTTAATTTTTATTTGATTAACTAGTTTGAAAAATATTTTGTTTAATGTAAACAGACAAAGATACTCCTCAAAATATTGAAGAAGAAAATAAACCTCAAGCAGAAATTGAATCGAGTATGTAAATGTAAATATTATGATCTATTGATATATTTAAAATTTTCCTAATATTTATTGACATATTTATTAATTTAGTGATTTATTGAATATGTACTATTTTTTCGAATATGTACAGATGAAATCACTATCGATAATGAGATGTTAGAAAATGTCGACACTCACACATATGGAGATAAAAAACCTGACCATGTTATACAATATCGTCTCGATAGAATTTTTGAAAATTATTTCAAAAATGAGCAAGTGACAGCTCAAGCTAAAATGTTGAAAGGTCTCCTATCATCAAGGAAATTAAAAGAAGCGACGACACTATTGGGTATTCGAAAATCAACCAAAGATAAAAAAATGAAAGAAGAGGTGATAAAAAATATGAGTAGTGCTATAGAGTCAATTAAGAGATCTAGAGATAAAGATGTTTCAAATATACGTAGAGGAATATAGATGGCAATGGTTCCACCAAGTACTCAAGAGAATCGTTTGATAACATCTATGGCACGAGCACTGGGAACCTCGCGAAAAACTCTGCACAAACATCGAAAATTTCGACTGCAAATAGATGTAAATGATGAACTTGCTTGTTGGAGAGCTATTTGTAGGCAACCATACAAATATAGACTTGGAGAAGATGTTAAAAAAATAATATATGAATATTGGAAGAACAATTCGCGTGTTTCACCGACTGCAAGGCATGTGATGCGAAGAAGAATAGTACGAAATCAATACGAAGAACATGAAAAACATCTCTTGGAAACCACTCAAATAGATTTATTCAACAAGTTCAAATAAGAGAATCGTCAAATTCATGTTTCACTCAGTGCTTTTGTTCAACAAAAACCATGGTATGTAAAACCTATCACCGTACGCGACACTTGTTGTTTCCGTTATCATGTGGAATTTGAGTTATATTATGACACATTCATTGATTTCGCTATAACATTATGGAAGGATTCACCTCCTCCTTCCACTATTCGCGAATTCATATCTCAAATTCTATGTGAAAGAGAAAGCGATGAACTATTTTACAAAAAGAAATGTGTCGGTGGTAAAAAATGCGATGATTGTGGAAATTTGACTAAATTTAAAAAAAAATATCGTATTGATATAAATGATCAATCATTTTCCAACATGAAAGTGAAATGGAAGAGATATGAATATATCGGTACATCGATTCAAGGTGCAGATAGTGTTAAAAGAATCAAATTACGAGAAGACGAAATTTTTCTGATAGATTTTTTGAGAAAGTTTGAGGTAGAAATTTACAAATACACCAAGCATTCCCATAGAGCTCCATGGTAAGACTTGCAATTCAAAAAATATCGTGAAGTTTTTCCACCAAGGACCATTTTGTTAATGATTGATTTTGCAGAAAACTACACATTTGTTCCACAAAAAGAAATTCAGAGTGAATACTATCACTCTAACCAAGTCTCCATGCTCGTCCATATTCTATATAGACATGCTGAACAAAATGTCGATCATATAGAAAGCACGAGTGAAAATCGACATATCATTAAAGAATATCACTTTTATATCAGTGACGATCGTACACATGATACATGTTTTATACAACATTGTTTTGGAAGAATTTATGATTCATTGAAAAATTGTGGAATAACATTCAATGAACATTGGATATGGTCAGACGGATGCGCAGGTCAATTCAAATCTGCACAATCATTTTTTTGGTTGTGTTGTCTTCATAAGAAAACCTGCATTAAAAATTGTTGGAATTTCTTTGAGACTGGCCATGGAAAAGGAGGACATGACAGTGCAGGAGCATGCATAAAACGAGTACTTCAAAGATATCAAATGAACCACTCTGCACGCCGACTTGTGAACGCTGAAGAAGTTGTTCAATGGTGCAAAAGTGCTCTAAGCCATGAGATTAACCCATCAAGAGAAGTGCGAAGGTACATTCAATTTAATTTATATTGGAAATCTAATTTTAAACATTGTACATTTATCAAGCAATGATTATTTTTAATTGTATTTTCATATCATATTTACAAATTCTTTTTCTAATTTTCCATATAAAGGTTTTTCTGGCATATTGGAATTGGAGACGTAGATAGATCAATTGGAAATGACGTTGAAACAATAAAAGGGACTCGAAAATTGCATTCAATTCAAACAAAGTTGTCCAAAAATGTGTTTGTATTGGATAAAAGAAAATATTCTTGTTTTTTTGATGTTTGCATAGACAACACAAAATCCAATGACGTTTGTGAAAACAAAATGTATGTGAACGATTGGAAACATACAGAGCTAAATACAAAGGGAAAAATCTTTGTTGCAATGTTTGAAGAAATGCAATCAGAGGAAACTACAATATCATCCGATGGTGATCGAGTTTCTGATCTTGTTAGAGAAGGTAACATTTGAATTACTTTCTAATGATTTAAAGATCTAGAAATAAATTTAAATATGCATAATTAAATGTTAAATTTTATTTTATTGTGCAGGAGATGTTTTTGCTATAATTGCACCTATTGACAACGATGAAAATGTGAAGTATTATTTGATGCGTTGCACTGAACGAAAAATGAAATTATTACAAGACTATAATGATCACGGATTTCAGTATGATAGAGGGTCTATTATACTGAAAGGTTATTTTTTCAAACAAACTCATCAAAGTGGAGACTTTGTTTACTTTGAAGACTATGAACTTGATTCCATAAGTTGTCAATATAGTCACTTGGTGTGTGCAGCACGCATAAATTTGATATAAGTTCAATCAAAGAAAAAATCGAAAATTAAGAAATGGAAAATGTCAAAATCCGATCATGAACGGATTATTGAAGATGGAATTCCATTAGAATTTTTTTAAGTGAAGTGTCCAACAATTTATTATCTTTGGATTAAATATGTTTTAGAACTTCCAGTACTCAACTAAAAATTGAGCTGCTTATGTTATTTGTGGTTTGCACATGTTACAAATTGTTTGGGTACAAGCACGTGCTCTAGTATCAACTGAAAGTAGTTTTTCTATACATGTGCATTGATGAAAAATGTTATATATATATATATTCTAGAATGAAATTAATTGTTCTTGTACATGTTTTCTGACCATATGGTACAAATTATTTCACTTTATTTTTTAAGGTCAGATTCGGTCCCCATATGGCCTAGCCTCCAAGGGACGAGATAACGAGTGGTTGTCCCCACTTGCCCGAATCTCAGATTTTAAGTACAATTTTACTGTTTATGTCAAGCATCTTACATGATGTCATAGCCAAAGATAGATTCTCTTTGTTTCAAGTTTCCGGTAAAAGTTGTCACCGAATGACCTGCTCGAACTCTTCTAGTAAACACCATACCTTATCTCTCTTGCTCTCCAATATTATTAGGTTTAATTATTATAATACAAAAATCGTTCTACATTGTCAGTAATTTTTTGCGCTTACACTGAAATCAATGAACACTATTAATCCAATGACTTTACAAGTAATGTACCATCATACATGCAGTTATATCAAATTAGAAATCAACATATACAATGAAATCAATGGGGATTGTCTTGTTACAAGTAACATAATTTCAATTTACCATATGTGCAAATGTAGGTTGAAACCATCCAAAAATTTAAGTTTTAAAACCCTTTTGATTATATATTGTGCAACATTAAAACATTAAACATTTAAATTTCATTAAATATCACATGCAAAATGTAGATTGAAACCATCCAAAACTCGAGTTTTAAAAAATTCACATGCCATGCCAATTATAATTCAACTATCCAACAAAAACATTTAACAAATTAAATATCACATGCCAAAGTTGTTTCAATTTTCCGGTAAAAGTTGTCACCGAATGAGCTACTGGGATATTATAAATACTAACTTTGTAAGATCATTTGGCATTCGGAAAAATTTGAAAGTCTTAGACTGTTAATCAATTTAAAGTATCATTCACCCTAGGGAGTGTAAAATATTCAATGTAGGTTGGTGACGATGCTCACTCCTAGCTTGAAGAAGCTCCAATGACCAATTCTTTAATGAATTCCAATGCACTAGACCAAATTTGGTTCAACCTACTTGGTTTTTCACCCAATAAATTCCAAGGATGGACTATCTGGACAAACTGCTGAAATTGAAAAGCTTGACATGGAGATATGACAAGGTGAACAAAGACTTCAAGAACTCTATATGGAAAGGGCGCACTTGAAGGAAAGAAGCACCACGTTGCAGGCTAAAGTCAAGAACATGGAAGATAAGACCAAGAGGGACTTTCTTGATCCGAAACCTATTGGTTTGAAGAAAGAAAATGCATGTGTTGGCACACTTGGAAAAGAAGAAGGACACACTATGAGGATTGGTGCACTTCGTTTGGAAGGAGTCAATATATGTCATATTGGAGCAATTAGATAGAATTCGAAAAGGAAAGAGCTTGAACCAATTCAAGCAGACCCATGATCAGATTGTTCTATGGAGCTTCATGAGAAGAGATATGTGAAAAGGACTGTTAAGCCAAGGGCTAGTTCGAAAGACATATTGGAAGAGGAAATGTTGAAGAAGATTGCGGAAGTAAGGCGCAAGACAAGGAGGAGGAATGATGATGAAAGTTCCTTGGACTTGAGATTCGTGTCTACAACCGTACATGGGAAAAAATTCTCTTCTTTGATAGACACGGGAGCTACCCATAGCTTCCTAAGTCGAAAGGCAACTTCATCTCTTAGAAAGACGAAGGCTAGCATGGAGAAAGAGTTGAGTGCTTTCAAGGCAGTCAATTCGAGGATGAAAGCAGTGACTGGTGCCATGAAAGGCACACATGTGAGAGTAGGGTCATGGTTTGGAAAGATAGACTTAAGAGTCATTGACATGGATGATCATTCTATGGTGTTGGGATGAGACTTCATGGTTGCAGCACAAGCCATACCAATGATGGACCAAGACATTCTCTTAATTCTTGATGATGGAAAGACCGTGATGGTTCCTATGACAAGGAAAAGCCATTTGGGATATCAACCAAGAATGGCTTCATTGATCCTATATGAAAAGGACCCAGATATGGACCATACTAATATGGAGCAAAGGGAACTTGGATCTATGACTCAAACAAAAAAAGGAACAACACATGTTTGATTTTGTTGAGAGAGACTTGAAGGAAAGAAGGAAAGGAGCTGATATAGCTTCATTTCTTGAGCATGTAGCAGAGAAATCTACTCAAGATCTTCACCAGGATGATGTGAAGAAGGACACTTCTTCATACATGGGACCGGGGAAAGATTATGCAGGTAGAGATCCAGATGGCATTGTTGAATTTTGCAAATATGCTATGGGCATATACGACTTTCAACTGACAAGGGACAAGATTGGGACACTTGGATGCACTCAAGAGGAGGTTGATGCTGTTCACGAGTACCTTAAAACTCAACATCAATCTGATACATGGGTGGATGAAAGTTAGGGAGGTGGCTTCCTGGCCCTTGCTTTGAAATAAACCTTTGCAGAAAGGGGGTGTGGTAACTTAGTGCATGGAGGACCACACCACCCTCAAACAAAGGGGCTTTGTACAAAGGCCCACATGCATGGATAGATGCTTAGGTGAATGTGGCTACCTTGATAGCACATTGGAGCAACATCATAGACCGCATATTGCAGATGGAATGAAGGGAAACTTCATGGACCTGAATATAGCGCATAGATTGGTGAGAGGACATCTCTTACTTTGATGTTGGAGGATGTGAAACTTAGTGGCACATGGATTAACATCATGGACAACATGTTGAGATGGAGATGAAGAACACTTCACGGACTGAAAACATGGCACTTGGACTTTGGACAGATTCTTGGTTGAATTGATGAATGTGACAAGAGCTAGAGAAAGACTAACGGATGGCATGAGGATGTACATTCTTATGAGGAGGACACATAGTTGGACTAATCACCTAACTTGTTCGAATCATGAGGGCTAGCAATGCTACGGAGGTGTGCTAGATGTTACAAACATATGGATGCTACAAGCATATAGATGTTTGACGGAAAGATATGGTTATCAATATCTTCTTAGGTCCCTTGACGGATGATGTTGTCAAGGGATGACAACGCTTTGAAGTGGAGGAGGATGTAAGGCCCCACGACTTCATGGGCGCGTTCGGTGGAACGGGCGCGCTCGTTGGGCGTTTGGACGAGTTCAGGCGCACCTCGAGATATTTGATCCCTCTCGGCGCTTGATAGATCCGTAGTTAAGATGGATCTAAGTTGGTTTCAATCGTGTGCAACCAAGGAAAAACTATCGATAAAATGAGAAACATATGATTAATTTTATCAATAATATGTAAATACATATAATATTAATATAACCATTTTAAATATGCTAACTATGTTTGAGATTTATCAGTCATTTTAATTTTAAATTTTCTTAGTTACCTCAATTTGTTGAGATGATAAATATTGTAGAATAACTTTAATAATGGAAAATGATCAAATAAAATTTTTGAATGCAAAGTGACAATGTAATAATATTGAATGATAGAATGTGAATAATTAGAATGTAATCAATTACAAATAGCATTTATTGTGATCAATCTTAAACTATTCTCTTCTTCTATTCTTATTGTCACCCTTATTAGTTTTGTCATCTTTCCGTATCGATTTTATTAAAAAGAAAGTAAAAATCATAAATCGTAAACCATTTAAATATTTAACTCGAACTCTTGTAGTAAACTCCATACCTCAAGTCTCTCTTGCTCTCCAATATTATTAGGTTTAATTATTATAACACAAAAATCGTTCTACATTGTCAATAATTTTTTTCACTTACACTAAAATCAATGAACACTATTAATCCAATGACTTTACAAGTAATGTACCATCATACATGCAATTATATCAAATCAGAAATCAACATATACAATGAAATCAATGGGGATTGTCTTGTTACAAGTAACATTTCTATTTACCACATGTGCAAATGTAGGTTGAAACCATCCAAAACTTTAAGTTTTAAAACCCTTTTGATTATATATTGTGCAACATTAAAACCTTAAACATTTAAAGTTCATTAAATATCACATGCCATGCCAATTATAATTCAACTATCCAACAAAAACATTTAACATTAAATATCACATTTAACATTAAAACCATCCAAAAATTAAATAAAACAAATTATATAATAAAAATATAGTAGGAGTATATAATAGATAAATTATATAATATAATTATATTAATTAATAATTTAAATTATTAATTTAAATCGGTCTGCCGGTCGGTCCCGTGGGGGGGGTGGCGTGCCGGCCCCCCGTACCCCGCCCCTCCCCGGCGGAACCCCGCGCGGGCCCGCGCGCCCCGAACCTTCGGGAGCCGGACCCCGAAATTAAATGAAATATATATATCCGGAACCCCGTATAAATATATAGTAGGGGGGGTGTGTGATACTATTCATGTTCCGCGCGTTGGTGGGTAGTCCCGCGGGCGGGGACTATCTCGCGTGGTTATTATACAATAATAAGTAATAAGTTAAATATATATATATATATATATATATATATATATATATATATAATTTATATAAATTAAAAACTTTCAAATGAAAATGCACGTGTACATATATAAACTTATTTTCAATAATATTAAAAAAAGGAACTAAAGACAACTTGTTCAAATGCTATGGATGTTCCTATCTCCGTCGCTAGAGTACGCGGATTAAAGAAATCTTCTATAGGAACCTAAATTCAAAAATTTTTAAATAACTCAAAATATAGATCTCTCTCTCTCTCTCTCTCTCTCTCTCTCTCTCTCTATATATATATATATATATATATATATATATATATATCTCAATTTTTAATGGAACTTTTTGAGGTAGAATATATATATTGAGATATATATATATATATATATATATATATAACTTTTAAACATAAATTTTAAACTTGTGAAAAAATTTCCATACTTGTGGCTCATCTCCCAATGAAGTAGAAGGTATATCTCCTAAGGAAGAAGAAGGTACCGCCATCCCAAAAACATCAAACGGAATTGGTACCTGTTAAAACATTTTATCAAATTATATATATACATACATGTACATGTGTGCCAATAATTATTTATTTTAGAGTCACTTAAAAAACACTAACATACATGTGCCAACATATCATGATGGTCAGACCCATCTGCATCGTTTGAACCGGAGGTCCCAAACGTAATATTAACATTTTCATCACACATCATGCCTGAGAACTGCAAATGGTGTTTTAACATATAATCATTCATTTTTGTTAGATTAATGTACACATACAAATAAATGTATACATGTACATACACATGTATTTATTACAAATTGTACACATGTATATGTAAATATAATTTTAAACCCTAAGGTCACTAACACACACCGTTCCGGTGCCCTCTTCCTCATGAAAAATTAGGTCTTGCAGACCATTGCGACAATTTATTGCATATGTTCGGAGATCTTCAACATTCATGTTGTAAATCTCCTCATCTTTACGATAAACAAAATTGGCATGTGCATTTTCACGTGCTCTTTGTCGATTTAAACAAAGATCGACTCCACTAAATCCGCTATGAACATTGTCGATCATAACATCTCTTGCTTCTCGAATTATTTGAGAAGTCGCATCCATCTTTGATCGCATGGTTTCGACTCGAAACGGTCGACTCACCAATGGCGGCTCAGGGCGACGCAATTCCACATCTCGCTTAGCGCCCTTACGTTGATATAATCGACCTCTCCCCGGGCCAAAAAATTCTGAAGGAAGGTCATTGTAATCGGGTTTCATACCCAAAAAAAATTCTGCATAAAACATCTATGCAAAATAAACAGGAACCTCATCGTTCCATGGAAGCCTTCCAAAGGTCGCAAGATGTCAATCATACAAATAAGCAGCTTTGTCTGGGTACTTGAAATACTGCACCTTCAACATTTTTCTTTTTGGCCCTTCCTTATAATTAAACATTGACTTGGCATCTGGTCTTGTAACTCTTTGTTTTATGTCCTGCCATTTATCGGGACCTATCACTGTTTCTTTTCTCTTTCTCATCATTTCTACAAATGAATCAGTCGTTGGCCCCAAATTTTTATACACATTTACCATTTCACTCAATGAATGTGTAACTATTTCGAGGCTTTGTCTACTCTCAGTAGGTAGAGACAAAGCCTCGAGATCTCTTTGCAATTTTGCATGAAGGCTTTGACACCTTTGTAAGGTGCATTCTTCCATGTTCGTTTCCCATGGTACATCAGTAATCTCAGCCGGATAAGTTGTGCTATGTTGACAGCCTTCTTCTTGAATGTAGCGCACTGCCCTGCGTCTATTTTGACCACTGGCTCGAACATTTTTAGCCTCTGCATCAATATATATATAATTTCGTATATTAGAAAAAACACGTGTAAAAAAATTTGTACAACTTTAATGAAAAAATATTGAAATTGATGGCAACCTTGATGTTGTTGGTTAACATCATCTCCAATATGACCTTGTTGAGACCCAACCCCAGAATGACGCTACTGAGAACCAGACCCACAATGACCCTCTTGAGAACTAGCAGTCGTTGATTGGCCTTCGGGGGAATAAATATCACCCCCTTCCCACAACCTGCTACCACTCATACCTCGACCGGTTGAACCTTGGCCACGCCCCATGGATGGAGTATAAACCCTTCTCCTCTTGCCTCCTAAAAATTAAAATATGAAACTTATTAACAACTAATTTCACTCACAAAGTTAATAAAAAAATCAATTCCATATGTACACACATGTATGGAGATTTAAGATTATATTTAAATACCGTGAACATCCTCCGATCCCTGAACCTCCATATGGGATTCGACTGATCTTTGTCTTTCATCCTCCATGATATATATCTATTGGTCGACATTCACAAAATAGATTTCAAAAAATCAATTTGTAATTTAGTGTACACAAATTATGTAGAACACAACTTTCAAAGCAATAATTAATCATGTGTGAAACTAAATTTAATCGAAAAAGATATTATAAAAATGATAAGTTCACCAAATTGCGCTTTACATAGTGGGAGCACACTTGGTATAAAATTTAATACTTATACACTTTAGTTTGTGGAAGAAATGACACATGTACATAGTTTACCTTAAAGTTGTTGTGTTTTATGGATATTAAAATGAAGAACTTCTATTTAGATCCATTCCATAGATTGACTGTAGGGGCATTTACTAGATATGTCACCTTTCATAAAAGATGAGATCCAGAGGCTACCTGGCCCTTTACAGACTCTTCCTATAGAACTTGTAGAAGTAAACACTAGAGGCATTAACAATATCAAAGAACGTTTTCATGCTCAGACATGGGAATGTGTCTCTTCCCCTATGCAAAAAAATAGTTCAAGGTAGTTAATCTTCATAGACATGTCATCAAGCAAGTCAATGTGATCATCCCCAACTTACTTTTTATGAAATTAGGCTTGGAATCCTCTACAACCTGGTGGATTGAGTTGAATGGGAACTAGGTTGAAAGGCCTTTACAAAATACATGCTAGTGAATAACACTTACTAGGTTATGCCAACAAATAAAGTGGGAGAAATGTTTTCTCCTCGAGGTTGTCCAATTGGGTGTGTAATACCAACTTCACACATTTCCTCACAGGTTTCTCTCTTAGGTTACAAATGTCTTCCACCTTATTAACTTTATATATTTTTAAATTTCTCGAGGATTAACTAGATTGCTTGCTTAAGTGGCTCTTACTTGGAAAATATCCTAAGATGAGTTTGACATGATGGTCATATGAGGTTGGAAGCTACTTGGTGTAATTTTCCTTAAATCTTCAAAAAAACAGAGCAAAAATGTCATTTTCGATCATTTTTTATTAGCTTCTGCATATAGCAAATGTTATCACAATTGCAACACAATCATGTTCCTTGAGCATGAATTATTAATGTCACAAGCCAAATGGCAAGGAAATTTTCATTCATTTAGGCAAAAGAAGGCTATGACATTAAGGTCCATGCTAGAAAAAATTATGCAAATAAAGTTGCTAAGTCTTGATACTTACCATGTGTTTCAAAGCCATAACGAAGGTTCGCTTTGAGAGTGTCCTCTCAAAGCCCTGTCTTGAGATGAAATTTAATTCAATGTCTGTCTTAGAGTCCTCTCAAAGCCCCATTTACTCATGCATGGCAAGCTAGCTACATGTGGAATTCATATTTTCTTTCATAAAATTCTAGGAATATTAGAAGAATCAGTAAAAAGTGAGATAACCATCTCAATATGCCCCCCATAATTCATTTTATAAAAGATAAATTTGTAAAATCCCTTTCGGTAATAATGGTCGTTATTAATTAATTAAAAAACATAATTTATATAATAAAAAACTGACAAATAAATTTTTTGATGAAAATGTGCTATGAAAGTAAAGGTTTAAAGGAAAACATGTACAACGCATAGTCGAGTACAAGGAATAATTGAGCCAAATTATTATCTATTTATTGAACTAGAAAGGACATATAATTATTACACATGTTTAATTTACATTCAAATGCTTCTTTGATTTATCTCCTATAGCTTAATGTAATGCTAGATATATAATTTAAGTTGAAGGCCCATGAGATAAATATGACTTCTATGTGACATTTGTATTGAATCATCTATTTGTTGTGTTATATGAACATAATTGGTGCACATATCTAAAGATTCCATATGCTCATTCAAGACCATATGTAATCCTCATCTAACTTAGCCAGGGATTTGCAATACTATATTTGAGTTGGCTAGCTCCATTTCAAGATATTATGGTTATCCAAGAGGGGATATAAAAAATGAAAAGAAGGATGTTGTAGGTTATCCAAGTTGGACATAGAACCAGTGGAGAAACCCCTTCCCAATTGGCTAACTTAAAATGATCCTAAACACATTTTTATTTAACTAATGAGGGAGGTAGCCCAATAAAACTAGTTTGTCCATATTCTAATCAAGTTGGTATCGAAGTACAATTTAGCTCATTTTAGTCAAGGTTAGTTAGAAGAATTAGCTATTGGTTTCTGTCTTCAATTTCCTCTCAAAATTAATGTGTATGTGCTTTTGAGAGACACACTAGACCTGAATAAGGTCCAAATTTTTGATGAAAATGTGCTATGAAAGTAAAGGGTTAAAGGCAAACATGTACAAGGCATAGTTAATACAAGGCATAGTTGAGCCAAATGTTGTTAAAAGATGCATCATTGAAATGGTTTGCTAACAGATGGTTAGATTTCTTATCTAATTAAGGCCTTTCATGTATTTTGATGTTTCATGAATTTCTTTGCAAATTCAAAGTATGGTGCATGTTGCATGAAGCAAGATGTTGAAAGTAGAGTTACGTTGACACACTTAAATGCAACAAATATGGAAATTTGTACCTGAGCTCTATTATTTGACTTGAGTCGATTGTTTGAAGAGGCATGTTTTGTCAATTTGTGTTTGGTTGATGGTTTTGTACACCAATATGTAAGAGTACATGGAGATATTCACATGATGTGAATTTTTTTTCTTTGAAGGAGAAAAATGATATGTCAACGAGCTATGTTTCTTGCATGATTTGTTTTCAGTTTGATGGTTTTGTTTGTGACAAGACGTCACAAGATTTTGGGAAGGTCCACTCTTGAGCGAGAGCCTCATGATTACAACCTAATCATGAGAATCAAATGGGAGTGCATCCTTATTTTGAAAACAAATATGATTCTGAGCTACCTAGGACTCGAACCATTATTGTTAAATTTGAAATATCATGGTGTGTTGTTTCAATCCCTGAATCCACAATCCTAACATAAATTGTTTTATTCCTTTTTTGCAAGATTTAGTTGGTTACATTAAAAGTCATTTGAATTTAAAATTCTTGGCTTAGTGGCAAGAAATCTTGACCATTATTCTACACTTAAATACATATCCAATGGTGCAAGAAAAACATCAAACGAAGTTCATTCAAAATTTATGCCTTTAGTAAGTTGACCTATGAGATAATGAAATTTTAGCCCCATTACTCATGCATGGCAAGCTAGCTACATGTGGAATTTTAACAATACTCTAAAATGTCTAAAATCACAAACGTCGTTAATGGTTGACATAGTCAAATCTTACACCTAGTTGGCTATCACGCTAGGTTAAATACTTGGCCACTAGGAGGAATAAGATTTCCATTTTGTGTTATTGTATTTTGTTCCATAGTTGAAAATACAACTAGGAGTGTGAAGTTAGAGAAAAAAATGTATGAAGTTAAGTTTTTATAGCAACCTTACACGCTAAAATTCAGTAGCTAACTCTAGAGCATGTTTACATTTTAGTGTTGTTTTTCTCCCATAAGGATTTCCTAGGGAAAAGGGAGTCTAGAGCATCATTACTTTTTAGGGTTGCTTGTCTTCCATAAGGATTCATAGGAAAATAATTGTATTGATTGTCTAGAGACATATGTATGTGTTTGTTTCATTATGTTCTCTATTTCTTACGTTGTGTTTCATTATGTTTTATATTTCTTACATTTTTCCCTCCTATTTTTCTTTCCAATCAAGGTTTATAAAATAACATGAGAAGCAACATGAGACTTGGAACAATCATTTTCATTATCTATATGGAAGGCAAGAAGGATTATATACCCTTAAGCTTAAACTTAGTTTGTCAATTTTTATCATATATTTTTTGGTAAGGGTAAATGTTTTTATCTATAGTACAAGTCATGAATTCCCCAATTTTACCTTATATGTAAAGCATGATTCTAGGATTACTACAATTTGTACTTGGTTTTTTATTGTGATGATGCCCTGTCTCAATCTAGACATAAGTGATGATGGTCTTCTCCAAATCAACTCATGTATCCTCATTAAATTTATACAAACATTTCAAATTGATATTTTCTTTCATAAAATTCTAGGAATATTAGAAGAATCAGTAAAAAGTGAGATAACCATCTCAATATGCCCCCCATAATTCATTTTATAAACGATAAATTTGTAAAATCCCTTTCGGTAATAATGGCCGTTATTAATTAATTAAAAAACATAATATATAATAAAAAATTGACAAATAAAATTTTTGATGAAAATGTGCTATGAAAGTAAAGGTCTAAAGGAAAACATGTACAAGGCATAGTTGAGCCAAATTATTATCTATTTATTGAACTATAAAGGACATATAATTATTACACATGTTTAATTTACATTCAAATGCTTATTTGATTTATCTCCTATAGCTTAATGTATTATGCTAGATATATAATTTAAGTTGAAGGCCCATGAGATAAATATGACTTCTATGTGACATTTGTATTGAATCATCTATTTTTTGCGTTATATGAACATAATTGGTACGCATATCTAAAGAGTCCAAATGCTCATTCAAGACCATATGTAATTTCCTCATCTAACTTAGCCAGGGATTTGCAATACTATATTTGAGTTGGCTAGCTCCATTTCAAGATATTGTGGTTATCCAAGAGGGGATATAAAAAATGAAAAGAAGGATATTGAACTGTAGGTTATCCAAGTTGGACATAGAACCAGTGGAGAAACCTAAGGAAAAACTATGTTTCCAGGTCAAACCTTTGTAGAGGTTCCAGTACCTGAGAGTAAAATCCAGTTTGGGGCTGTTAAATTCTAACTATACTGGTAATTGTGCTAGGGGGGAGAAATAGGATGTAATTTCCTCTTCTCACAGTTGGGAGTCTTGTTTTTCATGTGGATTCAACCAAACATATTGTACATATTAAATGACGACATAATTATTACAGATGTTTAATTTACATGAAAAAATGCTTCTTTGATTTATCTCCTATAGCTTAATGTATTATGCTAGATATATAATTTAAGTTGAAGGCCCATGAGATAAATGACTTTTATGTGAAATTTGTATTGAATCATCTGTTTGTTGTGTTATATGAACATAATTGGTATGCATATCTAATTTACATTACTAATATGTCATGCTTCTTTAATTTATCTTTTATAGATGACCGGAGCATCCCTTTTTAATATATTCCTTTTGACTTCGGATATGTGGGCAATATTCATCCACATATTTTTCTATCATAAAGCAGTGAGTAAAATTGTATTCCATTTGTGTCAATGTTAATGTTAAGCACATGGATTAAAGTTTTATATATATTAGATGAGGAGGCTATGTATTACATATGGTCTTGAATTGATTTTTAGAGTCTTTAGATATATATCTAAAGAGTCCAAATGCTCATTCAAGACCATATGTAATCCTCATCTTGTAGGAAATATGATGCAGGATGTTGTCCTTGATGGCAACCCACTGAATGGAAGACATTTGACTGTTGACATGTGTTGTCCTTGATGGCAATTCACCTGATGAAGTTATGCTTGACTTGATGGACTTATTAAATGATATGATATAATGTTTGTTGAATGTTGTCCTTGAATGGCAACCCACCTGATGAAGATGATGACAAATTGATGAAGTTGTGCTTAAGAGAATGTGTTCCTGATGAAGAAAATATGATGTTTTTACAGTGTGTACAGAAGGCTATGAAGAAAGGATTTCAGAATGTACTCAAAGTATGATGAAAAAGAGTATGTCTCTTGGTATACGCGGATTGGCCTAGGGGAAGTCGCGTATACACGCGGAAAGGAACGTGCCAAGTAGCGTATGGGCTAAAGCGCTCAAAAAGTGCAAAACCAAGGGTAACCACCATGGTATTGACCCATTGTATTGGGTAATGATCCACCTAATTGACCCCGTCCAGGTAGTTTTGGGCTTATGGTATTGTTTTGGTCCATGGTATTGAAAAAGGGGCTCATGGTATTAAAAAAGGATAAACATATATAAGGAGAAGAATTTCATTGTGCAAATCATGAGTGAGAGTGCAAGATGTCTGAGCTTGAATGAATACTTCTCTCTGAAGTATATCTGAATGGAAAGGGTTACACTTGAATGATAAATCTGATTGTATGATGCACCAATGATGAAGAAAGGGATCTAGATCTGAATTGCTCTTGTATTTGTTAGATTTGATTAGGGAAGGCTTAGATCTGTGATGAGGCGAGCATCAAGGCGAACATCTGTCTGAAGAAAAGGGGTAGATCTGAACTGAATATCTGATCTGATGAAGTATGCTGCTCTGTAATGATTGAAGATCTACACGCTACTCCGCCGTGGAGGAAGCGCGTATATACGCAGCTTCAGCGAAGAGAAAGCGCGTATGCGCAATAAAATATACACTGAGGTATACGCTGGTTTGTGTGGACGGAAGCGCGTATATACGCGACATCAGTGAAGTAAAAGCGCGTATGCATACTAGGGTTTGGTGAAGCAAGGGGTATGAAATATCTGATCTGTTCTGCTGTGTTTCTGCTATCTGATCTGTGTTGATATGAATCTGTTGATGATGTATGGTTGTGCTTAAAAGTATGGAAAGGGTTCAGTCTGGAAATATGATGAATTGTGGCCTGCAAGTTGTGTTCTATTAAAGTGGTTGGATCCAGTGTAAAAATTGATGAAACTTGGTCCAAGGTGGTGCTGAGGGTTGTAGCCTTCAGTCAGGGGGTCGTAGCTCCCTTCCAGGTGAGGCTGGTAAACGAGATCGGGGGGTCGTAGCTCCCTTCCAGGAGAGGCTGGTAAACGAGTCAGGGGGTTGGAGCTCCCTTCGAGGAGAGGCTGGTAAACGAGCGCAGGTGGGTGCCTGCGTGCTGGTCAAGTCTGCGCCAGCACATATGTTGTAAGATGTTTTCTCTATAATAAAATATTGAAGGGTGAGCAACTGCAGCGGTGGTTTTCTCCCGACTTGGGTTTCCACCTAAAAATCCTGGTGTTCATGTGTGATGCTTTGTGTCATGATTTATTCTGTTCTTACTGCACATGTTTACTGCTTATTGAATATCTGATGAATAAATGAAGGAATGATTTGAGTGAAGAATTAATGACATAAATAGATATCTGTGTATACGCGAGTTTCGTAAAGGGTATCCACGTATATACGCAAGTCTGGTTCAGGAAAGTAGCGTATGCGTTTTAGAAGCAAGAAAAAGTGAAAGTTTTGAATATGCAGTAAATACTGATTCACCCCCCCCTCTCAGTATTTTTCCCAACAATTGGTATCAGAGCGTGGTCCTTCTGCAGAAGCTTGATCGCTTGAAGGAGATCCGTCACAATGGGAAGTATACATACAAAAGCCTTGCTGAATTTTGGTGCAAAAGTATGGGCTCTCATGAAAGAGTGTGAAAAAGAAAAGGGTACCTTTGTGGATTCTCTAGAAGACAATAATCTTCTTGAAGAAAACATTCAACTCAAAGTAAGCCTAGAAGAAAAGAACATAATCATTGAGACTTTTAAAAATCAGCTTGAAGCAAGAGAAAAACGCATGGAGGATCTAGAATGTGAAGTAGTAAGTCTAAGGAAGGATAATGAGAAATTGAATTCTCTCAATCTCAGATTTTCTAAAAGTTCAGAAACCTTGGATGAGATTATCAAGGTACAACGGTCTCCCTTTATAAAAACAGGTCTTGGATGTACTGGGGAATCTTCTCGGACATCGGCACCAAATTCTCTAAAAGCAGCCACTGCTGGTTCTCTACATTCAGCCACTCAGCGAGGGAACAAAGGATCTTTACAGGTAAAGCAAGATCACCTCAATTCAAGAAACACTAACAGGGAGATCTTTCAAAATGGCTACAACCAACAGGTAAAGTCTAATAGAAGATTTCATGATCACATAAATTTCTACTTCAATGGTCAATGTTTCACTTGTCACAACTTTGGTCATAAAGCTATTCAGTGTGTTGCATATAAAACCATCATGACCAGAGAAGCAAGAAAGATAAGGATGAATGATGAACCAAAGAATAACACCTATAACAATTTTTCTCCTCTCCAAAATGAAGTTGAATGTACTTATTGCAATAACTTTGGTCATGAAGAATCTGAATGCAGGAGCAAGGTCCAGCAAAAAGAGCATGTTCCCTCAAGCTCTAAAGTATGGAAAAAGAAAGAATTACCGGTTGAAAATTGTGGGATAGCGTTATTTGCAGAGGGTGAAGAGAATCAATGGTATATTGATAGCGGGTGTTCAAGACACATGACAGGTGACAAAAGCAAACTACATACTTATAATGCTCTAGAAAAGGAAAAGAAAGTTACTTTTGGAAATGATACTCCTGCTGTTATTAAAGGAAAAGGGTCAGTATTTCTAAAAGAAAAGGTGAAGGCTAAAGATGTCATGTATGTGGATGGATTAAGGCATAACCTATTAAGTGTTAGTCAAATGTGTGATCAAGGAGCAGAAGTGGTCTTCAGTTCCAAAGAATGTGTGGTTCGTGATCTTGATACAGGTAAAATCATTATACAAGGAAAAAGAAATCCAAGCAACCTGTATGTACTCAACGGCATAGAACAATGTTACTTAAGCAAATCTTCAGAAAATTGGCTATGGCATCGAAGACTGGGACATCTGAGTTTCTCTCAAATCAACAAAGCAAGAAAACTTCAAGTTGTTCGTGATCTTCCCAAGATCAATCTTCCAGAAAATACCATATGCAAATCTTGTCAATTTGGTAAGCAGACCAGAGTCCGATTTAATGCCAAAGAAGGTTCATCAAGTAAGCCTCTTGAACTCATTCATACTGACATCTGTGGACCTATGAGGAAAAAGTCATTACGTGGGGAAGAATACTAAATCCTATTTATTGATGACTACTCCAGAATGTGTGAGATCGCGTTTATTAAACACAAAGATGAAGCCTTTGAAAAATTTCAGAAGTACAAAGCACTGGTAGAAAATGAATTGGATTCAAAAATAAAGTGTCTTAGATCTGATCGAGGGGGAGAATATTCATCAAATGAATTCTTTGAGTTTTGTGAACAACATGGCATTAAAAGACAGTTCTCTGTAGCAGGAACTCCACAAAAAAATGGTGTAGCAGAAAGAATGAATAGAACAATTGTTCAAATGGCCAGAGCTATGCTTACTGACTCTAATGTTCCTAACATGTTTTGGAGTGAAGCAGCTCGTGCAGCAGTTAACATTCTCAACAAGGCTCATGTTCGGGTAAACAGTGATAAAACTCCATATGAACTCTGGTATGGCAAATCTCCCATTGTAAAGCATTTTAAAGTTTTTGGAAGTAGATGCTTTATCAAAAATAATGATGAAAAACTTGGCAAGTTTGACCCTAGATCAGATGAAGGGATACTTCTTGGCTACTCATCTTCAAGCAAAGCATTCACATGTTACAATAAAAGGCTTCAAAAGGTTGTTGAATGTATTGATGTTGTTATTGACGAGTCTCCTGCAGCTCCTAAAGAAGAAAAACAAAAAACAGAAGAAGATGATGATGACATATGGCCTTCTACATCAGATGGAAATGATATAGACAGTGAATCAAATGAAGAACCTGAAAATGATCTATCTGAAAAAGCTCCATCCAGATACGTTCAAAAGAATCATCCCGAATCTCAGATTTTGGGAGACAAGGAATCAGGTGTACGAACAAGGAGAACTCTTGTAGGATCTTCTAGTCATCAAGCACTTCTATCTACAATTGAACCACACAATGTCAATGAAGCCATCAAATATGAATGTTGGAATAATGCCATGGATGAAGAAATTGAGCAAATTGAAAAGAATGACACTTGGGATTTGGTACCAAGACCTCATGATAAAAATATCATTGGAACTAAATGGATCTTCAAGAACAAGTTAAATGAGAATGGGGATGTTGTAAGAAACAAAGCTAGACTGGTTTGCAAAGGGTATACTCAACAAGAAGGTATAGACTTTGAAGAAACTTTTGCTCTTGTAGCTAGACTTGAAGCCATAAGAATGTTTCTTGCTTTCTCAAGCTATCAACGAATCAAAGTTTATCAAATGGATGTTAAGTCTGCTTTTCTTAATGGTGACCTAGAAGAGGAAGTATATATAGAACAACCGGAAGGATTCATTTTGGGAAATGATGCAAATCTTGTTTGTAGACTTAAAAAGGCTCTGTATGGACTCAAACAAGCTCCAAGAGCTTGGTATTATCGTCTTGACAAATATCTTCATCAACAAGGATTTTCAAAGGGGTCTGCTGATAGCAACTTATACACAAAAGTTGAAAATGATAAACTATTGATTGTAGTTGTATATGTTGATGATATCATTTTTGGAAGTAACGAAGAATCTATGAGTCAAAAATTTGCTTCTGTCATGCAGCAAGAATTTGAAATGTCTTTACTTGGGGAACTAACATTTTTTCTTGGCTTGCAAGTGCATCAATCTACAGATGGTATATTTCTATCACAAGCAAAATATCTTAAGCAAATTCTGAAGAAGTATGGCATGGAAGAATGCAAAACTGTAAGTACACCAATGATAACCGGATGCAGTCTCAGTTCTAATGATGATTCTCCAACTGTGAATCAACCAGAATACAGATCGATGATTGGAAGTCTACTTTATCTCACTGGAACCAGACCAGACATTATGCATGCTGTTGGGATTGTTGGACGATTCCAAGCTAATCCAAAAGAGTCTCACCTTCAGGTTGTCAAAAGGATATTCAAATATCTACAAGGAACTCAAGACTTTGGTCTATGGTATCCAAAGGATGCTGAT
The DNA here is from genome assembly GCA_034641835.2 of Pinus albicaulis. NCBI lineage: Eukaryota > Viridiplantae > Streptophyta > Pinopsida > Pinales > Pinaceae > Pinus > Pinus albicaulis. The sequence goes on along the minus strand of JAXQQM020060234.1, from coordinate 361,172 downwards.
CTTACTCTTCATGCTTACACTGATGCAGATTGGGTTGGAAGTGTTGATGATCGGAAAAGCACTAGTGGTGGTGCATTTTACATGGGGCCCCGGTTAGTATCTTGGTTCAGCAAGAAGCAAAATTCTATTGCCTTATCAACAGCTGAAGCAGAGTATGTAGTTGCCGCATCTTGTTGCACTCAACTCCTATGGATGATGCAAACCTTGCAAGATTTTCAAATCAAATGTGCAACTCCTATCTCCATTATGTGTGATAATACAAGTGCCATCAGTATCTCAAAGAATCCTGTCATGCATTAAAAAACCAAGCACATTCCCATCAAATATCATTTCCTACGTGAACAAGTGCTTGAGCAAAAAGTGAAGTTGGAGTATGTTACCTCCAAAGAACAAGCTGCTGATATCTTTACCAAACCTCTGCCCAGGGAAGCGTTCGAGTATCTAAGACAGAAGCTGGGAGTGTTCTCTACCAGTCAAAAGAACAAATCTGCATAAATTTTAGAAGATGGCTTGGGATACGCGGGTTTCCTGAAACACAGTCGCGTATGTACGCGAGTTCATGCACAGAAAACCGCGTATGTCTGATTGCTGACAAATTTTTGGTTGGTTCAGCTCTCTTCAGCACAGCTGCAGTGCTGTTTGGTATCTCTGATACTGTTTGGTATCTCTGGTGGTGTTCCAGTTCTCATAATTCTGTTTCTAATGTTTTGATGAAGATGCCTTGATGATTTGTTGGTGGAAGTTTTCGGGATGCACAAACTAAGGGGGAGCCTTAGTCATTTGGAAAGATTGCTTGGTTGCACAGATTCAGGGGGAGCATTAGCTTTGCTGAGTATAATGCATTGTTGGCATTGTGGTGTTTCTGATTTATAATCTCTCTTGAGGTCGTTCCAGTGTTGGTCTTAAAGTCATATTTGTAATTTGATGAAAAGGTCTTGTTAAGACCCATGATGTAAAATTGTAAATATTCAGTCATGTAAGGACTTGTCAAATTTGTAAACCCACTTGGTTGGGTAGCTGAGTCAAATTTGTAAACCCACTTGGTTGGGTAGTTGAGTCTCATATGTAAATCCACTTGGATGGATAATTGATGTAAGTATGAGTCTTTGGTGATAGGAAGTTCATAGAGTCATGTACTTCATTAACAAATATGGTTGAAGATTCAGCATGAACTCAGGGGGAGTTTGGCCACTTCAGCACATATCAGATCTGCAGAATGTTTCTTCCACATGAGGAGAAAAGGGGGAGAGTGTTGGTTTTTGATCCGCCCTTTGCCCTTGATGTCAAAGGGGGAGAGTGACATGGTGTTTGAATGAAGAGAAGATAATGATGTCAAATATTTGGGAGAGTGACATATTTGGGAGAGTAACATATGTGGGAGAGTGACATGGTACCTATCTGTTGTGGTAACCAAACACCATCATGGTTGCCATCAAGTCCAAAGGGGGAGATTGTAGGAAATATGATGCAGGATGTTGTCCTTGATGGCAACCCACTGAATGAAGATGAAGACATTTGACTGTTGACATGTGTTGTCCTTGATGGCAATTCACCTGATGAAGTTATGCTTGACTTGATAAACTTATTAAATGATATGATATAATGTTTGTTGAATGTTGTCCTTGAATGGCAACCCACCTGATGAAGATGATGACAACTTGATGAAGTTGTGCTTAAGAGAATGTGTTCCTGATGAAGAAAATATGATGTTTTTACAGTGTGTACAGAAGGCTATGAAGAAAGGATTTCAGAATGTACTCAAAGTATGATGAAAAAGAGTATGTCTCTTGGTATACGCGGATTGGCCTAGGGGAAGTCGCGTATGCACGCGGAAAAGAACGTGCCAAGTCGCGTATGGGCTAAAGCGCTCAAAAATTGCAAAACCAAGGGTAACCACCATGGTATTGACCCATTGTATTGGGTAATGATCCGCCTAATTGACCCCGTCCAGGTAGTTTTGGGCTCATGGTATTGCTTTGGCCCATGGTATTGAAAAAGGAGCTCATGGTATTGAAAAAGGAAAACCTATATAAGGAGAAGAAATTCATTGTGCAAATCATGAGTGTGAGAGCAAGATGTCTGAGCTTGAATGAATACTTCTCTCTGAAGTATATCTGAATGGAAAGGGTTACACTTGAATGATAAATCTGATTGTATGATGCACCAATGATGAAGAAAGGGATCTAGATCTGAATTGCTCTTGTATTTGTTAGATCTGATTAAGGAAGGCTTAGATCTGTGATGAGGCGAGCATCAAGGCGAACATCTGTCTGAAGAAAAAGGGTAGATCTGAACTGAATATCTGATCTGATGAAGTATGCTACTCTGTAATGATTGAAGATCTATACGCTACTTCGCCGCGGAGGAAGCGCGTATATACGCGACTTCAGCGAAGAGAAAGCGCGTATGCGCAATAAAATATACACTGAGGTATACGCTGGTTTGTGTGGACGGAAGCGCGTATATACGCGACATCAGTGAAGTAAAAGCGCGTATGCAAACTAGGGTTTGTTGAAGCAAGGGGTATGAAATATCTGATCTGTTCTGCTGTGTTTCTGCTATCTGATCTGTGTTGATATGAATCTGTTGATGATGTATGGTTGTGCTTAAAAGTATGGAAAGGGTTAGGTCTGGAAATATGATGAATTGTGGCCTGCAAGTTGTGTTCTATTAAAGTGGTTGGATCCAGTGTGAAAATTGATGAAACGTGGTCCAAGGTGGTGCTGAGGGTTGTAGCCTTCAGTCAGGGGGTTGTAGCTCCCTTCCAGGTGAGGCTGGTAAACGAGATCGGGGGGTCGTAGCTCCCTTCCAGGAGAGGCTGGTAAACGAGTCGGGGGGTTGGAGCTCCCTTCCAGGAGAGGCTGGTAAACGAGCGCAGGTGGGTGCCTGCGTGCTGGTCAAGTCTGCGCCAGCACATATGTTGTAAGATGTTTTCTCTATAATAAAATATTGAAGGCTGAGCAACTGCAGCAGTGGTTTTCTCCCGACTTGGGTTTCCACCTAAAATTCTGGTGTTCATGTGTGATGCTTTGTGTCATGATTTATTCTGTTCTTACTGCACATGTTTACTGCTTATTGAATATCTGATGAATAAATGAAGGAATGATTTGAGTGAAGAATTAATGACATAAATAGATATCTGTGTATACGCGATTTTAGTAAAGGGTATCCGCGTATATACGCAAGTCTGGTTCAGGAAAGTAGCGTATGCGTTTTAGAAGCAGAAAAAGTGAAAGATTTGAATATGCAGTAAATACTGATTCACCCCCCCCTCTCAGTATTTTTCCCAACAATTGGTATCAGAGCAGGTTCTTCTGCAGAAGCTTGATCGCTTGAAGGAGATCCGTCGCAATGGGAAGTATACATACAAAAGCTTTGCTGAATTTTGGTGCAAAAGTATGGGCTCTCATGAAAGAATGTGAAGAAGAAAAGGGTACCTTTGTGGATTCTCTAGAAGACAATAATCTTCTTGAAGAAAACATTCAACTCAAAGTAAGCCTAGAAGAAAAGAACATTAATCATTGCACTTTTAAAAATCAGCCTAAAGTGAGAAAAATGCATGGAGGATCTAGAATGAAGGTAGTAAGTTTGAAGCAAAGAATGATAATGAGAACAAATTTCAATCCTCAGACGAGCAAAGTTCAAACCTTGGGATGATGATCAAGGTACAACGGTCTCTTTTTATAAAAACAGTTCTAAGATATACTGGGAAACTTTCGACATCGCACTAAATTTCTGTGCCACCACCGCCGGTTCTCTACATTCAACAAGTACTCCGCAATAAGAGAACAAAGGATTCTACAGGTAAAGCAACATCACCCTTAACTAACACTAACAGTGAGATCTTTTCAAATGGTTGCTAAACTAACAAAGTCTAATAGAAGATTTCATGACGTTTAAATTTCTACTTCTTAATGGTCAATAATGTTTCTACCTTTGTCACAATCTCCTAATACTAAAGCTATTCAACATAAGTGTACTATAAAACCATCATGACCGCAGGAAGCAAGAAAGATATGATGAATGATGAACCAAAGAATAACACCATAACAATTCTTTCCTCCAAAATGAAGTTGAATGTACATTTTTATTGAAAACAATAACTTTGGTCATGAAGAATCACGTGTGAGCAAGGTCCAAACAAAAGAGCATGTTCCTCAAGTTTTCCCCACAAAGGCATGGAAAAAGAAAGAATTACCAACTTGAAAATTGTGGGATAGTTTTATTTTAAAAGTAGGGTGAAGAGAATCATTGGTATATTACAAAGGCTATGTTCAAGACACATGACAGACAAAAGCAAACCATATACTTATAATTTTCTAGAAAAGTGAAAGAAAGTTACTTTTGGAAATGATACTTCCGTCGTTATTAAAGGAAAAAGGGTCGTATTTCAAAGAAAAGGTGGAAGTGCTGGAAGATGCCGTATGTGTGGATGGATTAAGGCATAACCTATTCGAGTGTTAGTCAAATGTGTGATCAAGGGCAGTATGGTTCTCTGGGCCCAAAGAATGTGTGGTTCATGATCTTGATACAGTAAAAATCATTATAAAAGGAAAAAGAAACTAAGCAACTCCGTATGTACTCAATGGCATAGAATGTCGTTACTTAAGCAATTTTCGAAATTGCTATGGTATCGAAGATCGGGACATTCGAGTTTTCTCAAATCACAGCGCAAACTTCGAAGTCGTTCGTGATTTTCCAAGATCAATTTTCCGTAGTACCATATGCAAATTGCTTAATTTGTAAGTACCACCGTAGTCCGATTTAATGCCAAAGAAGGTTCATCATAAGTCGGAAACTCATTCATACCGACATTCGGTGGACCTTATGAGAAAAACACATGGGGAAGAATACTTGACATTCTATTTTGTCGATGACTACTTCCTGTATCAAAGAGATCGCGTTTATTAAACACAAAGATGAAGCCTTTGAAAAATTTCTAAGGCTAAAGCACCGGGTAGAAAATGAATTGATTCAAAAATAAAGCGGTTCAGATTCCATCGAGAGAGAATATTCATCAAATGAATTCTTTTGGAGTTTTGTGAACAACATGGCATTAAAAGACGCTCGTAGCACTCCACAACAAAATGGTGTAGAAGAAAGAATGAATAGAACAATTGTTCAAATGGCCGTAGCTATGCCATCGACTCTAATGTTCCTAACATGTTTTGGAGTGAAGCAGCTCGTGGCACCATAGCTTAACATTCTCACCAAGGCTCATGTTCCTGCAAATGTTGGATAAAACTCCATATGAACCTGCATGGCAAATCTCCACCGTAAAGCATTTGCAAGTTTTTGGAAGTAGATGCTTTATCAAAAATAATGATGAAAACTTGGCAAGTTTGACCCTAGACGTATGAAGGGATACTTTGGCTACTTCATCTTCAAGCAAAGCATTCACATGTTACAATAAAAGGCTTCAAAAGGTTGTTGAACGTATTGATGTTGTTATTGACGAGTCTCCCCGGCAGCCCTAAAATGAAGAAAACAAACAACAAGAACAAGATGATAATGATGACATATGGCCTTCTCACATCGATGGAAATGATATAGATGGAATCAAATGAAGAACCCGAAATGATCTATCCGAAAAAAAAAAGCTCCATCCAACGATACGTTCAAAAAGAATCATCCCGAATTCCGCATTTTGGGAGACAAGGAATCAAAGTGTACGAACAAGCAGAATCAGAGATCTTCTAGTCATCAAGCACTTCTATCTACTAATTGAACCACACAATGTCATAATGAAGCCATCAACATGAAATCGTTGGAATAATGCCATGGATGAAGAAATTGAGCAAATTGAAAAGAATGACACTTGGGATTTGGTACCAAGACCTCATGATAAAAATGTCATTGGAACTATGTACCTGATCTTCAATAACAAGTTCAAATGAGAATGGGGATGTTGTAAGAAACAAAGCTAGATCAGTTTGTAAAGGTATACTTCAACAAGAAGTGACAGACTTTGAAGAAACTTTGGTTCTCGTAGCCAGACTTCAGGTTGCAAGAATGTTTTTGTCTTCGGTTACCTAAACGAATCAAAGTTTATCAAATGGATGTTAAGTCCGTTTTCTTAATGGTGACCTAGGTAAGAGGAAGTATATATGAACAACTAAGCAGATTCATTTTGGGAAATGATGCAAATCTTGTTTGCAGACCCCAAAGGCTCTCATGGACTCAAACAAGCTCCAAGGGCTTCATTATCGTCTCGAATAAATATCTTCATCAACAAGGGATTTTCAAATAAGTCTGTCAAGGAAGAACTAAGTACACAAAAGTTGAAAATGATAAATCATTGATTGTAGTCTTTTGTATATGTCTGATGATATCATTTTTGGAAGTAACGAAGAATCTATGAGTCGAAAATTTGCTTCTCGTCATGCAAAGAAGAATTTGAAATGTTCTTTACTTGGGGAACTAACATTCTTTCTTGGTCCTGCAAGTGCATCAATCACAGATGGTATATTTCTATCACAAGCAAAATGTCCTTACAAATTGGCTATATGGCATGGAAGAATGCAAAACCCTGGCACCAATGATAACCGGATGCGCTCTGCCTAATGATGATTCTCCCACCGTGAATCAACCGACACACAACATATCGATGATTGGAAGTCTACTTTATTCACCGTGACCAGACTGTACAACATTACATGTCGTTGGGATTGTTGGACGATTCCAAGCTAATCCAAAAGATGTTCTGTATCCTTCAACAAAGGTTACAAAAGGATATTCAACAATGATTGTTAAGAAATCAAGATTTTGTCTATGAAATTGTAAAGGATGTCAACATCTTACTCTTCATGCTTCGCTAATTTACGCATTGGTCGAAGTGTTGATGATCGAAAAAAGCATACTCAGGTATTTCATAGTGGCCTCGTTAGTATCTGTTCAATACAGGCTAAAATTTATTGTTTATCAATGTACCGTATAGATATGGCTTAATTTACACTAATAACCCTATGGATGATGCAAACCTTGCAAGATTTTCAAATCAAATGTGCAACTCCCTTATCTCCATTATGTAAATGATAACACAAGCATATCTCAAAGAATCCTCGTTATGCATTCAAAAACCAAGCATATGTTCTATCAAATTGATTATTTCTTACGGAATAAGTGCTTTGGAGCAAAAAGTGAAGTGATGATGTTACTTCCAAAGAACAAGCTGACATTTTACTAAACCTTCTGTAGCGTTTCTATATCAAAAAGATGGTTGGACGTGGTTCGCTACTAAAGAACAATCAGACAATTTTAGAAGATGAGCTAGATACACGTTGGCTTCGAACATAGCTACAGATGTACGCGTAGTGTGTTCGCATAGAACCGTTGCATGGTTGGTTGCTGACAATTTTTGGTTATTCACTTCTTCAAGATACCAGTATTGCTAGTATCTATGATATCATGGTATCTCTCCGATGGTGTTCCGCCTGCTTAATTCTTTTCTTAAAGGTTTTCAACAAATTTTTATTAAAGATGCTTGATGATTTGTTGGTGGAAGCTAGATGTACAAACTAATATGTATTTTAGTCATTTGAAAGATTATGAAGGTGGTCAGTATCCGCAAAATACATTAGTTTTGCCTTCTAGGCATAATGCATTGTTATATTGTAGGAGCTTCGATTTATAATCTCTCTTTGAGGTCGTTCCAAGTGTTGTCCCAGCTTCAACTTAATGATGAAAAAGGTTCTGTTAAGACCCATGATGTAAAATTGTAAATATTCATTATAAGGATCATTAAATTTGTAAACCCACTTGCTGGGTAGAACACAACCCCAAACCCACTCAAGTTGCAGTTGAGTCTCATATGTAAATCCACTTGGATGGATAATTGATGTGTAAGTATGAGTCTTTGGTGATAGGAAGTTCATAGAGTCATGTACTATTAAAAAATAACATGGTTGAAGATTCAAAGATGAACTGGGGTGGGTGAGTTTGGGCTACTCTCAAAGACACATCGATCTCTAATGTTTCTTCCACATGAGGAGAAAAGGGGAGTGGTTGGCGTGATCCGCCTTTGCCCTTGATGTCAAAGGGGGAGAGTGACATGGTGTTTGGAATGAAGAGAAGATAATGATGTCAAATATTTAAGAGAGTGGATATATTTGGAGGTAACATATGCAAGAGAGTGACATACCTATTCGTGGTAACCAAACACCATCATGGTTGCCATCAAGTCCAAAGGGGAGATTGTAGGAAATATGATGCAGATGTTGTCCTTGATGGCAAACCTCCACCTACCTAGAAGATGAAGACATTTGATCGTTACATGTGTTGTCCTTGATGGCAATTCACCCGATGAAGTTATGCTTGACTTGATGGACTTATTAAATGATATGATATAATGCTTGTTGAATGTTGTCCTTGAATGCACAAAACCCACTCCGATGAAGATGATGACAACTTGATGAAGTTGTGCTTAAGAGAATGTGTTCCCGATGGGAAGAAAATATGATGTTTTTACATACGTGTGCACAACGATGGCTATGAAGAAAGGATTTCGTAATGTACTCAAAGTATGATGAAAAGAGTATGTTCTTTGCATACGCGATTGGTTTAGGGAAGTCATATACACGTCGGAAAGGAACGTGCTATAGCGTATGTATAAAAGCGCTAAAAAGTGTAAAACCAAGGGGTAACCACCATGGTATTGGACCCATTGTATTGGGTAATGATCCGCCCAATTGACCCCGCTCCGTGTTTTTGTTTATGGCATGTTTTGGTCCATGTGTATTGAAAAAGGCTCATAACAAAAATATACGATATATATAAAGAATTTTTATTGTGCAAACTATGAGTGAGAGGCAAGATGTCTCAGCTTGAATGAATACTTTCCTGGCATATCCTAATGTATAGGCACACACTTTGAATGACAACTGACACATGATGCACCAATGATGAAGAAAGGGATCTAGATCCGAATTGCTCTGTATTTGTTAGATCTGGCCAGCAAAGGTTTGGTCTGCGGGACAGGCGGCAGCATCAAGGCGGCATATCCGCCCACAGGCAAGTATCCGAACCGAATATCCGATCCGTCGGCAAGCATGTCGCTTTCCGTAATGACCGAGAAGATTCACATCGCTACTCCGTCGGTGGGAGGAAGCGGCGATGCGCCAGCCCTCTGGCTGAAGAGAAACAAGTATGCGAATAAAATATACACCAGGTACGCCCAAGCTAGGTGGGGATTTGGAAGACAACCGTATACGACATCGCGCGGCTAAAGCGTACGCATACTAGGTTTCGTCGAAGCCACAAGGAACATCTCGATCCGTTCGGGGCCGTGTTTCTCGTTATCCGCATCCGTGTAACATGATATGAATCAAGGATGATGTATGGTTGTGCTTAAAACGGCATGGAAAGGGTTCGGTCTCGAAATATGATGAATTGTACCGGTAAGGTGTTCTATTAAAGTGTGGTTGGATCCCAGTGGAAATTGATGAAACGTGGTCCAAGTGGGAAGCCGAGGGCTGTAGCTCAACAATACAGCGTTCTTCCAAAGAGGAGAGGTCAACAAACGGTGATCGGGGAAGTGCCCAGCCTGCAGAGAGGTCGGGTAAACGAGTCAAAGGAGCTCCTTCCAGAGAGGTCGGTAAACGAGCGCAGGGTGCCTCGCGTGCTGGGGTCAAGTTCCGCGCTCAAAGACATATGTTGTAAGATGTTTTCTATAATAAAATATCAAGGCCGAGCAACCGGCAGCCGGTGTGGTTTTCTCCCCCACTTGCCTCCACCCAAACTCGGTGTTCATGTGTGATGCTTTGTGTCATGATTTATTCGTTCTTACCGCACACAAGCGATCGCTTATTGAATATCCGATGAATAAATGAAGGAATGATTGAGTGAAGAATTAATGACATAACAGATATCCGTGTATACGCGATTTTAGTAAAGGGTATCCGCGTATATACGCAAGTCTCGGTTCAAAAAAGTAGCGTATGCGTTTTAGAAGCGTAAAAGTGAAAGATTTGAATATGCAAAAGAAATACCGATTCACCCCCCCCTCTCAAAAGATTTTTCCCAACTAACTTCACCAGGATTTGCAATACTATACTAAGTCATTAACGCATTTCAAGATATTATGGTTATCCAAGAGGGGATATAAAAAATGAAAAGAAGGATTTTGTTGTAGGTTATCTGCTGGACATAGAACTTGTGGAGAAACCTAAGAAAATTATGTTTCCGGTGTCGAACCTTTGTAGAGGTTCCGCACTGTGATAAAATCCAATTGGGGCTGTTAAATTCGAACCAGACTTGCAATTGTGCTAGGGGAGAAATAAGATGTAATTTCCTCTTCTCATGGTTGGGAGTCTTGTTTTTTCATGTGGATTCAACCAAACATATTGTACATATTAAATGACGAATTTCGCTCCCAACTATTTCTAAATCACCTATATCACCAAGAAAACATGTTTTAAAAGAACATACTTTAGTATGGGAAAGACCATAGGTTTCAAATATTACAAGAAGGTTTTTGATATCGTTGAGAGAATGTGGAAAATAGAATCCATAAACAAATTATTTTTTCAAAATGTATTACTTTCAAAGTATCACCAAGGAATGTACAAGGGTGTTCAATGAATTAACGCTATTTATTTAAATTCCATGATGTATATCTTACTCATAATTTTAACAAATTATTAAATAATGATCTAGATTGGATAATTATATTATTTGTCATATATTTTGATGCTTATAGAGTGAAAAACCGGGAAGAACTCAACTTGTAGGGGTCATTTTAATGGGGGGTGAGAATTCTGTCTAAAAAATATTTTGGAGTCATTTCGAGGTATTAAATGACATTTCGAGGGTCAAACGATTATCCCTTGTGCCGAAATCTTGACCATTATTCTACACTTAAAGACATATATCCAATGCTACAAGAGAAAAACATCAAATGAAAGTTCATTCAAAATTTATGCCTTTAGTAAGTTGACCTACTGCAGTGTTGACCACCATGGTATGAGAGAAATGACTATTTTAGCCCCATTACTCATGCATGGCAAGCTAGCATACATGTGGAATTTTAACAAGACTCTAAAAAGGTGTAAAATCACAAACCTCATTAATGGTTAACGAAGTCAAATCTTAAGCACCTAGTTGGCTATCACGCTATGTTAAACACTAGGGTAAATGTTTTTTTAACTATAGTACATGTCATGAGTTCCCCAATTTTACCCCCATGTAAAGTATGATTCTATGATTACTACAATAGTACTTGGTATGATGATGTGCCACTGTCTCAATCACTGTGGCCATCTCTTTGATGGGTATTTAAATCTTTATAACAATACTCTAATTAAAATTTATAACTATTTCATGACGTTATGTGAAATTATGTATAAAATGGTATACTACTTTTCATAAAATTGGGTTGAGTTTATCATATATTTCAATGAAAAGTTGATTAAATATGTTTTCTTTAAAAGGATCTAACAATTTTGGTAAGGGTATGATTTTGCAATTTTGTGTGGCCTCTCTATCAACCTTCACTTTCTCATTTCTAGAAAACATCTACTTGATTGAGATTCGTATACCCACTTTCTATTCAAATGCATGAGTTTCTGAACTCTAGCGTAACTATGTTTCTTCTTACCCAGGAAAGAAATTATGTCACATTTTATACCAACTCTAAATATTATTTTATGAAGTTTAAAATTACCGTTATTCTTTTATATAATTTAACATTAGATATAAGTTTAAAATTGAAAGCTAACTTAGATGAAATATAGCTTAGAGATAGCGTATTTGCAAATTATTATCTATTTATTGAACTAAAGGACATAATTATTACACATGTTTAATTTACATTCAAATTCTACTTTGATTTTATCTCCTATAGCTTAATGTAATGCATAGATATATAATTTAAGTTTTAAGGCCCATGAGATAAATATGACTTCTATGTGACATTTGTATTGAATCATCTATTTGTTGTGTTATATGAACATAATTGGCACGCATATCTAATTTGTATTAATAATATGTCATGTCATGCTTCTTTAATTTATCTTTTATAGATGACGCATGCATCCTACTTTAATCTATCCCTTTTGACTTCGGATATGTGGGTAATACTCACTCCGAATATTTTTCTATCATAAAGCAATCGAGTAAAAATTGTATTCCATTTCAGTGGTACAATGTTAAGGTTAAGCACATGGATTAAGAGTTTTATATAAGATACATTGCTACCGTGTTACATTTTATATCTAAAGAGTCCAAAACCTCATTCAAGACCATATGTTTTGTTGGTATGGTTTGATTGGTTATATTGCATTGCTTTTGCATTTTTTGGCTATGGGCCTCCACATCTAGTGATTTTAGGTAAAAAGATTATTTACATGGAATTTTTATGTATCCTAGAATGTTTATTATTTATCACTACTAGCCTTGGTGATTTAGTTGTTTGTTTTCTTGCTACGTGGTTACCCTGTATTTAATAGTTGTTCATGTTTAATTCATTGTTAAGGCTTTTTATTGGCCTATCTAGATGTATTTTTTCTCAAATCCATAATGGCTAAAAGAATGAAATTTATCTATGAAAAAGAGAGGTCATATGGAGAAAACAAATTGTTTGCAAGTGTTCTTTTGAACCCATAGAACTTGCAACTCCCACGTATGGATACAATACTAAGTAATACACTAGCCCACTCCTCATCTAACCCTAGTCGAGGATTTGCAATACTATATTTGAGTTGGCTAGCTCCCATTTCAAGATATTATAATGTTAGATTATTATTTCTATAGATTTTGATTATGGTAGTAAAATGTTACAAAAAAAACCAGAAACTACAAATAATATTATTCTAGATATATGTAAAAAGGACATGGTAGAGAAAAATCAAACAATATTAAACTTTTCATAAATAGTTTCTAGATATAAAAACATTTTCTAATTTTGATTGTAGAATTCCAAGGCTTAAAGCAATAATTTTTCTAATAATTTTTTTTAATTAATAAATAAAAAAGAACCATTTTCAATCAAAATCACATCCAACATATAATAAAAATAATAAAAACAATTTTAAAACTTCATACACTGATACATTACTATATAGTAAAGAGCATAAAAATATACAAGCATAAAATCCTTTTATATAATAATGGAGAGCTTCAAATATACAAGAAAAAAAAATCTTTCGCGTTTTTTAAATACATGATCATATTTTAAACAATTAAAACTTGGAGAAAATCATTTGTTTTTGAATTTCAATTATATAAAAAATTAGTCAAATATTTCTATCGTTTAGTATGGCTGCGTTACGGTGTAGGTGCACTTTCTAGCTAGAGAGAGACTCCAAGAAGGGGGTCATTATATCTCGCATTTTGAATAATGGTAACGCAGTATCATGAATACTCCTACCCAAGTCAAACCGTGTTGAATCAGAAAAATATGTATTGTTGACTTGTATACAACACTATTAAGATGTTCAAAAATTATTGTGGAATAGAAATTAAGATAAATAAAAATCATCACACTATTGTACCATGCACTAATTTATTCGACAGTGTGATAATGAAAACGTGAAAAACTATTAATGCTATAGTCACAATTTTAGGTAAGAAACAAAAATTTACTTTTAGTTACCATATTAAGGTAGCATAATGGTTGCAGATTTATAGTTATCGAGACCCCAAAAGATTTGGTGCCAAAAAATTGTGACTATCACTTCTTTATTGACTTAGCATTGGATTAGTAGTCTTTAGGACGTTGTTCATTCTCGTAATGTGGCTTTCTAAGATTTTTCAAGGTTTTCCAAACCCTACAGTAAAATGACAGCACCGACTCTCATTTTCCTCACTACTTTTTGATCTTCCTTTCATGACGAACTCTGTATGTTAAAACTTCGCAGCTTTGTCCTAGTTACTTCATTATCACTCATATAAGAAAAATGTTTTAAGATGTAGTTAGCATATCCTTAAATGGATGCAATGATCTCACAATACAAAATTGGAGTCATAGTTAGCAAAAACTTCCTCAAAGGTAACTTCCATAGAACCCTAGTAGTGTAATTTAATCCCAAAACAAGGTCATACAAATGTGGCATATGTATAGTTGTAATCATATGTGAACGTAAAAATTGTGTACAAATACCGTGTTAAGTTCTATGAATTAATATTAATTTAGAACCTATCAGTATTCAAGATTCAAGCCTATATATGTGCATGATTAAAAAAATGATAATATTAGTCACTATAATTTTATGAGTATACACACTGACAAAAATAAAAATTCATAATTTCATCTCTTACGACATATCGTTAGTCCCTAGGAACTTTGCTATCCCCATCATTTTAAAATATTGTCTTCATCAACTAACAATGATTGTTGCAAAAAACATTTTCCTCACCATTTCCATGGGATTGCAACATTTAAAACTATCCTTCCTATTCCCATCAATTGTTAGTGGTAATGGCAGCATCTACCATAGGCTACCCAAAAGTGGAAGAATATGTGCTCCATGTCATATTTCTTACTTGGAAAAAAACGAGTTATTCCAGCATGGTATCTTGGGAATCCTAAAAGGAAGAAACCTTTCGACAATACAAGATCATTTCATATAACCCAAGAACAAATTTAGTTCCTAATATCTTCACGATTTCTAAAAAATACCAAGTAAGGAGGCTCATTACTAGAAATCTAGGGGATCCTTACTCTTGACTAAATAAAAGAATTGAAACACAAAAGGTTCTTATTTTTTGTCAATCGGGATTCCCGACGTACATTTCCTTTATTTAGAAAAATATGTTTATGAAGGGAGGCATCATTCACTTATGATCCATACCGATTCCTCTAATGCACATGAGTAATGCGTAAAGATCAACAAAGAAAAACGTTGTGTATATGTATGTGAAAAATGTACCATCGATCTAAAGCAATCTCCTCCGGTAGGGGAAGATGCCCTATGCTTAGATGAATAGGGTAATACGCATGGCAGAGGGAGAGAAAGAAGCACATCCCCCCTACGAGAGACTCCGCCAAGAGGCCTAAGGAGATCCAATTGATATCGTAAATACACATACTAGCCCTATGCCTATCATGCAAATAAAAGATACTATCCTAGCGAAAATACATCACGAGGCAAACATGACCCAGGAGAGAAAAGAAAAGAAAATTGTGCGACAGAAGAATAAAAAGCAACATATATACTGTGACCAAAATTTCACGAGAGGAAAAGAGAGCACTCGTACTCTATCATCCAAATTGATCCCAATATAAAAGTAGCTCATCCCAAATCATGACAGAAATGGGGGAAATTCTCCGTTGCCGACCCGGAAGTGAACACACAGAAAGGGTCAAAGCAGGCATGCATACCGCTAACAAAATCTGGAGTCGTATCAATTGACCACTCAGTGAGCTATTCAATAGAAAGAAATACCTGCATACGGATGAGGAGGGCTATACACCGTAAACAATTTAGAGAATCACAGGGGGTCCAATAGATAGAGAGACATCCGTACCCACACAAGAATCCAAGGGATATAAACCCAGCTGTTGAGTGCCAAGTAGCTATCCCGGTGAAAGATGTATAATGAAGTTCAGAACATCCTGAAAACCAGCAGTGCACGTTCTCGCCCTCAATACGAAGAGTCCCCATAGATATCCGGAAGAAAAGGGTCGTTGAAAGTGAAACCGACAAAGCAGCAAAATAAAAATCGGCCCCAAAAATAGATACAGAGGACAAATTATTATGGATACAGCATTAATGTGAATTACACATAAAAATCACGATCAACAAACATTATTGGCAGGATATATTAATTCATAATGCAATTTATCTGGAAATGATTAGATTTTATTATATGTTTCAATACGATGAATTTGAGTGATTGTAAATAATTGAAGCATGTTGCAAGTTTTGATTTTCCTAACTTATACAGGATTGCTAGGAATTACACACATAAATGGATATGGATTTATATCTACAATACGTCATGAATGCTATTTGAGCGTGGGAATTCATTACAACAAGCAATTTAACGTAATAACAATTCATTACATACAAGATAATAACAACATTACGAGCCCTTACCCGCGCGGACGGCGCAGGAGCAAGAGGGCATGACAAGAAGAATAAACGGTCGCGAACACGGAGGCAACAATAACAACGCGCGAACAATGAAAACAATGAAAAACCATAAATCTTCGCAGGGTGATTTATTTTATAGAAAATAGTTCTGTCGAACTATTTTAAAAAGTAAAAGTTCGATTCGAACTCATAGATCGGCCAAAATTTTTTAGTAGTACGGCCGAACTCTAATTTGCCGAGGTTTTTCCAAACTCCCGGCGAAAATTATCGTTTCGAGTGCTCACACGGGTGTCCTGCGTCATTGTAAAAGGAATTCCAGGGTTCAGCTCGAACTTTATGACAAAGTTCGACCGAACTTTTAATAGTTCCTAGCCGAACTTTTAAAAATTTTCAAATTTCGAACTATTATTGGAAAAAAATTTCAGCCCACGATTTTCTACAAAAGTGTATACTCTGACTTTCACGTTTCCACCTTAAGTCTTTTTTTATAGATTGATAATCATCTTTTATTTCAATATATATTTAAAACATTATTGTATACTATGAATGTTACATGCACTCACCGTTCTAATATTTATGTGTATGGTTTCTTGTTGAATATCTATAATCATACATATGAATGTGATATATTTTTCACAATTCTTATAGTCAAGAAATATTTCATTGAAAGAATAATTTTACATAATTTTCATCTCTCTTTAAATTTTTAAATAGATCTATATTACTAATAGTTGAAGGACATCATAGAGGAAAGAAACACATCCCAGCGTATATAGTAGAACAAGTAGTTTAGATAGATGCATATGTTGATTAGAAAGTCATTTCCATTTGCATGCCATATAGTCACATACCCTCAAAATCATCCTTATTGAGAAAGTGGTCCCATTATCTCCGAGCTGGAGCCACTATACAAAATGGAAAAAGGAGGCGTTGCTTTGTCGCATAGGACCCAAGTGGTTTTCCCAACCATGTTTCGGCAACAAAATTAGTGCAGGACCTCAAAATGGCCGGTGCTAGAAGGAGGGCCCGAACCAATGTGAATGGAAAAAGAGGTCTAATCAATCTAAAGGTCAATCAAATAGTCTCTCTCCCTCTAAATCCTCATCATCTTCCAAAATGTATCTAGAGTCTTACATCTTAAAATCTAAAGTTGATCATCATCCTTCTCCAAAGTCTCCTAGTGATACTCTTCAACCCATATTATCTCCTCGATTCCCATCATGCTTCTCTAGAAGTTCATAATTTGATAGAAAAAGTTAGAGAGAGTGTTTATTTATGCTAAAAAGCCCGAATATTCTCAAATATACGGATATCACTATTTCTTCTTCTTTACTAAGCTCGAAGAATATTATCTACGATCGGAAATTCAAAAAGACAAGAATTCTCCCTTTTGAATTTCCCATACGACTAGTACCCGAAAGAGACTAAAGAGGACCCAATCGTAGTTAATCGCCGCCGATATCTTACTCCCCATCCACTCATTACCTCCGTTCATTTCACAACTTTTCATTCCAAAGGGTAATTAACTGTCACTTTGACTAGTTCTGTGTACTCAAACTACTATCACATTCAACTAGTCCTAGCACTCAACCCTTACCTCTTCTTCAACTCAAACTCCACCCAACCAACCTATCCAAAAAATCCAAATGGTCAGGCCAAGTACCTCCACCAAGTATGTGAACCCATGGAGAAATCCAAGGGCTATAAACATGCCCGCTCCTCTTCATGCTCTCCTCTTCCCAAAATCCTAAAAGATGGCTACCTAAATTTAATCTTTGATGATGTGTCTTTTGGCGGAGAAGAACACGTCCACAATTTTATGTTAGTTGTCAATTTAAACGAAGTAGTTGAAGAGGATTTCATTGCTAATATTATTTCCATATACTATAAAAGGATCTACGGATCCACGATACTTTTCTCACTACCGCTCAGCTCTATAACTAGACTAGAATATGTTCGAAGAACAATCTACTAGCTAAGTTTGGGGATGACAGGACCACTATCTACACTCATCAATGATTTTTCAAATATAAAATCTAAAATAGGTGAGAAGATAAAAATCTTTCAACTCAAAATTTAATAAATTACTCAACAAAACTCACTACCACAAAGCGTAGTTCTTGGGGCATAAGTTCAAATTTAGTGGTATATTTCATCCCTTCCATCTAATATATCTATTTTTGTTGATAGAGACGAAATTGGAAACACTTGCGTGAAAAAATATGAAAGAATCTCTATCTATCGTAAACTTCAAAGAAAGTGTTTTTCAAATATGATTCTAAGAATAAGGCACCAAAAGATCCTTTCGACATAAAAAGGTCTTCGAAAAGGTTTTAAAAACCATGACAAATTAGATGCGAAGATATCAAGAAACAAGTCATTGAAAAATGCTAACTCAAAAAAGACTTTCAGTAGAATTTTAAGAAATTTCAATACTCTAATTTCTCAACCTCCAAATACTCATATCTAATATTGAATCTAGTCAAGAAGAAGAGGAAGAGAAAACGAGGAGGAAGAAAAGGATAACGAAGAAGAAGAAGTTGAACTAAATGGAATGTAGGGATTTTATCCTACCAAATGAAGAACAACTTGAGAAGCTTTACCTATGAGCACACGGAGGAAAAAGACTACTAAAGCAACACATCCAAATCAACAACAAAAGGTTTTCAATTCCTACTAAAGACAAATCGCAAGCAGAAAAAATTCTAATTCAAAAGCTACACAAACAAGTCTTGTTACGTCGTACACTCCACCCTACATCTAAGATAATGATCTGTCTCAAACACCATTGAGTATTATGTAGTAGAAGATATCAAGAAAACCGGGGCCAAAATTTTAATTCATGAGCTTACTAAATCGAGGCACAGAATAGAAAATCATACTTAGAGACTTAAATATGGTTCCCTGCCTTCAACCCTACTCGCTCCAGGGTGATAGTACAAGCCGCTAATGAAATGGGTAAGCCACCTTCTCCTTCAATGAAAATTCGATTCTAGAAAAGTTGATTATGATAGGTGATCGATCCATCTGTCATACTCCTCCTCCTTTCTCTTAACCTATGATATCTACAACAAAAATTTCACATAACTCGTTTGATGGACTGCGGTGGGCTTCCTACAAACATAATGCCAAAATTAGTTTGTGCTAAATTGAATATAGCTCCACAGAGTTCACTGCTCATATAGTACAAGCTTGATATAACACATAGTAGAGGTGGTAGGAGAAATACATTTTGTTTCCATGAGATTGTCATCAAACCCCAAATTTACTCAAATAATTGATATGTTAATTGGGCCGATATTCCCAGATTTCACGCTTCGAGTTTTAAGTCGTGACCGGTCCACGAAAACTACATGGTTATTTTTTCAACGTACTGATTCACATATGTGGTTACCATACAATGGAAATCCAAATCAAATTTGCGTGGACCATGAAAATTTTGATGAAGCATATATTCATCGATCTTGAAGGAGTAAATGAGCAAATAACGTTCAATAAAAAAATTATAGAAACTACTTAGCTGGTCATTTTCTTTGGGAAATTTCAATGTGTCAAACCCATCACCTTTCTCTGATAATGCGATTTGTTTTCTCAAATTGAGAATTTTTCCCACCCAGTATAATTACAAATGTATAAATTTCTACGGATAGGAAAGTAGTTAATTCTTTTTTTTATTCTTTATTTCGATGAGCTCAAAAATCCGAAAGATGGTGCATACGTAGTTGCGACTTTTGAATAAACCCGAAGGAGATAAGACCATGTTGGCTTCACAGAAAAGTTAGAATTTGGTTTTAAAAAAATGTAATTGAATATGAAGAGAATTAGTTCAAGGCTTGTTAAAAGCCATTGATCTTAATATCAAACATCCGAAACTTCTAGGAGATTCAAAAATCATAGTTAGACAGAATGCAGATACTATTCATTGTAATTCGGGACATTTAAATAATTACCAATCATTAGTCCAAGAATTAACCATTCATTTCTGTATCCTTCAACATCTCTTCTATACCTAGAATACAAAATGGTAGTGCAAATCTACTCGTTAATGTAGCCTCGCAGAGGTTAATCCCATCCCAAGAATTTGGTTCCGATAGATTTTCTATTGAATTTATTTTTTGGACCATCTATTCTTGATAATATTACCAATTGGAGAGTATTCAATAATGATTCAGGATATCATATATTTTTTTAATATCGAAGGATCTTTATGATAGTCAAATTTTGGATGAAAATGAACATGACATTCGCGTTAAGAAATAACAAGATGCAAAAATACTATTCCCAAATCTATTGTCAAGTTAGAAGACCTATATGATCTAAAAGATGGGTTTAAAAAGAGTAACTAACCCTAAAAACACAAATCTCTACTTTAAGATTTGAGTTAGTAAATCTAGACCGAGGAAAAAACCCTCAAAATGTAAATCTAGGTCTTGGTCTTTCTTTCTCGAAGAAAGATTATCATTCATCGATTGTTTAGAATGTGTAGAAAGTATATTTTCTTGGGATTATTATCTGCGATCTTAAGGCATATGATACTTATTTCATTCAACATATGATCCGAAGTATGATCTTAGAAGAAATGCCTATATAACAAAAATTGAGGAAGATTGATCCCAAATCTGAGAGAATCAAATTAAAAATGTATCTTCGAACAAACTCCTCAAGGAAAAAATCATCTTTCCGCTAGAGCATTCTAAATGGGTATAAAATTTGGTACCGTCGTAGAGAAAATGGGGATATTAGAATTTGCATTAATTTTAGAAATTTAAACAAAAAGCTTGTTAGAAGAGCAATTTTCCATTACCAACCATCGAACAAGTACCGCAGACGATGTATCCGGTTTCTAAACTCATGTCCTTTCTAGATGGATTTTCTATGATATAATCAAATTCTCATACATTCATATGACATATTTAGAAAACTATGTTCGAGAACTAGGTGGGAGAACGTATGCCTATCGAGAAGATGCCTTTTGGATTAATTAATGCGAGGGCAGCGCCACTTTTTGAGAGAGCTATACGACTAAAGGCTCTTTACGGCTCATAAACAAAAGCTATAGTTATTTATTTAAGAAGCTGACATTATAGTCTTCTCTACAACAAGTAGCAGGTCGATCATGTAGATGGCCTATAACAAGTCTTTGAGTGATGAAAAAGGTGTGGCATCTCATTGAATCCCAAAATCATTTTTCGCATTAGATGAAGGAAGAAAATTTTTACGGATTGATTGTGTCAAAAAAGTGAGCTATCTATATTGATCCCTGAAATAATTGAAGAAATTAAATGAATTCACTTTCACTCATAACAAGAAAATAGTCGCGCTCATTCCTTGGGAAAATTATTTTTTGTTAAAAGGTTTGTCCCACAGCTTTTCTCAAATTTTTGTTCTTGTACAAAAACATGATTAAGAAAAAAATTCTCTCTTTAATTGCGGACATAATGAAAGAGAGAAAGAATTTGATTCTGATCAAATAATCAATTATAAATGCTCCATTCTTTACTACCCGCAATTTTCTTAATCCTTTTACATTATACACTTTTTTCATTGGATACATCATATGTCGTGTTTTTTATACATACCTAAATCGACTACAAATTGAAGCACTCTTGATATCATTTTTTTTAGGTTCAAATTTACAAGGTGCAAAAATAAATTATACATCTCTAGAAAAGCAAGAATTCACTTTGTCTTTAAGGCTATAAAGAATTTTATACATTTTCATCCCTAAAGACTCACACTAGAATAATAGTTCCATTCTCTACGAAAGAATACAACTCTTGATGCAAAGATAATTAGAGATATAAGAGAGCTAAGCTGAAGCTGCGCTTTACAAGCATATGATGTAGAAATTAGACCCTCTAAAATTGTTAGAGGTCAAGGATTTTGTAGAATTATTACGGGAGCATCCCACCTATCATCGAAAAGAAGATTCAGGATAATAATGTGAAAATATCAAAGGTAAGCACTCAATGATGCTCAATCACAATATGTTGATCTTATATTCTATTTGAAGAGAATGGCTGTGCCTCCGAATCAACTTGAGTTACAAAAACAAAAAACAAGCTTTAAGATTAAAGGCTAAACAATATGAGTTAATCAACGATATGTTATGTAGGAAGAGAAATTTTGATTCTATACTTTTAAGATGCTTAGAAAAAATCTGCGCATAGGAAAGGATTTTGCGGAACTCACATGATGGACCAGCTTGGAGGAGATTTTGGAGGAAATACAACAACACACAAAATCCTCACATGCAAAAGTTATCTTGCCCTACACTTTTCGGAGTATGCTCATGAATGTGAAATAAAATGAAAGAGTGTGTCATAGTACTATCTAGAAGATAATGGAATCACGAACATTCCCATTACATCCCGTCAATATCAAACAACCTTTTGAAGAATGGGGATTAGATATAAGCTAGTGAGATTGTTCTAACTCTTCTAAACAACATAGATGTATCCTCAAAGCTACATATTACTTTTACTAAGTGGGTGGAAGAAATTCCATTAAAAATAGACAACTCTCGAGAATATCATTGATTTCATTTACCAAAATATCACAACCAAGTTTTAGCTTACCTCATCGCTTTTGATGCTTGATAATGCATCTTACTTCTTAGGAATTGACTATGATGGAATTTTCAATTAAAAGAGGTTTTTATATTAATTAAGTATTCGCAAATTATTATCTCGCTACGAAAATGTTTTGGAAGAATCCATAAATAAGAACTTGATTAGAATACTCAAAATAATTTTTGATCAAAAATCAATGAAATTAGCACTGAAGTCATTAATTTTTCTCTCTTTGGGAAAAATCGAATAACTCAAAAAAGCTTCTATTGGAACTCTCTCCATTTAATATTTTCTATGGAAAAATAGTTTTATACTCCCACTCAACATAGTTATTCCCCTCTCTTTCCTCAATACAATTTATTGATGAACCTCCTACTTCTTCTTTACGACTGAGACAATGTCACAGTTCTTAGTTAGAAGAAGAAAGAGAAAAATCCAAAAAAACACATGCTCATCTATACGAGATAGTAAAATTCTCATTTCATGTCTAAATTCTCATATCTACAAAAAATTTCAGAATTCAGTGATTTGGTATTGAAATGGGACAAAGTGCATGAGGAAAAAGGGTAAACACACCACGATTTTACGAAAAATTTACTGCCCAGTGTCCATTTCAAATAATTGAAGAAATAGACCCATCAACATTATTATTACAATATCTACAAGCCAAAAAAGACTTTTCTTTCCCGTTAATGAATATTTTTGAAGAAATAATTTTCATAGGAAGGTAACCCCTTCTATTCTTGTATACTAGTGTATTTTTCTTTTCCTTGAGAAAAAAAATAAAAAGTTGCTTAGTATAAATTTTTGGCTTTTCAAAATAAAAATCTCGCATGATCCTTTTTTATTTATCACTTATAGAAATAAGAAGTGTTAAGGAAACAATTGAAATATTCGAAAAGACAAATAGATTTTTATTTTCTATCGAAGATGTAATTTCATCTAAATTATTTATTCTATGATCAACTCTCATCCTTATAGTAGCTATGACTATTAGGTTATCAGTCAAACATAGTAAAGACATCTCTATGCTAAAAGCAATCTAAAAGTAGACATTATCATCTAGGATCCTCAAAAGCGACTCAATGATTCACCCCATCCCAAGGAAGAAAAAATATAAATTTTTGGAAGAAATTAAAAAAATATTATAATTAGAAAAACTTAAAAGAATATAATTCTCATCGAAAAGAGCTTGAATTACCATTTTCATATGGAAAATAGTTGAACCGACATTACCATTCACATCGCCTACCAAAACGAGTAATGACTCGAGATTATATCAAGAAGACAAGGGTCTCATCAAGGGCCAAATTGATCAATTTTGATTATAAGTAGTGAATGAAATTTTCATCATTTGGTTACTAAAGCCAAGATAATGGTTTTTAATAAAATATAAAAAATAATACAAAAATGAAAAAGTTTCAAAAAAATTAGAAATTATCTTTTTGAAAATTTTAAGAAACACTAGATGGGATAGTGAAACATTACTAGGTAAAAGGTAAACACTACCAAAAAGCTTAAATTTCTTATTAGAACAAGAGAGCTTTACCCGTGATGAAAGAGTCAAATTTTATAAGAGATGTTGATCCTGTAAGGGTTCACACCGCTTTATCTTTTTTTGGAAATCGAGTAAAGACCGAAATATAGATTTTCATACTTATATATTTAAAAAGAGGAATTCTTATGAATAGTAAATAAGACAAATTTCTATTGCTTAGTAAGATATTGTTTGTTTGAAATTTCATTCGTGCAACTATTTTTATTTTTATCTAGAAATTTCAAAAAGTTAGTTAAATATATCCGGTGCTCCCAAGTGAATCGCCAATTGTTGTACTATACAACAACCCCCATTTTATTTTAATAAATGGGGAACCTTTAAAAATAAATAGGGAAAATTTATTTTTAGTTTTAAAACTCATAGTGAAATAAAAGTTTTATTTTAAAAGTTTTCTACGCTTTATTTCTCGAGAACATCACAAAATGCATAACTTATAACTTAAAATGACTCACAATCCTCTAAGTTACATGAGCACGTGCAAATGCTATACTTTTTTGAAGATATGTTTTAAAAAATATTGCAAACACTTCAATTATCATTATAAACTTTGTTTACGCATCACACCCGATTAACAATCAACTTATAAAGTAATTATATATAAGTGCGATTGTGTGCACTCCAACAAGCCAACAAAGCATCAAAGATAAATCTTTAAAGTCTAGTTAAAGCGCGTCAGTATGGCTTTTTTCAAGGCGCATTTCACATTTCGCATATATGCATAGCCATAAAAACAAAACTATTATCGCATAAAAGTTGCAATGTGTGGTTTAAGCACATCACATACACAACATTTATGGGTAAACATTATAAGTGGATAAAATTTATCTATAGCGGCGATATGTGAATTCATGGTATTTAATTTCTCAAGCATGCTGACATGTCTTATGTCGTATCGAAAACAAAATTCAAGATCTAACATCTTTAAGTTGATTGATATATATTTTCAGGTGATAGAAGGTGTAAGAGATATTACTTTGAAATTATTATCGATGATTGATTGTCATATTTGAAAGGATTCATATCTATTGTCTATGTTTGATATAAACAATGGATTTTAAATGTCTATTATCTATATTTTTAATGCTCTCCTATTTACTTGAAAGTCAGAGTAAACCATTTAACGAATTAAAGAAGATTGAAATGAGCAAGAAGGGCAAAGATATTTCTCAAGCGTTTACCTCATCGAAGACTTAGAGATGTCTCCCTTATTCTCGAGATACTACTCGCAACACACAATGTGGAAATTCCTCATGGGAAACAATGCATAAACTCGTTTGGAGATGAAAAACCAAGAGTAATAACCAAAAATCTCTACAACAAGCATGACATCTACTTCGTACCATGACTCACTTTGATGTTGCATGTTCATTCATCCTACAAGCGTATGGTAGCAAGACTGAAAATTCTCCCTTACAAAAACATGGTTAAGTGGGTAATTTACCACTTAAGCATAGATGACAAGAAATTCAAAGATTCAAAGGAGAGAACACATAGGGTATTTCAGTGAAAAAAAAGACTTAAAAGAAATGTATCATATACCCTCCCCATAGCAAAAGTTTTTACAAAAAATTTTACTCAAAGCTTTAGAGCAGGCAGCATCCGTATCTCATGAAAGTCATCAAAGAATGGAAGGAAGACCAGGGAAATTTGAAGTGAGATAAACTAGGCACGTACCCAATTTCCAAAACTCCTTCCCCTTATTGTTATGCTACCGTTATGTTCCGTAGATTGTGTGTCAAACCTTTTCGATAGCACTAGGTTTTCAATAGAATGGGTTCCATTGATTGACACAATCATCAATTCGTCAATTCTTAATTGGGAAAACATCATCGTATCTAATATTTTAGCTAAACACCGCTCACTTTTGAACTATAGGAATAAAAGGAGTAGCTTCATCTGGAGAGAACACCTCCCTTTTTATATGCTCCGTGTATGTCATGGACACACGTCTATTTTAATTCTATTTTTCCTACCACGAGATGGAAATGGACTACCCAAGACCCTACCCGAATCCACATTTACCACGAGAGACCTGCTCGATTCAAACTTCCACCTTCATTTCTATAAAAAAAATTATGGAGTCATATTTCCTATGCACCCAAATGATATTCAATAAAAAGGCCCCTAGGAGTTTTTTGAAAGGAGAGCCAACGTAGATATTCTTTCATCATGGCTGCAGGTGGTTTTGAAGAGGAGAATTTTACATATATTTCGTAGTATTCGAATTTATTCTTCTCCCACGTCCTACCTTATTATGCTCATCTATAAGTTGCTCGTACGAGAGATAGCATTCCAACTTGTTAATGGTATCGCTAAATAGTCGAAAGATGCACTAAGAAGGCCATTTGGCCAATTTTCACACTGTCATGATGTAGCACTTTTGCACCGTGTGTAGTATTGGCCATATCTACAAGGAGAGGTTTCCAAAGATCAATCTATTGAAATTGGAAGAGAAATTCCAAAGAGGTTATATGATCCAAATGATGTAATTAAAAATTTCACTACGGGAGCTCAAAATGAAATCTTTTTCAGTAAAGGAGACAGATGTGGATTTGATGATCTCTTCCAAGGCATAGAAAATTTTTCATATATAACCAAATTTGCATCTTTGCCAATTGAGTCAAGATGATTTGGAAGATTTCTAGAGTATATAGAAATAAGATATTGCCGAGAGTTCCTCTCAATTTGTTAACTATTTAAGATGTCAGCAGTTACCTACGAAGTATCGACTTGGATAATGAAGAAAAATACATGTTAGAGGATGAATCAGGTCCAATCACAACATCAATCTAACAATTTGTATCACTCTAAAAATGAATCCGAATCCAGTAAAAGGATAGCGATAGGAAAGAAAGATAATTGATCACGTAATCCAATAAATAGAGATGCATGAGCGAAAAGAAAGCAATGGGAACAGTAGACAAATTCTCAAGAAGTTCAAAGCACAATCATGACACACACTAGATTAGTCTCGAAGGAAGTCACAAATCGAAGAATTTTAGTAGTGAATGGGAAGAGTTTCTAAAGGAATAAAAAACTCCTAAGGCCAATCTATACTGATCAAGTATATATTTTTTTCGACACTCTGAACATTCCCAGGATAGATGATGAATCGTTAATCCACTACAACAAGTTCCAAAAAACTCAAATGATCGAGTGCCAGTCATACCAAACTACCCTATAGAAAATATAGTTTTACAAATTGAAGGAATTCCTTCATTGGACATTTTCTACGATCCTAGCTATAAGGTT
Source organism: Pinus albicaulis (assembly GCA_034641835.2). Taxonomy (NCBI): domain Eukaryota; kingdom Viridiplantae; phylum Streptophyta; class Pinopsida; order Pinales; family Pinaceae; genus Pinus; species Pinus albicaulis. Next base: position 333,759 of record JAXQQM020060234.1, on the reverse strand, counting down.
GTAGTTAAGTTGAATAAAAGAAGAAGAACCGATGAAAACATTCTCAAATCTCACAAATGAATCAATTGATGTATTATGGAAAGGATTCTTAGATGACCCTACATAACACCTAACTAAATTATCAGCAATAGACATAGGAATATAGTTACTTCCACCGTTGATAAAGCTACAGAATTTAGAGTGTTCGTTTGAGAGCAAAAAGGAAGCGATTATAGAGAACTAGAGAGGTTATTCAATGAGAGAAAACTACAACTCCAAAGTAAGCAACAAATAGAAAATATGGCGCAATTTCAAAAGGATTTCGAAATCCTAACAGAATTGTAGAATCAAACGGAGATCAATGAGAAATAAAGCTGGCAACCGGGAAACAAAAACTGACCAGGATATACTAGTGAACCGCTAACCAAAGAAATTCATAAAGCATTGTATTTCAATGCTAAGTTAGGGAAGAAAGTTAACAGGACAGTATTTTTGTCATCAAGCTTCTATAATTTAATCTTATTATGATTCAAATAAGAGAAATACTAATCCGAGAGATAGCTATCCAAAAACTTGAATGTGAAAGACTTGGAAAAGAATATCGATTGAACACATTCAATGGAAAGTATCGTGACTCAAGAAAAGAAGTTGATCTACCTCAAGTAGATAAGTTTCATAAGGAGATCCTATTCGAGAGATTGGGAAGCACAAATCACAGCGAAGAGAAAGAAAGCAATGTAAAAATATAAATTATCAAATAGAAACTCATCTGAATTTGTATGTGAATAACGCAGTAAAAGAAAAACTTCTCAAAGAGAACATGTCTAAAGTGTTTTCTAAGCAAAATAGATAGAATCACAGAGAAAGAAGAAATAAGACACACATGATGAAAGTAATTAAGAAGGTAAATAATTTTTGAGCAAGAAAATTATTGGAATTTTTTTATCAAATATTATCATCGATATTAGATTCTCGCAATCCTTACCGTATTCAACAAAATACTTCGCGAGCCCATACTTTCAAATGCGATAGAATCAAGGGACAAGTCGATCAAGGATTTCGTAACTATCTCAAATGAATCCTATGATATATATTTTTCTCAACTTCACGACTAACTCTAGAAGAAAGGGCGAAAATTCATAAATCAAAATTGTTATTTTATTTTCCTAGAGTTGTCAGTCTAAGTTAGTCCTACGATGATGGTTGTTTAGAAACCTCCTCTATATTTTTGTAATAATATGTTATTATCTAACACGAGCTTATTTTAGTATTTAAAACCCCTCTTATACATTTAGATAAGGGTCGAGTAAATTTGTCAAAAGCTCATTTTTGCAGAAAGAATGCACTATTGTAAGTTTTTGAATGCTTTCGATGAATTAATGAGCATATTTGACATCTTTTAACAATTAAAGGCTACGTTTAACCGATGTTGAACTATTATACTCTTTAAATTTCTTGAAATTGAGAGGGAGAGGGATCAATTACGCGTCAGGTTTCACATGCACATGGAACTTCATACATATGGTACTTTTTCATTCACTTGTATTAAATCTTTCTGTTATAGATTTCGATAGTCATCTTTTATTTCATTACATATTTAAAACGATTATTATAGGTGAATGTTACATACACTGTATGTTCTAATATTTATCTATAGTTTCTTATTGAATATATAATCACACATATGAATGCGACACACTTTTTCCACAATTCTTCGCGCCAAACTATTTTGTTAGAAGAATAACTTTTACTACATAATTTTCATCTCTTTCCACGGTTAAATGATCTATATTACTATAAAGCTGAAGGATATCTTTTCGCATCACATAGAGGAAAAAAACATCCCGGGTATATAGTAGAATGAATAGTTTACATAGATGCACATGATAGTATTAAATTCATTTCCATTTGCATCGCCATATAATCACACACCATCAAAATCGTCATTATTGGGAAACTGTTCCCATTATCTCTAGTCGAAGCCACTATACTAAACGGAAAAGTAGTTGCTATCGGTGTCCCAAAGACTGCGGTGGTTTTCCCCCATGTTTACATTGAAAGTGGAATTTAAGAGGCCTCAATACAAGTATAAGAGTATTCTAACATTCCAAGATTTTTCTTCGTAGTAGAAAATTCTCTTAGAAGTTTCACCAATTTATTGATCAAATATCGATGTCAAAATCTAGATCAAAATTATGTTATGAAACCAATCTTCTCTATCACATGCCTGTATTCGCACGAGAATGGTTTTCATATTTTTGACAATTTCTACTTCAATTCTCTAGGGTCATGTGACTCTAGTACAACTTCAAACATTTTTTCATTCATAAAAAATATATTATATTGTTCTCTATCAACGAAAACTATATTAATATCAATCACAATTATGAATATCTTTAGTACTTTAAAAGGATTTATAAATGTAGATAGCTTGATTTTTCTTTGCTTATTTTGTAAAACAATTTACCACACTTATGATCGAGGAGGATATTGAAAAATATCTCCAAATTTTACCATTCCAAAGAGAATCGCATAAGGTGTTTCGTAAAAAGTGAAATCATTTAAATGTGTAAATTATTAACTCTTTAGGTGGGGTTTAAGTTTTCATGTACTTTATTTTAATCTTTAAAAAGGGAAATTGATTTAAGTGCTCGAATTCGTCTTGCAATTAGTTTCTAGTCTCAAGGAGAAGTTGAGAGTCTCATGGGCTCTGGGGTTATATTCTCATGGATAGTGGTTAGGATTCTTCTCATTTTTTCCCTTAAGTTGTTGTAGAGTCCAAATTTTGTGGATTTTGTGGTCTCCTTTAAGAATTTTGTAGATCCTCATTTTGTGGATATGGTCTCCTTCGAATATGGTGCAGCGTGAGAATTATTTTAAATTCCTTATGTGAGATTCTTCTTTTTAGAGATATTTTTTGGAGTGAAAATGAAATTGTAATCCTCGTTCAAGATTATGTTATAAACTCTTTCGAATAAGCATAGCCCTCTGTGGTCGTTGGAGAATGGCCACTATCTAAGAGTCTTAAGTCTTTTGTTTCTAGAAGAAGGTAGCTCTACTAGGGAGCATGAGCCACATATTGTGTGATGTTTTTGCCAACCCTTGTTGTATAATAAAGAGAGTGCCTCTTCTTAAAGGAGAGATAATAAAGAAAAATAATGCATTACGGGGATCCAAATAATATGTAGCCAAGAAGTCTCATGAACTTCTTTATGAAGATAGAGTTTGCAAATTGTCTTCATGTGATTATCTATGTTTGCTTTGTTTGCTTGATAGTAGAACTATGTTACCAAATTGCATGAATGAGACTGTGAATTTGTGACGCTATATAAAGTATTTTTGAGTAAGGAAAAAACAAAGAAATTTGATAAAAAATTTAATATTAGGATCATTTTTTATATTAGATAAGGTTGATTGTTTTTTCGTATAGTGCTTGAAGCTACTTTCCAATTTTTTAAACTCAATAAAGGAGAAGGATATGAAAATGCAAATTACGCAGAAATAGAGATTCCCTTCTAATCTTATTTTTGTAAATCTTTTTGAAAACTCATCTTTTCTTAAAGGATTCTTAACCATGAAGAAAATAGTGGAGGAAATGTATGTTGAGGAAAAAGAAAAGTGTTGATTTGTAGAAGCAGCTCGAAAAAATTAGAAGATTAGAAGTAAGAGCTTCTCTAGGTAGACTCAAAGAGATGGAGCTACAATTACAAGTTGTAAACTATATAATTTATCTTTGTAAGTAGATACTATGAGGTACATATGGGTTCATATTATAAAATTCAGAATTATTGGGTATTAAATTAAAGGTATTTGAATTCATATAGATCTTAGATCTTCATCTAGATAAATTATTCAATGTAGATGATATTGTTCGTCTACTGATGTATTTACCTCTCGAAGGGGATTACTCTCAACTATAAGATCTAGATCATACACCCCTAATTACGTCCAACATGTGATTAGAACAGCATCACCAATTTACTATAATCATCTACTTGACTATATCTATGAATATTCCTAACGATATATGAATATAGTATTAATAGATCTAAGACATGAGTGAGTAATTGAAATGAATAAATTATGTATATCATTCTCTTTTATGTTAACTTAATTTCCCCCTTTTCGAATCATTTAGTCCCATTATTAGTCCAACCTCACAACAATGTATATTAATTGGGGCATTATAATTTCCAATCGGGTCTCCTTTATCTTCTAGGGTTCTATTCAATCGAACTAGTTTGTTTTACTTGGTTTTATTCATGTTATCATCCAAAAAAAAGTTCACCTAGTCATTTCTTCTACTAGGTGGGATCGAAATACACCATGTAGGATTAATTTTACTATGGTAAAACCCACTTTCCCCAATAGGATAGCATCGACTAAACCAGTTTTCTAAATTATTTTCTCATTAAAATAAAAAAAAACCTCATGAGAATAATTAGATAAATCATTATCTCGTTTAATATTCTCTTGATAATTATTAAATAATTATTTGATAATTATTTCTTATCATTGTTGACTTAATCACCTATAAATAATTAAATAAATCATTATTTTATTTATTGTGTATTATATATGTATTCCCTATTTTCCTTTTGAGATAATTATTAAGCCATTATTTAAGAATTATTTCAAATTCATATTTTTTTTAATTCTCACAAGTGATTAATAAACAATTTTTTCATTTTGTTAATTACTTCAACTTCATTTTTCTCTAAATAAATATATTTTACCATTTTGAATATCTTTTTCCCTCTTAAAAAAATATAATAAAATATCCACAACGGCTAGATTTTGATTTAGTCAATAATATTTGATCATTTTCTAATTCTCAATCTATTCCAATATTTTGTTATAGATAGAGTGGTTTTCTCTTCATTCTTCACCATGACCATTTTCATCATCCCCACTATCGTATCATAAAATTTGAGCTCCCACTTGACTTCAACCATATTATATTTTATTTTTCTTCCCATTTCATATCACATATTGAGAGAGAGAAACATTTTGGTCAAGCACTAAGGTCAAGGAAGGAACCATCCCATGGAGGGAGATCTAATAGGGCCCATTTTTTGTAATTTCTCTCCTCATGAGAGTGTATCATTTTGATTAATAAAATTTATTATTCATATTATCTATTAGGTTGCTACACTTTTATTTTTTTGTTGTTGTATGTTTATATTTGCATATTCCTTTTGTTGTAGGGTTTTTCTAACATTTTGTTACGCATTTGAAGCTTTATAAACACAACCATATACTTTTATTTTTGTTGTTGTATGTTTTCTATTGGCTTTATGTTATCTTTTGTTGTAGGGTTTTTTTCTAACATTTTGATATAGATTTGAAGCATAGAGACAACCACTATAAGGGTTATAAGTCAACTATAACTTAACTCGAAAGGATTTTTTCTCACTTGTAGAAATACTTCACACTAACCATTCAAAAGTCTACCCTATCCATTAGCATCACCTATGAAAAGGTAGTGATAATCTTACCCTATGTCTCTTACTCGCATTACATTGACTTAATAATTCACTCATAAATGTATGGTCACATATTCAAATGTTTTCTCTTCTCATCACTGTATGGTTTTTATATAGACTAATCTATTACTATTTCTTTTACATATTTGTTGTTTTGTGGGGAGTACTACCCACTTTAGTATATTTAATAAAAATAATATTTTTTAAGATACACAATTGGGGTCTCTCGTATCATTTAATGAGTGTTGTAGAACCCAAATTTCTTTTCAATTTAAGTACTAAATTTCCATTCCCAACCTATATAAGTTGTCATCTATTTTATTTCATCTCCACTAGTACACTTTATGATACCTTCTTTATGTATCTAAATTTATTATTATCGTTATTCAAAAGATAAAGCCACATAATTTTTGCACCAATGATCTACATACCAATATGATCTTAATAGTTATCATAAAAATGTGTATCTTTTTTATTGATAATATCAATCTTAGATTGAACTATATTGTTAATGAAATGCTATGTACTTGGCATAAAAAAACATTAGAGGAAATTTCAAAGCCTAAAAAGTGGCACTCTTAAGGAAAAATAATTAAATAATAGTTAAAATAATAACATACGAGTTATGAATTTTGGAGAAAAGAAAAACTATTTCTTGAATTGTATTTTTGGCTTATCTACATATAGGTTTACTCAAATTTTCAAGTGTAGACACTCATTGAATGCAAGAATTAAATTAAGCATCCGAAATGGCACTACCCATCATGCATACTTTTGAGAAGACCCACATTGATGATAAAAATTAAGATACATTAAAAATATGTGTTCAACATGTTTTTTAATGTACCTTCAATTTTTATCAATATGGGTCTTCTCAAAGTATGCATAATGGGCATGCTCGTTGGATGCGTAATTTAACTCCACATCCAACGAGTGTCTACACTTGAAATTTGAGTAAACCTGCTAAAGAGATAAGCCATAAATACAATTAAAAAAATTAATTTTTCTTCGTTCGCCTCTTCAAAAATATTTACATGCTACCCCTATTTTTAAATTTAAAAGGATTTTGATTGGTTTACATATTATGACATGGAAATTACTGTGAAAATTTCATCAACACTTTTTGAGGCTAAAATTTCCCTCTAATGCCTACTTTTATGCACAAAATAATATTACCAACTTGAATATATGTTTGTGTTTCCATGAATTGACATTAATATATTATATGAATACATATTTTTACTAACATACCTTTTAAACTTATAGTTACCAGTTATGAATTCCATTTTATTCTCGCAGTTTCTAATGTAACAATAATTGTATATTATGGTATATTTTCATATAAAAACCATTGAAATATATTCCTTTACTAACCATATGAGAGCTATCTCAGTAACGCCCATTTCTTTTTATATGACCCCCTTGAAAATTTATTCCGTAGTTTCGAGGATTTAATTTAAGGTTTTCATGGCCCATAAGATGTATAAATTCAATATATACCTATTGTGTTCTCTCAGTAACTTTGATATATACCCATTAGTTCCATAGTCTATATAAGTTAAAATTAAAATGAAGGACATTCCTTCCATTATAAACAATAATTTTTTACCATTCTATAAATAACCATAAATGTTGATAATATTTTCCGAAAGAGAACTATGTAGAGGAGTAAGTCCAGTCCAACCTTTTAGGTGGGCACTCCACCAATCATCAAAGGAAAAAAATTCTAAAAAAATGTATAAGTGAGTGTTGATGAATCGTCTAAATAGATAACGTTAACAAGTAGCGATTAGAGGAAAATAATAAATTAATTTATTATCAGGTTTCTACCAAGTAGTTATTAGAGAAAATTAATAAATTAATTTATTAATTAGGGGGACTAGATACAATGGGTCCAAATATGAAATAAATTAGAGAGGGAGAGGATGTAAAGATTAAATAGGTAACAATAAATATGAATAAATATATATATCCAAGGGGTATAAGAATGAATCTAAATTAATAAGCACTATAATAATTATTATTGTTACTAAGCAAATTATTTTCTTTCGACCAATATAAAATCATAGCATATGTTCCTTTTATAATTCTCATATTATTTCTTATTTCTAATTCTAATTCGAAAACTCTTTTTTGGTGTGTGTGTGTGTTCCCCCTTCCCTCTCTCCTTCAATCCCCTTATTATTTTTTCCCTACTCCTTCTAGGTTCCTAATATTTCACACCTAATAAAAATAATTATTATTATAGCTTAGGGCTATAATAATGAATCCAAATTAATAAGTTATAATAATTATTATTTTTATTCGGGTGTAAAGTATTATAACGACTATATATATATATATATATATATATATATATATATATATATATATATATACACACACTCCGTTTAATCTTCACGCACTCCCTAGCCCTCTCTCTAATTTATTTACTATTTTGGAGCTTTAATATGTTTCATATAATATTTTATTTGGACCCATTGATTCGGTCATCCAATTAATAAATTAATTTATTGTTGATTTTCCTCTAATGCATTCACGGTAACCTGTATCTATTTAAAGTACTCCTTAGCGCTCACTGCGCCATATTTTAGCTTTCTAGTCCCTAATTCTTGGCGGAGTGTCCACCCAAAACATTAGATGGACTTACTCCTCACACAATTCTATTCAAAAAATATTATAAAAATGAATAGGCTCATTAGAGAAATACTATTGTAAGCTCACTCTCATATTAGCCATGTAATTCCCCACTTCATCTAACCACATACACATATCCAATTTTATTTCTCCTCGATATTTATAACAAGGTTGAAATCCATATGCATGTATAAATAAATTAGTTGTAAAGATTCAATTTAACTTGATATTCTTTCACTTATTGCTAATAATGATTCTATATCACTTAGGGTTTGAGGTAATTATTCCCTTAAAGCTTATATGGGTAAATGGATTATTATTTGGGTTAGAAAATTTGTTTATTTCTATCAAGGGATTAATTCACTAGAGAGGACTCAAAAAATAGGTTCCGCATCTTTTCTTCACATGTTATTTACACTATTACTAATACATTAATAGTACCGTAATAGCTATGCTTTCAATGGGAGAAAAGACTTGTTTATGTGAAGCATAAGATAAGTTCTATTCCTTTTTTAATTTTGAGATTATAAGTTGTTAAAATATTTTGAATTTACTCTATTTTTTCTCCATGATTTTCATCCCCAAACTTTGCATCCATATAAAACGATAAGAGTAACAAAGTGTTAAAGATGATCTTTTTCCTTATCCCAATTTCAAAGTTTGAAAATTTACAATTTTCTTTCAAGCTCACCATAACTTTCCACCTTTCATTTATATTTTTCTCATTGTTATAATTATAGTTGAGCTTGTGATCAATATTGATTACAATATTTTTATGTGCAGCACTCTCCAAGTAGTTGTTGTCATATATAAAATGGTGACCTAATTGGATTTATGTATACGATTAGCTGCAATTTATCGATATTAATATTCATGCCCAAGAAAAATTCTTTGAGAATTATTAAATTCTTACAAAGATCATAGGGACTCCTCACCATATGAACAATATCGAGTAGCATTAAGATGGAAGAATGAATGTGAAGCAACGATGCAGCGAGTGGAAACCTACTTCTTCCAAGAAATCTTCTAACTCGTCAAATGTATATGCCAAAATGGTAGGAGGAAATTGAGCAAACATGCTTGAAGCCAGAGTATTTATTCCTTGGGAAAATCCCCTCACTGTTCGTAAACATGGAAATAAGAATTCTAATACAATCTTGTTGTAGTAGCACCTCAACTCAAGATGAACTTTAATATCTTCCATCCTATTCCAAAGGGTTGACCTATAGCGTCAAAATATTTTTATAAGTCAACGAAACAACACAAGAGCTTAGTTTTATTATTGTGACATAGTGGAGAAAGGGTTGTCCATAGTTTAAATTACTACCACCTAAAACTAAAGTGGCATTTAGCTCTTTTTTTGTAGCTTTCTCTCATAGAGCTAATGCTCATTTTCCAAAATAATTCCATAAAGAATTTCTAAAATGGAATATCCATAATGGTCTAATAATTAGAGCGATTATTATTTTTTATATTTTTTGTTACAAAATATGTAAAAATGAGGTTTTGCATCTAATTTTTACAGGGGAACCCATCTTATCTATTAAATTAAAGAGCCTCTATATGTGAAGGATAGGATAGGATAAGTCCTCCAATTAAAAAAACCAACATCTTGGTGTCTTTCAATTTGCTTAGCTTTCCTAATTGTACGTAGGTTTCTTATCCCCCTAATTCTATTTTTAGGAAAAGAAAAACAAAAGATATTTTTTCCCTCTACAGGGGAATGTTTCTAGTTTCTAGTTTGTTTCTAGTTTCTAATAGTGGCCATGGCATTAGGAAAATTTTAAATATTGTTAAAATAATAATTCCAATTTATCAACAAAATCATATTATTGTCTTTCACTTTACATTAATTAAGAACTATTTAGAATCAAGGTGAGAAAGGCATAAGTGATGCTCTTGATTTCTATTAATATAGTAGACATGTTTCCCTTTTAATAGAAGCGCTTTTTTGTATGAACTTATGTTATCAGGGTTTTAAGGAATCATTAGAAGCTTATATAATAAATTTACTAGTTATTTTATATTTGTCATCATGCTAAGAAATGGGTAGTGCTATTAAACTTTTTACATGACACCTTGAAAAGAACATGTTCGATGGATATTAAAAAGAGTTTTTGTAAAATTACGATATAAATCTTCAATGTTTCCGAAAATAAGGTGGAAAGATATAACTCATTATTCAAATCCTTCAACAAAAAATTAAGCTTAGCTTTTGTCTAAAAAAGAAAAAAATTCCATTGTGCATGGAAACATTTATAATTATGGCTACAAATTTATGATGAGATTCAAGCTCATGGCCATTTACAAGGTTAAAGTTTACTATTTAGGTGGATACGAAGAGAATCACACATTCACAACAAGTTACTACCTTAAACGTGAATAAAATTGTAGTTTGATTGACGCTTTATGCCATGTTATTACACCATAGCCAATTATTAGGTCTTAGTAACTATAAATCTTGACTAACTTTGTACCAAACAAATTCTCCATTACCTTTTTAGAGTTTCTGTTGTATCTATAAGTTAAAATGAGAGCTCTTATCTAAAAGTAATGGATTAATGTTGGAGAATTATTATTTAAAATAATATTTTCATTATTTGTAGTTCCAACTAATAAAAAATATATTACTTTCATTTATTAGTTTTAAATATATTGTTGTAAGCTACAATTAAAATTTATGTCTAGATCTTATAAATAGTAGAATTGAGTAAGTGTGTAGCAACAAAGTGATATATAGATCTTCATAGCATTAATGTGAGGATATTTCCTATCTAATTTTATTAATTGCGTAAATGTACCTTATAGAACTTAAATATGAGAAACATTCTTTTTTTATGTAACAAGCTACGAATACAACTCTTTTTGGTAGGGTTGTTTATTCATTTCAAGCAAAAAGACAAATTATTCTATGTTAAAGACCCTATAATCCTCATTTTTCAAGTGTAAGTTTGGTAGGACCACATCTTTTTACATCTTCATCAACATGTCCACATACATCATCCCGATTGGGGAAGGGAATTCAACTCCGTGATGAGTGCCATAAGAGCCCTCGCCTCATCACCATTTAACCAAGACCCCACGAATATCATGCTCCAAGGTTTTAACTAGAAAAAATAATATCAATTTCACTTTCACTTGAGATCCAACTTAACATAGAACCTTTTCCCCATGGAAAAAATTTGACAACTTGAGAAAAAAACGATCTAATATGTATCGAATTATTATTTAGTGGGATCATTTTGGTCTCTATTTTTTATAATGACTTTTCAATTTATAATTATTGTTTTATTTTCCTTTTCTTTCGTTTCTAATTTTTTTTCTCGTTTTCACACATGTTTGGTTGTTTTTTTAATGAGGGTATATAGTAATTGAAATAATATTTTGAAGCACAATTCTTTTTTATAAGCTTCGGGAGGACTAGATATTTATCATCTCCAATATATCACTCCAATCAATGCACAAAATTGAATCAATGACTTCACATTAAGAAGTGCCTTAACAAAGCAACTAATCACCATCTATCCAAAACCCCATAAATAAGCACAAATTTTATTAATATAACATATAAATACAAATTTTATTACATATATCAATTTACTATTGTTTTAATTTTTAAAGTTATTAAATATTAAATATAAATAAAAAACAAATTTTTAATTAAATTTGAATGATCTATTATCATCTTTTCAAAGTAATTTGTGAATTTTTATTTTTAAAAAATGACAAAAAATTTCAAAAAAATATAAAATTATATTAAAAAAATCTAAATTAAATTAATATTTTTAATTACATGTTTTTGTTAATTGATTTATAAAACATTTAAACTTTAAATTTCATAATTAACATCATACTTCATCACAACAAAGATCTCAATCAAACCAATTTAGAAAATTTCAATTACATTTAATTTTATAATATTTAAAATTATTTACACATGATTTATTAATATTACAATTAAATATAAAATTAAAAGAGAAAAAACTAATTAAATTATTTAAGATATTAAGACCATAATTAAGTTAACAAGTATACATCATCAATATTTTAACAATTATAAAAGAGAGAATAGTTTCTTTGTCACTGCATAGCATACGTTTGTTTAAATCATTTTATAAACATTTAGGCTCCTAACATTATAATCTTCGTTAAACAACCACATTGCATTTTACAACATGCAGCAAACACTTTTAATATATATGTCATAGAATAATTCGATATTCATCTTTTATCTGAGGTGTCTTGAAAATTGTTTGGTTGATTACATGTTAATAAATAGATAAAAAACAATTAATTAAAAAAAACCATTTAGATTTATGATTGATTAATTTGTTGTTTTATCGTTTTTATGCCATATTAAAGTTTATTGTGAAGACTCGAATAATAGATTCTTTAATATGAGTGATGTATCAAATGCATAGAAAATTGCATGTTCTTGGTATATAGAATATTAGGGATATAGGTTTTATCATCATAAACTATTTCATCTAATTTCATTTTTGGTAGCTTCATGATAAGTGTTATTATATCACTATTGAATAAGGGGAATTCATTGTTTACACGGGTGGAAAGTGTTTGATCATTTACTTGAAGACGATATGAAATGGTCATATTTAATTGTGTATCTTGAAGTGTAAATAGTTTTTACTAAAATTTTCTAGTGAATTTAGGGTTTCAATTTACGAAACAATTGAAGTAAACATGAAATTTAGCTGTAAGATATGATCCATGAATGTTTAAAAAAATTAAGGAAGGAGTGAAAAGATGAGCTAGGACACATAAATCATAACTTTTTGAAAATATGATCTACCACTACCATAATCACTATTTTGTATGCATGCTTTTGGAAGTCCCACAATAAAATCTAATGAAATATCTATCCAATTTTTTGTTTAGGTTGGTAGAGGTTACAATGACCCTAGTAATTTTATTGTCTCTCCCTTGTTTCTTTTTGGAAAGTGTGAAAAAAAATACCAAAAATATTTTGGATATCTATTTTCTTTCTTTCTTAGAATTATGAATTCTTACTTCTTTCATGTGTTTTATGAAATCCGAGTGACTAGCTATTGGTGATGAGTGTAGGTACTCTAAAACTCATTGTTTTAGGCTTTCCGAATATTTTTTCCAATACAATGCACCCACTTTATACCACAATGTATCTTTTTACCATGCATAATTTTTGGGAGGCTTAGGATCCGTCGTACGAAGTTGATGGATAAGTTACCTTGAAAAAAAATCTGCTAGTAATTCCATGTGGAATTCCCAAGTCACTACTGACTTGAGGATGATAAGAGAAAGGAAGTGACACATCCTCTTCCAAATTATCTAGATAAGGCATCAACTACAACATTATCTTTAATATATTTATATATTATCTCATAATAATATACAACATCTTCTTGGTGACTCATTTATGTTGCTTTCGGTGAAGACAATCATTGCTCAAGTAATTAATTTAGATTACGATAGTAAATTTTTTATCTCAAATTTAATTTTATAAGATATGGATGATAAGTCTTAATTTCATGAAGGATAACCCATTGATTCCTTCTCATATGTGTATTTTCCCAAATTTTTGTCACATAATTAATTGATAGTGAATTCCAATGAGCATCATTCTTGTATCAATATTTCTCCTATGACCTCTTCTTGATGAATAACACTATAGGGACAAAAGTATCATTAAGTTCACTCACTAGTAGTATTGTAGTAGTGCAAATGGATTTCTTTAAAGTAGTGAATACTTGTGTTGCTTCCTTAGTCTAGAAAAAGACATTCATTTTAAATAATGAAGTTAGTGGCGCTATAATTTTCCCATAAGTTTCTACAAATTTCATCGTCGGTTACCTATAAGTAATAATAATTCCCTTAAACTCTTTAGTGTTTTGAAATGTGAAAAAATCTTGCGTAACCTCCACTTTATTAGAATCAGCACTCATACTCCTTAATTTGAATGTTATTAGTAATAATGTTGCATAGAGATCCTAAGCTGTATTTTTCATTTCGATACCCAAACTATGACTTCATATACATCAAATGAACCTAAAATATAATTACAATATTTTTACCACAAACAGAGTTATAGTTCATTAATTTTAATATTATATTTGAAGCATAAAGTTGACTTCCTTTATAGGAATCTAGTTCTAATTTTTATAAGGTTATTTATGTAATATAAAATCGATCAATATTCAATTCACTTGAATAATGTATGCTTTAATCGAAATATACCAAAATGGATTAGCCAACACTAATAAATCACTTGATTACCTTATTTTAACTCAAGACTTTTACTAATGGGGAGAATGAACGACGTCGATCTCTTATGAAAACCCTTAAATTACTCGACTACTAGTCGATTCATGAGAGTGATTGCTTTTCTATCATTTCCTTCACTTCCTTGGTAATAATCATTGTTTGTAACTTTAAACCACCACACCTCACTAAAAAAGTGATAACTACTATATTTCACTCATATTGCCAAGGATTGAAACTTTAACTACTTGATAGTTATACTAGACAATCCCCAAACCTACTTATTTGTCCAAGAACTATGCATATCGACATATCTAGAACCTAGGGAAAATTAGCTCATATACCATTTTTATATTAGGCCGATATGATATATGACACTTGATGGTATAATTTCAATCACTTCACAACAACAACACTAGTGGGTGAGCCTATAATATATCGAAGTCGTCAATAAATATAGAATATTCATCATACCCCTAACCTCAAACTTCAGAAATGGGTTTTGTTTCACTGAGATAGAAAATTAAGAGAGGGGAGGGTTCTCTCACTTCTTGGTAGCCGCTGGAAATAAAGGAAACAAAGAAAGGATATCAAAATATCATCCAAAATCAATACAAAAGAAAAGCCTTGAAACACGCGAGGATCATCAAAGAGATGGAACCATCCGCAATGACACCATGTGAGAAAATGACATCATGTTTATGATAGAAGATGATGTGAGAGAATTCACATGATGGTTGGGGACACATCAACGAAATCCACATGTCGACATTGAGTAATTTGGACTTCGAGGGTGTGAAGTGGTAAAAAGTTGGTATACGATATTATCATATTCATATCGAAATTTGCATTGGAGAAGTGAAACCTTAGGAAAAATATCAATATCACAATACCTTGATATGAAAAGTAAGAATTCCCACATGGAAGAAAAGCACATGTCACATTGTACACAAGTTATATGATTTTAGTAGGGAATAAAGAGATGCTACTGGCAGTCTAGGTTGACAAGATGAGTCGATGGATTAGTCGGAAATTAGCCCTAAACTTATTGAGAGAATGGAGTTTTCACCCACTCATAATATTTTTCATGACATTATGATATCATAGTATGTTATATCCACATATCATATATTTTTTCCAAGGTATATTAATGGTATGGCCATATCAACACATCGTCTAATAAATATTTGCATATTTCTTGGATTATTATTGATATTACATATCACCCATCATACGAAATGGAAGCAAGTATATCAACATATTGGATGAATCTTCTGGTTGTGGTATATTGGTACATCAAATGAATGGAGGCAAAATATGTTAACATTGGATGGTGAGTTATAGTGTGTGTTGTGTATTAAAAACCATGAGAATAAGGAAGTGAAATCGACTTTGAAATTTGCCTTTAATATAGTGATATACCTAGTATGTCGGTTAGGTAGTGTACCTTAGAATACGTGTGATGCAACATAGCTAAGGTTTGTGTAGGCGGAAACGACGTGGTACAGGTAACAATTTTTTGTGAAATCGGGGGTTTGAATTTTTCGGCAATAGTTCGGCCCGAACATTTTATATAGTTCGGCCGAACTTGTTTTTAAAGTTCGACGAACTCGTGATTCATTTAGGTAAGCGACTTCTTGTGGTAGCCGGGCAAACAAAATTTTGCGGGAGATTGGAAAATCGGCAACTAAGGTTCGGCCAGAACTTATATAAAAAGTTTGGTAGGAACTGTTACATTTAAAATAAGGTGCGGCCGAACTATTTCTGTAAATAAATCGCCATAAGTATTGCGGTTACCGATTCATTGTTCCCGCGTTCTTTCTCTTGTCGTTGTTGCACCTCGTCGCCTCTTGTTTGGTGTCCACCTGCTTGTGACTTCTCGTCGCCCACCTTTCATCTCCTCGTCGCACGCTTATGTCGTTCCACCGAGTGTGTCACTATCTGTACGGCTTTGAACACATCTATAAACTAGTCTTGTATGCTGTGGTCAGTTAGGCTTCATAACTACACCTTAATTAGTGTAACGATTTCATAGCGTATGTAATTAGATACATCTAACTAATTTCACTGAAAATATTAGCAGGTTCAATTTGTGTTGTTTAATTTACAAGCGAATATTACATCATAGAAGTTGTTTAATTCTTGAGTTTTACCAATTATACATTAGAAAAAATCTTGAAAAAGGGTTTCTATTATACTATACGGGAATGGATCTTATAATATCTTGTAATGCAGTTGTGTTTGTTTGTGATTCTACGCAAAAATTCAATAGCATTTATGACTCCAAATTGAATACATGATCGTATATGAAATTTCATTGATCCATATGGAACCGTTGAATACTTGCTGATTTTTTGTTTTAATCAAATTAAGATATTGTTTCTTTTTTTCTTGAAAATACAAGTATATGTTCTCCATGTACTTATATGACGGTGGTCCAACAATGCCTTTCACGTACTGCAATGATCATTCTTCACGACTAGTTGTAGTATGTAGTCGCTCAAAAATAGAAATGCCATCTTTTTTTTATTACCATAAAGAGATCACAATCTATCTTCTTAAGGGTGTATGCCTACAAAGAAATTTTACGATGAGCGCATATTGCACTTCTTAATTCTTTATAAAACTAGATTTTTTTTACTCAAGATAATCTTAATTGACATAATTTTTGTTCGAGTTTATTAAGATTTAAACCTTGAATTTTGGGTTTACTTAATACTGCGGTAACACATGGAACACCAATTAAAACTACCCCCGTGAGCTTCAAAAATACCATTTTTTAAAAGAAATAATAAAAGATATATTTAAATCCCCTAAATATTCAATCATGGAACTTTTATGTCAAAAGAAAGATATCAAAATATGGAATGCCAGAAATTTTATGAAGAAAATGTTTAAGAAACCAATAGAATGTATTGAGTTAATGTAGCTTAGAAAGCTCACTTGATTTGAAAGAATAGACCTCAACTTGTTTGCATGCATTGCTTTGTGCAGCTCTATGCACTTCAGTATAACTGAGTCTTGCAGTTCTGAAATTTTTGTCCATGCACCGTAAAGCATTTTCTGTTCCAAAGATTAAAGCTCAAGCTTCACTTTTGTTCCTAAGCTTAGTTAAATTTGAAAATTCTATTAAAAATAAAAAACTAAACATTTAAGTAAATTTATAGAAGAATTATATACATATATTCAATGTTATAAGCATCAAAAAGTTTAAAAGAATTTTTGAAAAAAACTTTACACCCCAAATCTTAAACTGTGTAAGAAAGAAACTTATAATTTCAATGTTCTTATTCAGAAATTTTCATTGAATGTTTAAAGTTCCATTTTCTTTTTCTTTCAACTATGTTGAATTTAGTTTTTAGTTATATTTTTAATGTTGGAGAAAATAGCTATTTATTTCATGTGTAATTAGATTAGCAATTTCATGTGTTAGGGTTGTGGATTCAGGCATTGAAACAACACACCATGATATTTCAAATTTAAAAATGATGGTTTGAGTCCTAGGTAGCTTAGAATCCTATTTGTTTTCAAAATAAGGATGCACTCCCATTTGATTCTCATGATTAGGTTGTAATCATGAGGCTCTTGCTCAAGAGTGGACCTTCCCAAAATATTGTGACGTCTTGTCACAAACAAAACCATCAAACTGAAAACACATCATGCAAGAAACATAGCTCGCTGACATATCATTTTTCTCCTTCAAAGAAAAAAATTCACATCATGTGAATATCTCCATGTACTCTTACATATTGGTGACATACAAAACCATCAACCAAACACAAGTCGACAAAACATGCCTCTTCAAACAACTGACTCTCAAGTCAAATAATAGAGCTCATGTACAAATTTCCATATTTGTTGCATTTAAGTGTGTCAACATAACTCTACTTTCAGCATCTTGCTTCATGCAACATGCACCATACTTTGAATTTGCAAAGAAATTCATGAAACATCAAAATACATGCTAGGCCTTAATTGGATAAGAAATCTAACCATCTGTTAGCAAACCATTTCAATGGCGCTTCTTTTAGTTGCACTTCATCATGTGAATCATCTTGACCCTCATCGATTATGAAATCGTCTTTTCCATTCTTGTCATTATGTCATTCCACCTTCTTCAAATGTTGTGGATGACTTGTTGGATACAAAGTCCAACACTTGTCCAACATCTATAAACATTATGATTATTCAAACCACAAAAGGAACATGCAAGTTCTTTTCCAAATATTATGTGAATATTTACCATATTTATCATAATCAAAATCAATTTGATTAGAGGCAAATTTATACCTTGAACATTCATCGTTGTCGCCTTCTTGAGGAGGTGAATTTGATGAGGTAGTGGCTCTCCTCTGAATACTAGCAATGAATTCAATGAGTCTAGAGCTTTCAACATCCTCTTCTTTTACATTCTCATTAGCTGCATGATTATTAACATCTTCTTGCAAAGTGGGTGTCAAACTTTTCCATTCAACATGAATACAAACTTTACAAGCTTGATGCACCCCTTTCATGTATAAAAAGATTACCTGTGTTGGGAGTGGCCTTTTACAACTTCGGAAAGCATTTGGTTCCACATTCATTCCTCCGGCAGACGCTGTCTTGTAGATACCATACATTTTTCTAAGGTTAAAATCATACAAGAAGAGCTTCATTCCGGGCTTCAGCTTTTCTACAAGCTCCTTTTTGGTTGGTGGCAACCCAAACACTTTGTATCGGAAACACTCTTGCTTTGTTTGAAAATTACACATAAAAATCAAGCCGGCAAAGTTATCTTTGCCACTGCCATCTTCATTGTTTGCTTCCTTGCTGCCTTGTTTTTTCTTCTTATTTTGATCAACCTTTGACACAACACGGTCAGATAAACCCTTGGGTTTGTTCTCTGTCTCTATTTTAATAGTCTTATCCACAACATTAACCTTTGACACAACAGGGTCAGATAAACCCTTGGGTTCGTTGTATGTCTCTATTTTAACAGTCTTATCAACAACATTAGATGGTGCTGCATCCTGCAACATATATCCACAGATTTGTTTTAGGCATTTGTAATCTTCCTTAGACTATCTGCAATTTGCTTCACACTATATGCAATCTGCTTCATACTATACTATCCGCAATCTGCTTCAAAGATGACCGAACAATATATCCACACTATTTTCAAACTCTTTAAACTTCACACTGAAAGCCCATCAACATATTCGTACTGAATCTTACAAGAATCTGTAAACTGTTTTCAGAGATTGCCGAGTTATTCCTTATTAAAAGAGCCATATACAAGGTATATAAATATAGATAGAATTACTTCCTTTTAGGCCGACCAACACTTTTCCATGTACGCTGATTTGTAACACATCATAATAGTTCGATTTTTCAACGTTGATGTAGAGCTGAAATAAACCATTGGTTCATGTTTTCTTTGACTAGGTCTGGGTTTCTGGCTGAATCTATATGGACATTTCTGTCTAGTTAAATACCCTTCTGTTTGCAAGAATGATTTATCTTTTAAGATTTTGCATTTGTGTTTTGTATGTATCAAAGATATCTATTCCCAGTTTTTCTATGCACATCAATTCAATTGCACAAACAATTAAATCTAATTTAATATTATTGTTTGCTAGAAGTTAGTTTATGTTTTAAAAATGTTCAGTGTTGTATGTAGCAAAATATTCTACAAGGTGACCTTTCTTATGGCAATGAGTAATAAACAATTTCAACTTATTTTCAACATCATTTTCCTTGTCCAATAGGCCTTTGACTTTTTGCCTCATTTATTTAGAAAGTTTCATGCGCATGGATATCTTCTTCCAACATTTATAAACATTATGATTAAATTCAAACCACAAAAGGAACATGCAAGTTCTTTTCTATATCTTATTTGAATATTTACCATGTTTATCATAATCAAAAGCAATTTGATTAGAGGCAAATTTATACCTTGAACATTCACTATTGTTGCCTTCTTGAGGAGGTGAATTTTACATGAGGTAGTGGCTCTCCTTTGAATACTAGCAATGAATTCAATGACTCTAGAGCTTTCAACATCTTCTTCTTTTACATTCTCATTAGCTGCATGATTATTAACATCTTCTTGCAAAGTGGGTGTCAAAATTTTCCATTCATCATGAACACAAACTTCACAAGCTTGAGGTAATGAACACGAAATAAAATTCCTTCTTGGAACAGCTTCATGTGCCTTCTTGGCTTTGGAGCATTTTCCATGTTTTCCATAACCAAGACCCAAATAATTAGGCCCTTCCTAAAGAACATTTGGCTCAACTATGCCTTGTACTCAACTATGCCTTGTACATGCTTGCCTTTAAAACCCTTTACTTTCATAGCACATTTTCATCAAAAATTTGGACCTTGTTCCTCTAATGTCTCTCAAAAGCACGTACACATTCATTTTTAGAGGAAATTGAAGAAAGAAACCAATAGCTAATTCTTCTAACTAACCTTGACTAAAATGAGCTAAATTGTACTTTGATACGAACTTGATTTGAATATGGACAAACTAGTTTTGTTGCGGAAGGGGTTTATGTGTCAAGCTTTAAGTGTATTTTGTGAGAAATTTATGAGTTAATTAGATTTTAAAAACTCATGTTTACACATTTATAAAATGAAAAATTTTTAATTCTAGGAAAATCTTTTCCCTCAATCCAAATTCTGATCATTGGACATGTAAGAGGAAGAAAGAGGGAATTCACTTTTCAAATTCTAGACCTTGTCTAGACCTCCTAGTGGCCAAGTATTTAACCTAGCGTGATAGCCAACTAGGTGTAATATTTGACTCTGTCCAACACTTGTCCACAAGGTGACCTTTCTTATGGCAATGAGTAATAAACAATTGCATCTTATTTTCAACATCATTTTCCTTGTCCAATGGGCCTTTGATTTTTTGCCTCATTTATTTAGAAAGTTTCAATGTGCATGGATATCTTCTTCCAACATCTATAAACATTATGATTATTCAAACCACAAAAGGAACATGTGCAAGTTCTTTTATATATCTTATGCACGAATATTTACCATGTTTATCATAATCAAAAGCAATTTGATTAAACACAAATTTATACCTTGAACATTCACCATTGCCTCCTTCTTGAGGAGGTGAATTTGATGAGGTAGTGACTCTCCTTTGAATACTAGCAATGAATTCAATGACTAGATAGAGCTTTAAACATCCTCTTCTTTTACATTCTCATTAGCTGCATGTTTATTAACATCTTCTTGCAAAGTGGGTGTCAAACTTTTCCATTCATCATGAACACAAACTTCACAAGCTTGAGGTAATGAACACGAAATAAAATTCCTTCGTGGAACAGCTTCATGTGCCTCATTTATCTCATGGGCCTTCAACTTAAATTATATATGTAGCATAATACATTAAGCTATAGGAGATAAATCAAAGAAGCATTTGTTCATGTCAATTAAACATGTGTAATAATTATGTCCTCATTTAATATGTACAATATGTTTGGTTGAATCCACATGAAAAACAAGACTCCCAACCATCAGAAGAGGAAATTACATCCTATTTCTCCCCCCTAGCACAATTACCAGTACAGTTAGAATTTAACAGCCCCAAACTGGATTTTACTCTCAGGTACTGGAACCTCTACAAAGGTTGGACCTGGAAACATAGTTTTTCCTTAGGTTTCTCCACTGGTTCTATGTCCAACTTGGATAACCTACAGTTCAATATCCTTCTTTTCATTTTTTATATCCCTTCTTGGATAACCATAATATCTTGAAATGGAGCTAGCCAACTCAAATATAGTATTGCAAATCCCTGGCTAAGTTAGATGAGGAAATTACATATGGTCTTGAATGAGAATTTGGACTCTTTAAATATGCGTACCAATTATGTTCATATAACACAACAAATAGATGATTCAATACAAATGTCACATAGAATTCATATTTATCTCATGGGCCTTCAACTTAAATTATATATCTAGCATAATACATTAAGCTATAGGAGATAAATCAAAGAAGCATTTGTTCATGTAAATTAAACATGTGTAATAATTATGTCCTCATTTAATATGTACAATATGTTTGGTTGAATACACATGAAAAACAAGACTCCCAACTGTGAAGAGGAAATTACATCCTATTTCTCCCCCCTAGCACAATTACCAGTACAGTTAGAATTTAATAGCCCCAAACTAGATTTTACTCTCAGGTACTGGAACCTCTACAAAGGTTTGACCTGAAAACATAGTTTTTCCTTAGGTTTCTCCACTGGTTCTATGTCCAACTTGGATAACCTACAGTTCAATATCCTTCTTTTCATTTTTTATATCCCCTCTTGGATAACCATAATATCTTGAAATGGAGCTAGCTAGCCAACTCAAATATAGTATTGCAAATCCCTGGCTAAGTTAGATGAGGAAATTACATATGGTCTTGAATGAGGATTTGGACTCTTTAGATATGCGTACAAATTATGTTCATATAACACAACAAATAGATGATTCAATACAAATGTCACATAGAAGTCATATTTATCTCATGCGCCTTCAACTTAAATTATATATCTAGCATAATACATTAAGCTATAGGAGATAAATCAAAGAAGCATTTGTTCATGTAAATTAAACATGTGTAATAATTATGTCCTCATTTAATATGTACAATATGTTTGGTTGAATCCACATGAAAAACAAGACTCCCAACCATGAGAAGAGGAAATTACATCCTATTTCTCCCCCTAGCACAATTACCAGTACAGTTAGAATTTAACAGCCCCAAACTGGATTTTACTCTCAGGTACTGGAACCTCTACAAAGGTTCGACCTGGAAACATAGCTTTTCCTTAGGTTTCTCCACTAGTTCTATGTCCAACTTGGATAACCTATAGTTCAATATCCTTCTTTTCATTTTTTATATCCCCTCTTGGATAACCATAATATCTTGAAATGGAGCTAGCCAACTCAAATATAGTATTGCAAATCCCTGGTGAAGTGAGATGAGGATTACATATGGTCTTGAATGAGCATTTGGACTCTTTAGATATATATCTAAAGAGTCTAAAAACTCATTCAAGACCATATGTAATACATAGCCTCCTCATATAATATATATAAAACTTTAATCCATGTGCTTAACCTTAACATTGACACAAATGGAATACAATTTTACTCACTGCTTTATGATAGAAAAATATGCAGATGAATATTGCCCACATACCCAAAGTCAAAAGGGATAGATTAAAAAGGGATGCTCTGGTCATCTATAAAAGATAAATTAAAGAAGCATGACATATTAGTAATGTAAATTAGATATGCGTACCAATTATGTTCATATAACACAACAAATAGATGATTCAATACAAATGTCACATAGAGGTCATTTATCTCATGGGCCTTCAACTTAAATTATATATGTAGCATAATACATTAAGCTATAGGAGATAAATCAAAGAAGCATTTGTTCATGTAAATTAAACATGTGTAATAATTATGTCCTCATTTAATATGTACAATATGTTTGGTTGAATCCACATGAAAAAAAAAACTCCCAACCGTGAGAAGAGGAAATTACATCCTATTTCTCCCCCCTAGCACAATTACCAGTACAGTTAGAATTTAACAGCCCCAAACTAGATTTTACTCTCAGGTACTGGAACCTCTACAAAGGTTTGACCTGGAAACATAGTTTTTCCTTAGGTTTCTCCACTGGTTCTATGTCCAACTTGGATAACCTACGGTTCAATATCCTTCTTTTCATTTTTTATATCCCCTCTTGGATAACCATAATATCTTGAAATGGAGCTAGCCAACTCAAATATAGTATTGCAAATCCCTGGCTAAGTTAGATGAGGAAATTACATATGGTCTTGAATGAGCATTTGGACTCTTTAGATATGCATACCAATTATGTTCATATAACACAAAAAATAGATGATTCAATACAAATGTCACATAGAAATCATATTTATCTCATGGGCCTTCAACTTAAATTATATATGTAGCATAATACATTAAGCTATAGGAGATAAATCAAAGAAGCATTTGTTCATGTAAATTAAACATGTGTAATAATTATGTCCTCATTTAATATGTACAATATGTTTGGTTGAATCCACATGAAAAAAAAGACTCCCAATCGTGAGAAGAGGAAATTACATCCTATTTCTCCCCCCTAGCACAATTACCAGTACAGTTAGAATTTAACAGCCCCAAACTGGATTTTACTCTCAGGTACTGGAACCTCTACAAAGGTTCAACCTGGAAACATAGTTTTTCCTTAGATTTCTCCACTGGTTCTATGTCCAATTTGGATAACCTACAACAATATCCTTCTTTTCATTTTTTATATCCCCTCTTGGATAACCATAATATCTTGAAATAGAGCTAGCCAACTCAAATATAGTATTGCAAATCCCTGGCTAAGTTAGATGAGGATTACATATGGTCTTGAATGAGCATTTGGACTCTTTAGATATGCGTACCAATTATGTTCATATAACACAACAAATAGATGATTCAATACAAATGTCACATAGAAGTCATATTTATCTCATGGGCCTTCAATTTAAATTATATATCTAGCATAATACATTAAGCTATAGGAGATAAATAAAAGAAGCATTTGTTCATGTAAATTAAACATGTGTAATAATTATGTCCTCATTTAATATGTACAATATGTTTGGTTGAATCCACATGAAAAACAAGACTCCCAACTTTGAAGAGGAAATTACATCCTATTTCTCCCCCCTAGCACAATTACCAGTACAGTTAGAATTTAACAGCCCCAAACTGGATTTTACTCTCAGGTACTGGAACCTCTACAAAGGTTCGACCTGGAAACATATTTTTTCCTTAGGTTTCTCCACTGGTTCTATGTCCAACTTGGATAACCTGCAACAACATCCTTCTTTTCATTTTTTATATCCCCTCTTGGATAACCATAATATCTTGAAATGGAGCTAGCCAACTCAAATATAGTATTGCAAATCCCTGGCTAAGTTAGATGAGGATTACATATGGTCTTGAATGAGCATTTGGAATTTTTAGATATATATATAAAGATTCCAAAAGCTCATTCAAGACCATATGTAATACATATTAAAGTAATTCTCATTTTTCTCCTTCAAAGAAAAAAAATTCACATCATGTGAATATCTCCATGTACTCTTACATATTGGTGTACAAAACCATCAACCAAACACAAATTGACAAAAAATGCCTCTTCAAACAACTGACTCTCAAGTCAAATAGTAGAGCTTAGGTACAAATTTCCATATTTTTTGCATTTAAGTGTGTCAACGTAACTCTACTTTCAACATCTTGCTTCATGCAACATGCACTATACTTTGAATTTGCAAAGAAATTCATGAAACATCAAAATACATTTTTGCCTCTAGTGTTTACTTCTACAAGTTCTATAGGCAGAGTCTGTAAAGGGCTAGGTAGACTCTGGATCTCATCTTTTATGAAAGGTGACATATCTAGTAAATGCCCCTACAGTCAATCTCTGGAATGGATCTAAATAGAAGTTCTTCATTTTAATATCCGTAAAACACAACTACTTTAAGGTAAACTATGTACATGTGTCATTTCTTCCACAAACTAAAGTGTATAATTAGGAAATTTTATACCAAGTGTGCTCCCACCATGTAAAGCGCAATTTGGTGAACTTATCATTTTTATAATATCTTTTTCGATTAAATTTATTTTCACACATGATCAATTATTTCTTTGAAAGTTGTGTTCTACATAATTTGTGTACAGTAAATTACAAATTGATTTTTTGAAATCTATTTTGTGAATATCGACCAATAGATATATATCATGGAGGATGAAAGACGAAGATCAGCCGAATCCCATATGGAGTTTCAGGGATCAGAGGATGTTCACGGTATTTAAATATAATCTTAAATCTCCATACATGTGTGTACATATGGAATTGATTTTTTTATTAACTTTGTGAGTGAAATTAGTTGTTAATAAGTTTCATATTTTAATTTTTAGGAGGCAAGAGGAGAAGGGTTTCTACTCCATCCATGGAGCGTGTCCAAGGTTCAACCGGTCGAGGTATGAGTGGTAGCAGGTTGCGGGAAGGGGGTGATATTTATTCCCCCGAAGGCCAATCAACAGTTGCTGGTTCTCAACAGGGTCACTGTGGGTCTGGTTCTCAACAGCGTCATTATGGGGTTGGTTCTCAGCAGGGTCATGTTGGAGATGATGTTAACCAACAACATCAAGGTTGACATCAATTTCAATATTTTTTCATTAAATTTGTGCAACTTTTTTTACACGTGTTTTTTCTATTATACGAAATTTTATATATATTGATGCAGAGGCTGAAAATGTTCGAGCCAGTGGTCAAAATAGACGCAGGGCAGCGCGCTACATTCAAGAAGAAGGCTGTCAACCCAACACAACTTATCTGGCTGAGATTACTGATATACCATGGGAAACGAACATGGCGGAATGCACCTTACAAAGGTGTCAAAGCCTTCATGCAAAATTGCAAAGAGATCTCGAGGCTTTGTCTCTACCTGCTGAGAGTAGAAAAAGTCTCGAAATAGTTACACATTCATTGGGTGAAATGGTAAAGGTGTACAGAAATTTGGGGCCAACGATTGATTCGTTTGTAGAACTGATGAGAAAGAGAAAAGAAACAGTGATAGGTCCCGATAAATGGCAGGACATAAAACAAAAAGTTACAAGAGCAGATGCCAAGTCAATGTTTAATTATAAGGAAGGGCCAAAAAGAAAAATGTCGAAGGTGCAGTATTTCAAGCACCCAGACAAAGCTGCTTATTTGTATGATCAACATCTTGCGGCCTTTGGAAGGCTTCCATGGAACGATGAGGTTCCTGTTTATTTTGCACAAATGTTTTATGCAGAATTTTTTTTGGGTATGAAACCCGACTACAATGACCTTCCTTCAGAATTTTTTGGCCGGGGGAGAGGTCGATTATATCAACGTAAGGGTGCTAAGCGAGATGTGGAGTTGCCTTGCCCTGAGCTGCCATTGGTGAGTCGACCGTTTCGAGTCGAAACTCTGCGATCAGAGATGGATGCGACTTCTCAAATAAGTCGAGAAGCAAGAGATGTTATGATCGACAATGTTCATAGCGGATTGAGTGGAGTCGATATTTGTTTAAATCGACAAAGAGCACGTGAAAATGCACGTGCCAATTTTGTTTATCGTACAGATGAGGAGATTTACAACATGAATGTTGAAGATCTTCGAACATATGCAATAAATTGTCGCAATGGTCTGCAAGACCTAATTTTTCATGAGGAAGAGGGCACCGGAACGGTATGTGTTAGTGACCTTAGGGTTTGAAATTAATTTTACATATACATGTGTACAATTTGTAATAAATACATGTGTATGTACATGTATACATTTATTTGTATGTGTACATTAATCTAACAAAAATGTATGATTATATGTTAAAACACCATTTGCAGTTCTCAGGCATGATGCGTGATGAAAATGTTAATATTACGTTCGGGACCTTTGGCTCAAACGATGCAGATGGGTCTGACCATCATGATATGTTGGCACATGTATGTTAGTGTTTTTTAAGTGACTCTAAAATAAATAATTGTTGCCACACATGTACATGTATGTATATATATAATTTGATAAAATGTTTTAACAGTTACCGATTCCGTCTGATGTTTTTGGGATGGCGGTACCTTCTTCTTCCTTAGGAGATATACCTTCTACTTCATTGGGAGATGCGCCACAAGTATGGACAATTTTTCACAAGTTCAAAATTTATGTTACCTCAAAAAGTTCCATTAAAAATTGAGATATAGAGAGAGAGAGATCTATATTTTGAGTTATTTAAAATTTTTTGAATTTAGGTTCCTATAGAAGATTTTTTTAATCCGGGGACTCTAGCGACGGAGATAGGAACATCCACAGCATTTGAACAAGTTGTCTTTAGTTCTTTTTTTAATATTATTGAAAATAAGTTTATATATGTACACGTGCATTTTCATTTGAAATTTTTTAATTTATATAAATTATTTATGTATATATATATATTTATATTTAACTGTACATGTATATTGTACATTTTACCACTGCAAATGTTTCTATGGCAGAACCTGTTCATCAAATGGAGAGGGAACCTTACGAGGTATTGCATGATTTTTTTGTTATATTCTATTTTTTACATGAAGTTCTAGATATATATATTCTCATTCATTTTTAAAACTTCAAATTTTAATGTTCAAGTACATGTGCATTGTGTATGTAGGTTTCCTATTCACAGTATAGGGCGCTACCCGAGACCCAGACGCTAGATCCTCCATTTGATGGACAAGATTTACAGTAGATTTGATTTCAAAATTTAGATGGTTTTAAAATTTGTTAAACTTTATACAGTTTGATACTCAAGTGAGATTTACAATTTTTGGACATATTTTATTACAATGTTATTATATAATTTGTTTTATTTAATTTTTGGATGGTTTTAGTACTTTTGGCATGTGAATGTGAAGTAATGTTGTCATCTGAATTACATTTGACATGTGATATTTAATGTTAAATGCTTTTTTTGGATAGTTGAATTATAATTGGCATGGCATCTGAAGTTTTTAAAACTACATGAATGATAGAATGTGAACCTACATTTGCACATGTGGTAAATTGAAATGTTACTTGTAACAAGACAATCCCCATTGATTTCATTATAGTATATGTTGATTTCTGATTTGATATAATTGCATGTATGATGGTACATTACTTGTAAAGTCATTGGATTAATAGTGTTCATTGATTTCAGTGTAAGCGCAAAAAATTATTGACAATGTAGAACGATTTTTTGTTATAATAATTAAACCTAATAATATTGGAGAGCAAGAGAGACTTGAGGTATGGTGTTTACTACAAGAGTTCGAGCTAAATATTTAAATGCTTTACCTATGTGTTGATTTCTGATTTGATATAATTGCATGTATGATGGTACATTACTTGTAAAGTCATTGGATTAATAGTGTTCATTGATTTCATTGTAAGCGCAAAAAATTATTGACAATGTAGAACGATTTTTGTGTTATAATAATTAAACCTAATAATATTGGAGAGCAAGAGAGACTTGCGGTATGTTGTTTACTACAATAGTTCGAGCTAAATATTTAAATGGTTTACCTATGTGTTGATTTCTGATTTGATATAATTGCATGTATGATGGTACATTACTTGTAAAGTCATTGGATTAATAGTGTTCATTGATTTAAGTGTAAGCGCAAAAAATTATTGACAATGTAGAACGATTTTTGTGTTATAATAATTAAACCTAATAATATTGGAGAGCAAGAGAGACTTGAGGTATGGTGTTTACTACAAGAGTTCGAGCTAAATATTTAAATGGTTTACCTATGTGTTGATTTACGATTTGATATAATTGCATGTATGATGGTACATTACTTGTAAAGTCATTGGATTAATAGTGTTCATTGATTTCAGTGTAAGCGCAAAAAATTATTGACAATGTAGAACGATTTTGGTGTTATAATAATTAAACCTAATAATATTGGAGAGCAAGAGAGACTTGAGGTATGGTGTTTACTACAAGAGTTCGAGCTAAATATTTAAATGGTTTGTACCTATGTGTTGATTTCTGATTTGATATAATTTCATGTATGATGGTACATTACTTGTAAAGTCATTGGATTAATAGTGTTCATTGATTTCAGTGTAAGCGCAAAAAATTATTGACAATGTAGAACGATTTTTGTGTTATAATAATTAAGCCTAATAATATTGGAGAGCAAGAGAGACTTGAGGTATGGTGTTTACTACAAGAGTTCGAGCTAAATATTTAAATGGTTTATGATTTATGATTTATACTTTCTTTTTAATATAATCGATACGGAAAGATGACAAAATATTAAGGGTGACAATAAGAATAGAAGTTCAGAAAATAGTTTAAGATTGATCACAAAAATTAAGAGAATGTCTCGGTCCATCATTGGTATGGCTTGTGCTGCAACCATGAAGTCTCATCCCAACACCATAGAATGATCATCCATGTCAATGACTCTTAAGTCTATCTTTCCAAACCATGACCCTACTCTCACATGTGTGCCTTTCATGACACCAGTCGTGCTGCTTTTATCCTCGAGTTGATTGCCTTGAAAGCACTCAACTCTTTCTCGATGCTAGCCTTCCTCTTTCTAAGAGATGAAGCTGCCTTTCGACTTAGGAAGCTATGGGTAGCCCCCGTGTCTATCAAAGCAGAGAACTTTTTCCCATGTACGGTTGTAGACATGAATCTCAAGTCCAAGGAACTTTCATCTTCATTCCTCCTCCTTGTCTTGCGCCTTACTTTCGCAATCTTCTTCAACATTTCCTCTTCCAATATGTCTTTCGAACTAGCCCTTGGCTTAACAGTCCTTTTCACATATCTCTTCTCATGAAGCTCCATAGAACAATCCGATCTTGGGTCTGCTTGAATTGGTTCAAGCTCTTTCCTTTTCGAATTCTATCTAATTGCTCCAATACGACATATATTGACTCCTTCCAAACGAAGTGCACCAATCCTCATAGTGTGGTCTTCTTCTTTTCCAAGTGTGACAACACATGCATTTTCTTTCTTCAAACCAATAGGTTTCGGATCAAGAAAGTCCATCTTGATCTTATCTTCCATGTTCTTGACTTTAGCCTGCAATGTGGTGCTTCTTTCCTTCAAGTGAGCCCTTTCCATAAAGAGTTCTTGAAGTCTTTGTTCACCTTTTAGTATCTCCATGTCAAGCTTTTCAATTTCAGCAGTTTGTCCAGATAGTCCATCCTTGGAATTTCTTGGGTGAAAAACCAAGTAGGTTGAACCAACTTTAGTCTAGTGCATTGGAATTCATTAAAGAATTGGTCATTGGAGCTGCTTCAAGCTAGGAGTGAGCATCTTCACCAACCTACATTGAATATTTTACACTCCCTAGGGTGAATGATACTTTAAATTGATTGACAGTCTAAGAATTTCGAATTTTTCTGAATGCCAAATGATCTTACAAAGTTAGTATTTATAATATCCTAGTAGGTCATACGGTGACAACTTTTACCGGAAACTTGAAACAACTTTGGCATGTGATATTTAATTTGTTAAATGTTTTTGTTGGATAGTTGAATTATAATTGGCATGGCATGTGAAGTTTTTAAAACTCGAGTTTTGGATGGTTTCAATCTACATTTAAATGAACTTTAAATGTTTAATGTTTTAATGTTGCACAATATATAATCAAAAGGGTTTTAAAACTTAAAGTTTTGGATGGTTTCAACCTACATTTGCACATATGGTAAATTGAAATTATGTTACTTGTAACAAGACAATCCCCTTTGATTTCATTGTATATGTTGATTTCTAATTTGATATAATTGCATGTATGATGGTACATTACTTGTAAAGTCATTGGATTAATAGTGTTCATTGATTTCGGTGTAAGCGC
This sequence comes from Pinus albicaulis, assembly GCA_034641835.2. NCBI lineage: Eukaryota > Viridiplantae > Streptophyta > Pinopsida > Pinales > Pinaceae > Pinus > Pinus albicaulis. The sequence goes on along the minus strand of JAXQQM020060234.1, from coordinate 301,979 downwards.
AAAAAATTATTGACAATGTAGAACGATTTTTGTGTTAAATAATAATTAAACCTAATAATATTGGAGAGCAAGAGAGATAAGGTATGGTGTTTACTACAAGAGTTCGAGCAGGTCATTCGGTGACAAATTTTACCGGAAACTTGAAACAAAGAGAATCTATCTTTGGCTAGGACATCATGTAAGATGCCTGACATAAATAGTAAAATTGTACTCATGTAAGTTTAAAAGCTGAGATTCGGACAAGTGGGGACAACCACTTGTTATCTCGTCCCTTGGAGGCTAGGTCATATGGGGACCGAATCTGACCTTACAAAATAAAGTGAAATAATTTGTACCATATGGTCGGTTACTGATATACAAGAACAATTAATATACAAGAACAATTAATTTCATTCTAGAATATATATATATATATATATATATATATATATATATATATAACATTTTTCATCAATGCACATGTATAGAAAAACTACTTTTAGTTGATACTAGAGCATGTGCTTGTACCCAAACAATTTGTAACATGTGCAAACCACAAATAACATAAGCAGCTCAATTTTTAGTTGAGTACTGGAAGTTATAAAACATATTTAATCCAAAGATAATAAATTGTTGGACACTTCACTCAAAAAAATTCTAATGGAATTCCATCTTCAATAATCCGTTCATGATTGGATTTTGACATTTTCCATTTCTTAATTTTTGATTTTTTCTTTGATTGAACTTCTATCAACTTTATGCGTGCTGCACACACCAAGTGACTATATTGACAACTTATGGAATCAGGTTCATAGTCTTCAAAGTAAACAAAGTCTCCACTTTGATGAGTTTGTTTGAAAAAATAACCTTTCAATATAATAGAACCTCTATCATACCGAAATCCGTGATCATTAAAGTCTTGTAATAATTTCATTTTTCGTTCGGTGCAACGCATCAAATAATACTTCACATTTTCATCGTTGTCAATAGGTGCAATTACAGCAAAAACATCTCCTGCACAATAAAATAAATTTAACATTTAATTATGCATATTTAAATTTATTTCTAGATCTTTAAATCATTAGAAAGTAATTCAAATGTTACCTTCTCTAACAAGATCAGAAACTTGATCACCATCGGATGATATTGTAGTTTCCTCTGATTGCATTTCTTCAAACATTGCAATAGACATTTTTCCCTTTGTATTTAGCTCTGTATGTTTCCAATCGTTCACATACATTTTGTTTTCACAAACGTCATTGGATTTTGTGTTGTCTATACAAACATCACAAAAACAAGAATATTTTCTTTTATCCAATGCAAACACATTTGTGGACAACTTTGTTTGAATTGAATGCAATTTTCGAGTCCCTTTTATTGTTTCAACGTCATTTCCAATTGATCTATCTACGTCTCCAATTCCAATATTACTTCACATTTTCATCGTTGTCAATAGGTGCAATTACAGCAAAAACATCTCCTTCACAATAAAATAAAAATTTAACATTTAATTATGCATATTTAAATTTATTTCTAGATCTTTAAATCATTAGAAAGTAATTCAAATGTTACCTTCTCTAACAAGATCATAAACTCGATCACCATCAGATGATATTGTAGTTTCCTCTGATTGCATTTCTTCAAACATTGCAACAGAGATTTTTCCCTTTGTATTTATCTCTGTATGTTTCCAATCGTTCACGTACATTTTGTTTTCACAAACGTCATTGGATTTTGTGTTGTCTATGCAAACATCACAAAAACAATAATATTTTCTTTTATCCAATGCAAACACATTTGTGGACAACTTTGTTTGACTTGAATGAAATTTTCGAGTCCCTTTTATTGTTTCAACGTCATTTCCAATTGATCTATCTACGTCTCCGATTCCAATATGCCAGAAAAACCTTTATATGGAAAATTAGAAAAATAATTTGTAAATATGATATCAAAATACAATTAAAAATAATCATTGCATGATAAATGTACAATGTTTAAAATTAGATTTCAAATATAAATTAAATTGAATGTACCTTCGCACTTCTCTTGATGGGTTAATTTCATGGCTTAGAGTAGTGATGCACCATTGAACAACTTCTTCAACGTTCACAAGTCGGCGTGCAGAGTGGTTCATTTGATATCTTCAAAGTACTCGTTTTATGCATGCTCCTGCACCGTCATGTCCTCCTTTTCCATGGCCAGTCTCAAAGAAATTCCAACAATGTTTAATGCAGGTTTTCTTATGAAGACAACACAACCAAAAGAATGATCGTGCAGATTTGAATTGACCTGCACATCTGTCTGACCATATCCAATGTTCATTGAATGTTATTCCATGATTTTTCAATGAATCATAAATTCTTCCAAAACAATGTTGTACAAAACATGTATCATGTGTACGATTGTCACTGATATAAAAGTGACATTCTTTAATGATATGTAGATTTTCACTCGTGCTTTCTATATGATCGACATTTTGTTCAGCATGTCTATATAGAATATGGACGAGCATGGAGACTCGGACAAAGTGATAGTATTCACTCTGAATTTCTTTTTGTGGAACAAATGTGTAGTTTTCTGCAAAATCAATCACTGACAAAATGGTCCCTGGTGGAAAAACTTCACGAGATTTTTTGAATTGCAAGTCTTGCCATCGAGCTCTATGGGAATGTTTGGTGTATTTGTAAATTTCCGCCTCAAACTTTCTCAAAAAGTCTATCAGAAAAATTTCGTCTTCTCGTAATTCGATTCTTTTAACACTATTTGCATCTTGAATCGATGTACCGATATATTCATATCTCTTCCATTTCACTTTCATGTTGGACAATTATTGATCATTTATATCAATACGATATTTGTTTTGAAATTTAGTCAAATTTCCACAATCATTGCATTTTTTACCACCAACACATCTCTTTTTGTAAAATAGTTCATCGCTTTCTCTTTCACATAGAATTTGAGATATGAATTCACGGATAGTGGAAGGAGGAGGTGAATCCTTCCATAATGTTCTACCAAAATCAAGGAATGTGTCATAATATAACTCAAATTCCACATGATAACAGCAACAGCAAGTGTCGCGTACGGTGATAGGTTTTACATACCATGGTTTTTGTTGAACAAAAGCACTGAGTGAAACATGAATTTGACGATTCTCTTCTTTGAACTTGTTGAATAACTCTAATTGGTTTCCAAGAGATGTTTTTCATGTTCTTCGTATTGATTTCGTGCTATTATTCTTCGCATCACATGTCTTGCAGTTGGTGAAACACGTGAATTGTTCTTCCAATATTCATATATTATTTTTTTAACATCTTCTCCAAGTCTATCTTTGTATGGTTGCCTACAAATAGCTCTCCAACAAGCGAGTTCATCATTTACATCTATTTGCAGTTGAAGTTTTCGATGTTTGTGCAGATTTTTTCGCGAGGTTCCCAGTACTCATGCCATAGATGTTATCAAACGATTTTCTTGAGTACTTGGTGAAACCATTGCCATCTGTATTCCTCTATGTATATTTGAAACGTCTTTATCTCTAGATATCTTAATTGACTTTATAGCACTACTCACATTTTTTATCACCTCTTCCTTCATTTTTTTATCTTTGGTTGATTTTTGAATACCCAATAGTGTCATCGCTTCTTTTAATTTCTTTGATGATAGGAGACCTTTCAACATTTGAGCTTGAACTGTCACTCGCTCATTTAAGAAATAATCTTTAAAAATGTAGTTGACACGATATCGTATAACATGGTCAAGTTTTTTATCTCCATATGTGTGAGTGTCAACATTTTCTAACGTCTCATTATCGATAATGATTTCATCTGTACATATTCGAAAAAATAGTACATATTCAATAAATCACTAAATTAATAAATATGTCAATAAATATTAGGAAAATTTTAAATATATCAATAGATCATAATATTTACATTTACATACCCGCTTCAATTTCTGCTTGAGGTTGATTTTCTTCTTCAATATTTTCAGGAGTATCTCTGTCTGTTTACGTTAAACAAAATATTTTTCAAATTAGTTCATCAAATAAAAATTAAGTTTCACCTTTTACATTAGAAAAATTTTAAATATATCAATAGATCATAATATTTACATTTACATACCTGCTTCAATTTCTGCTTGAGGTTGATTTTCTTCTTCAGTATTTTGAGGAATATCTCTGTCTGTTTACATTAAACAAAAAATTTTCAAACTAGTTCATCAAATAAAAATTAAGCTTCACATTTTACATTAGAAAAATTTTAAATATATATCAACAGATCATAATACTTACATTTACATACCTGCTTCAATTTCTGCTTGAGGTTGATTTTATTCTTGAGGTTGATTTTCCTCCTCAATATTTGAGAGGGCTTCTGACTATCTTTTGCGAGATTGTCTCGTTTCTTCTCTACGTGTCTCAGGGTCTCTTTTTCGATCAAATTTTCTCGCACAAGTTCTTCGATTTCCAATGATAATAGGGTATGAAGTTCAAAAAATTTCCTTCAAAAAATTAGACAATAACTCAATTACAAAAAATATCACAAAAGATTTAATTTAAAAAAATTTAGTGTAAATTTTTTGTAAAAAATACATACTCCAATCCAAAACACAGACTTTAAAAAATTCGAGAGAAAAATGTCTTATAAAAATGAAACGAAATTCAAAAGATTTACTTTAACTCAAAACACATACATACCTCCAAGAAATTTCTTTTGAATGTATGTCCAAGAAATTTCTTACAATTTTTTCCAAAATCACGTCGCCTCCAAGAAATGTCCTCCAAAAAATTTTTGTAAACCCAAAATTGTAAAATCAATTTGCTTCCAAGAAATTCTCTTTAACCCAAACCTTGAAGAAAAGTTTTTGAACCTCCAAGAAATGCTCTTTAACTCAAACCTTGAAGAAAATCTTTTGAACCCAAACCAAGATCTTTGTAAAATGAGATGAAGTGTGTGAAATGTACGAAAATTGTGAATCATTTCGCGGCAATTTATATTAACGCGGAAATGTGTTTTTAGTAGGGGGCTCCACAAAACTTTCCGGCCGACGGAGAGTTATACAATATTTCGGCCGAACTTTTGTTAAAAAGTTCGACCGAACTATTAAGACGTTAGAGTTAACGACTCTTAAGTGGAAAACATTGTTCGGCTGAACTTGGACTAAAAGTTTGGCCAAACTAACGCGTCACCAATTACGCAAAAGCAGGCTCTGAAAACGGTTCTGCAACTTTGGACTGATTAAACTCCATGAAAGGTTGTTAATTAACTGTCGGAACCAAGACAAGCATTTTCAGAATTGAATCTACTTTCAGGAAATATAACTTTTATGGAATTTCATAAACGTTTATTAATTTTAATTATTTTTCTAATAAAATAGGTGCAAACAATTTCTAACGGTCGTCGTGATTCAGTGAAATCAAAATTTTTTATCTCCCAAAATGTATTATAAAAAAAATTGAAAAAAATATGGGGCATTACATTGGTCCGTCGTCTCTAATGGGTAGCTTTTAGATTTTTAGTTTATAACTTATATGTTAAGAAATTTCTTGTGACGCGAAATATATCCAAAATACGCAGTTTTTCGTATTGGACCAGTTCAAAAAATTCTAGTAATTATGATATGCATCCATTGGCTTTGTAAATATGACAAAAACAAAATAGACTCTATCTAGATTGTTGTAACACATTTTGTTTTTTCAAAAGCACAAATTTTCAATGAGTACAACATTGCGTCATAACATGACTTCTTATGAATCCTTTGATTTTTAAGAAACACACACTCAAAGAAACGTTAAGTTGACATATCAAATCTGCATAAAAAAATTTCAAAAAATAAGTAATAGAAAGATAACAAAATTTCTCACAACTTTTAATTTTATTGCAAAATTAAATTATACACAGAAAAATTGTTATAGTTTGCAGAAAGTTGAAGAACCGAAAAAAATGAAAGTTTTTTCTCAAAAAAAGGGCAAAAAGAGTAACCCAGCTTCACATTTTCACCCAATGATGAATGGGGTGGAAACTTGAAGCTGGGTTACACTTTTGTGAGAATCGGGGCCCGAAATTTTTTTCCAACAATAGTTCGGCCGAAAATTTTTAAAAGTTCGGCCGAAATATTAAAAATTTTGGCCGAACTTTGTTATAAAGTTCCGCCGAACTCTAGATTCCATTTACAATGACGGCACACTGACGGCGCTGGCAAACAAAATTTTTGCCGGAGTTTGGAAAACCAGAAATTAGAGTTCGGCCGAAATACTAAAAAAGTTTGGCCGAACTATGAGTTCGGCCGAACTTTTACTTTTAAAATAATTCGGCCGAACTATTTTCTATAAATAAATCGCCCGCGAATGTTTATGGTTTACTGTTTCATTGTTCACACGTTGTTATTGCCTCCGTGTTCGTGTTGTTGCTGCTGCCGATGCCCTGGTGCTGCTGTCGCCACCCTGTTGCTCCTGTCGTCCGCGCGGGTAAGGCTCGAATGTTGTTATTATCTTGTTGTAATGAATTGTTATTATGTTAAATTGCTTGTTGTAATTAATTCCCACGCTCAAATAGCATTCATGACGGGTATTGTAGATATAAATCCATATCCATTTATGTGTGTAATTCCTAGCAATCCTTATAAGTTAGGAAAATCAAAACTTGCAACATGCTTCAATTATTTACAGTCACTCAATTACTGATTGAAACATACAATAAAATCTAATAATTTCCTAGATAAATTGCATTATGAATTAATATATCCTATAATAATGTTTGTTGATCGTGATTTTTATGTGTAATTCACATTGATGGGCTGCTTATCCACGCACTGGTCTCTGTATCTATTTTTGGGGCTGGTTTTTGCCTTTGTCCACTGTTTCACTGACCCTTTTCTTCCCAGGTATCTATGGGGACTTTCGTATTGAGGCAGGAACGTGCCTGCTGGTTTTAGGATATTCGGACCTTCATTATACATCTTCTTTTCCTGGGGATGCTACTTGGCACTCAACAGTTGGGTTTATATCCTTGGATTCTTGTGTGGCTAGATGTCTCTCTATCTATTGGACCCTGCATATTCTCTAAATCGTTTCTGGTGTATAGCCTTCCTCATCTGTACAAGGTATTTCTTTCTATTGAACGACTGGCCGAGCGGTCAATTGATTAGCTCTAGATTTTGTTAACTGGTATACATGCCTTGACTTCTTTCTGTGTTCACTCTGGGTCGCAACAGGATGTCCCCATTTCTGTCATGACTGGATGAGCTGCTTTTATATTGGGATCAATCTGGATGATAGAGTACAGGGCGCTCTCTTTTCCTCTGTGACATTTTGGTCTATATATATGTCTCTTTATTCTCTGCTGCACAATTTTCTTTCTTTTCTCCTTGGGTCATTTGCGACCTGATGTATTTTCACCAGGATAGTATCTTTTATTTGCTTGTAGGCATGGGCTATATTGTATTTCTGATATCAATTGGATCTCCTTATGCCTCTTTATAGGTTCCTGTAGGGGGATGTGCTTCTTTTTCTCCCCTCTGCCATGGATTACCCTATTCACCTGAGCATAGGGCATCTTCCTACAAGAGGATATTGCTTAGACTGATGGACTGTTTTTCACATAAATATAAAAACATCGTTTTTTCTTTTTTGAAAAAAAAAAAAAACTCTTACGCATTACTCATGTGCATTAGAGGGATCGTTATGGATCATAAGTGACTGATGTTCCCTTCATAAATATATTTTTCTAAATAAAGGAAATGCAACAGAATCCAACCCACAAAAAATAAGAACCTGTGTTTCAATTTTTTATTTAACTTAAGAGTAAGGATCTCTAGATTTCTAGTAATGAGCCTCCTTACCTGGTATTTTTTAAATCGTGAAGATATTAGGAACTAAATTTGTTCTTGGGTTATATGAAATGATCTCATATCGTCAAAGGTTTCTTCCTTTTAGGATTCCCAAGATACCATACTGGAATAACTCGTATTTTCCAAGTAAGAAATATGACATGGAGCACATATTCTCCACTTTTGGGTAGCCTATGGTAGTGCCATTACCACTAACAATTGATGTGAATAGGAAGGATAGTTTTAACGTTGCAATCCATGGAAATGGTGAGGAAAATGTTGTTGCAACAATCATTGTTAGTTGATGAAGATAATATTTTAAATGATGAAGCAAAGTTCCTAGGGACCATTGATATGTCGTAAGAGATGAAATTATGAATTTTTATTTTGCCAGTGTGTATACCAAATTATAGGACTAATATGATCATTGTTAATCATGCACATATAGGTTGAATCTTGAATAAATGATAGGTTCTAAATTACTATTAATTCATAGAACTTAACACAGGTATTTGTACACAATTTTACTACATATGATTACAATTATACATGCCACATTAGTATGACCTTGTTTTGGATTAAATTACACTAAGGTTCTAGGGAAGTTACCTTGAGGAAGTTTTTGCTAACTATGACTCCAATTTTGTATTGTGAGATCATTGTATCCATTTAAGGATATGCTAACTACATCTTAAAACATTTTCTTATATGAGTGATAATGAATTAACTAGGACAACTGAAGTTTAACACAGAGTTCTGTCATGAAAGGCAGATCAAAAGTAGTGAGGAATGAGAGTCATGGTCATTGTCTGTGGGTTGGGAAAACCTTGAAAAATCTTGAAAGCCACATTACAGAATGAACAACGTCCTAAAGACTACTAATCCAATGCTAAGTCAACAAAGAAGTGATAGTCACAATTTTTGGCACCAAATCTTTTGGGGTTCGATAACTATAAATTCAACCATTATGCTACCTTATGGTAACTAAAGTAAATTTTGTTTCTTACCTAAAACTGCGACTATATTAACAATTTTTCACGTTTTCATTATCACATGTCGAATAAATTAGTGCACGATACAATAGTGTGATGATTTTTATTTATCTTAATTTCTATTCCACAATAATTTTTGAACATCTTAATGTGTTGTATATAAGTCAACAATACATAGTTTTCCGATTCAACATGATTTGACTTGGGTAGGAGTATTCATCATCTGTGTCATTATTCAAATGCGGATATAATGACCCCTTCTTGGAGTCTCTCTCTAGCTAGAACTGCACCTACACTCTGCAACTAGCCAAAAAACAGATTTGAAATATTTGACTAATTTTTTATATAATTGAAATTCAAAAATAGATGATTTTCTCCAAGTTTTAATTGTTTAAAATATGATTGTTTAAAACTGAAAGATTTTTTTTCTTATATATTTGAAGCTCTCCATTATTATATAAAAGGATTTTATGCTTGTATATTTTTATGCTCTTTGCCATATAGTAATGTCAGTGTATGAAGTTTTAAATTGTTTTTATTATTTTTATTATATGTTGGATGTGATTTTGATTGAAAATGCTTCTTTTTTATTTATTAATTAAAAAAATTATTAGAAAAATTATTGCTTTAAGCCTTGGAATTTACAATCAAAATTAGAAAATGTATTTTTATCTAAACTATTTATGAAAAGTTTAATATTGTTTGATTTTCTCTACCATGTCCTTTTTACATATATCTAGAATAATATTATTTGTAGTTTCCGGTTTTTTGTAACATTTTAATACCATAATCAAAATCTATAGAAATAATAATCTAACATTATAATATCTTGAAATGGAGCTAGCCAACTCAAATATAGTATTGCAAATCCCTGACTAGGTTAGATGAGGAGGCTATGTATTACTTAGTATTGTATCCATATTGGGGTTGCAAGTTCTATGGGTTCAAAAGAACACTTGCAAACAATTTTTTTTCCATATGACCTCTCTTTTTCATAGATAAATTTCATTCTTTTAGCCATTATGGATTTGAGAAAAATACATCCTCATAGGCCAATAAAAAGCCTTAAAAATGAATTAAACATGAACAACTATTAAATATGGGTAACCAAGCAGCATCAAAACAAACAACTAAATCACCAAGGCTAGTAGTGATAAATAATAAACATTCTAGGATACTTCAAAATTCCATGTAAATAATTTTTTACCTAAAATCACTAAATGGTGAGGCCCACAACAACAACTGCAAAAGCAATGCAATATAACCAATCAAACTACATCAACAAAACATATGGTCTTGAATGAGGTTTTGGACTCTTTAGATATAAATGTACACTGTGGCAATGTATCTTATATAAACTTTAATCCATGTGCTTAACCTTAACATTGACACAAATGGAATACAATTGTACTCACTGCTTTATGATAGAAAAATATGCGGATGAGTATTGCCCACATATCCGAAGTCAAAAGGGATAGATTAAAAAGGGATGCTCCGGTCATCTATAAAAGATAAATTAAAGATGCATGACATATTAGTAATGCAAATTAGATATGCGTACCAATTATGTTCATATAACACAACAAATAGATGATTCAATACAAATGTCACATAGAAGTCATATTTATCTCATGGGCCTTCAACTTAAATTATATATCTAGCATTACATTAAGCTATAGGAGATAAATCAAAGAATCATTTGAATGTAAATTAAACATGTGTAATAATTATGTACTTTAGTTCAATAAATAGATAATAATTTGCAAATGCCATATCTAAGCTATATTTCATCTAAGTAGCTTTCAATTTAAACTTATATCTAATGTTAAATTATATAAAAGAATAACAGTAATTTAAACTTCAAAATAATATTTAGAGTTGGTATAAAATGTGACATAATTTTCCTGCGTGGAAAAACATAGTTACTGAGAGTTCAAAACTCATGCATTTGAATAGAAAGTGGGTATATGAATTCAATCAAGTAGATTTTTTCTAGAAATGAGAAAGTGAAGGTTGATAGAGAGCCACACAAAATTGCAAATTCATACCTTACCAAAATTGTTAGATCCTTTTAAAGAAAACATATTTAATCAACTTTCATTGAAATATATGCTAAACTCAACCCAATTTTATGAAAATTAGTATACCATTTTTTACATAATTTCACATAATACAAATAGATATAAATTTTAATTAAGTATTGTTATAAAGATTTAACTACCCATCAAGAGATGGCCAAGTGATTGAGACATGGCATCATCACAATAAAAAGCCAAGTACAAATTGTAGTAATCCTAGAATCATGCTTTACATGAGGTAAAATTGGGGAACTCATGACTTGTACTATAGATAAAAAAACATTTACCCCTAGTGGCCAAGTATTTAACATAGCGTGATAGCCAACTAGGTGTAAGATTTGACTTCGTTAACCATTAACGAGGTTTGTGATTTTAGAAATTTTAGAGTCTTGTTAAAATTCCACATGTAGCTAGCTTGCCATGCATGAGTAATGGGGCTAAAATGTCATTCTCTCGTACCATGGTGGTCAACATGATAGGTCAACTTACTAAAGGCATAAATTTTGAATGAACTTCATTTGATGTTTTTCTTGTAGCATTGGATACATATGTATTTAAGTGTAGAATAATGGTCAAGATTTCGGCACGAGGGATAATCGTTTGACCCCCAAAAATGTCATTTAATACCTCAAAATGACTCCAAAAGGTTTTAGACCCGAATTCTCCACCCCCCATTAAAATGACCCTACAAGTTGATTCTTTCAGTTTTTTCACTCTATAAGCATCAAAATATATGACAAATAATATAATTATCCAATCTAGATCATTATTTAATAATTTGTTAAAATTATGAGTAAGATATACATCATGGAATTTAAATAAATAGCATTAATTCATTCAACACCCTTGTACATTCCTTGGTGATACTTTGAAAGTAATACATTTTGAAAAATAATTTGTTTATGGATTCTATTTTCCACATTCTCTCAACGATATCAAAAACATTCTTGTAATATTTGAAATCTAAGGTCTTTCCCAACTAAAGTATGTTCTTTTAAAACATGTTTTCTTGGTGATATAGGTGATTTAGAAATGATTGGGAGAGTGAAATTCGTCATTTAATATGTACAATTTGTTTGGTTGAATCCACATGAAAAACAAGACTCCCAACCATGAGAAGAGGAAATTACATCCTATTTCTCCCCACTAGCACAATTACCAGTACAGTTAGAATTTAACAGCCCCAAATTGGATTTTACTCTCAGGTACTGGAACCTCTACAAAGGTTCATCCTGGAAACATAGTTTTTCCTTAGGTTTCTCCACTGGTTCTATGTCCAACTTGGATAACCTACAACAACATCCTTCTTTTCATTTTTTATATCCCCTCTTGGATAACCATAATATCTTGATAGATGACAAACTCAAGTAATGTTACAAATCTTGGTGGAATTAGATAAGTTATGTAGTAGCAGACAGGCATTTGGACTCTTTAGATATATATCTAAGAGTCTAAACTCATTCAAGACATATCTATCTCTTATACCTATCTAACTATATATGACTTTAATCCATCCAATTAACCTTAACATTGACACAAATGGAATACAATTTTAGTCACTGCTTTATGATAGAAAAATATGCAGATGAATATTGCCCACATATCCGAAGTCAAAAGGGATAGATTAAAAAGGGATGCTCCGATCATCTATAAAAGATAAATTAAAGAAGCATGACATATTAGTAATGTAAATTAGATATATGCGTACCAATTATGTTCATATAACACAACAAATAGATGATTCAATACAAATGTCACCTATAAGTCATTTATCTCATGGGCCTTCAACTTAAATTATATATCTAGCATAATACATTAAGCTATAGGAGATAAATCAAAGAAGCATTTGTTCATGTAAATTAAACATGTGTAATAATTATGTCCTCATTTAATATGTACAATATGTTTGGTTGAATCTACATGAAAAACAAGACTCCCAACTGTGAGAAGAGGAAATTACATCCTATTTCTCCCCCCTAGCACAATTACCAGTACAGTTAGAATTTAACAGCCCCAAACTGGATTTTACTCTCAGGTACTGGAACCTCTACAAAGGTTCGACCTAGAAACATAGTTTTTCCTTAGGTTTCTCCACTGGTTCTATGTCCAACTTGGATAACCTACAGTTCAATATCCTTCTTTTCATTTTTTATATCCCCTCTTGGATAACCATAATATCTTGAAATGGAGCTAGCCAACTCAAAAATAGTATTGCAAATCCCTGGCTAAGTTAGATGAGGAAATTACATATGGTCTTGAATGAGCGTTTGGACTCTTTAGATATGCGTACCAATTATGTTCATATAACACAACAAATAGATGATTCAATACAAATGTCACATAGAAGTCATATTTATCTCATGGCCCTTCAACTTAAATTATATATCTAGCATAATACATTAAGCTATAGGAGATAAATCAAATAAGCATTTGAATGTAAATTAAACATGTGTAATAATTATATGTCCTTTCTAGTTCAATAAATAGATAATAATTTGGCTCAACTATGCCTTGTACTCAACTATGCCTTGTATATGTTTTCTTTTAAACCTTTACTTTCATAGCACATTTTCATAAAAAATTTTATTTGTCAAATTTTTATTATATATTATGTTTTTTAATTAATTAATAACGACCATTATTACCGAAAGGGATTTTACAAATTTATCTTTTATAAAATGAATTATAGGGGGCATATTGAGATGGTTATCTCACTTTTTATTGATTCTTCTAATATTCCTAGAATTTTATGAAAGAAAATATGAACTTGAAATGTTTGTATAAATTTAATGAGGATACATGAGTTGATTTGGAGAAGACCATCATCACTTATGTCTAGATTGAGACAGGGCATCATCACAATAAAAATCCAAGTAAAAATTGTACTAATCCTAGAATCATGCTTTACATATAAGGTAAAATTGGGGAACTCATGACTTGTACTATAGATAAAAAACATTTACCCTTACCAAAAAATATATGATAAAAATTGACAAACTAAGTTTAAGCTTAAGGGTATATAATCCTTCTTGCCTTCCATATAGATAATGAAAATGATTGTTCCAAGTCTCATGTTGCTTCTCATGTTATTTTATAAACCTTGATTGGAAAGAAAAATAGGAGGGCAGACATGTAAGAAATATAAAACATAATGAAACACAATGTAAGAAATAGAGAACATAATGAAACACACACATACATATTTCTAGACAATCAACACAATTATTTTCCTAGGAAATCCTTATGGGAGACGAGCAACCCTAAAAAGTAATGATGCTCTAGACTCCTTTTTCCCTAGGAAATCCTTATGGGAGAAAAACAACACTAAAATGTAAGCATGCTCTACTCTCTCTTTTCTGGTACGGAAAATATGTGAGTACAAAGAAAGAGGTAATATCTCTAGAGTTAGCTAAGACTTAAATAGCATGTAAGGTTGCTATAAAAAATTAACTTCATACATTTTTATCTCTAACTTCACACTCCTAGTTGTATTTTCAACTATGGAACAAAATACAATAACACAAAATGGAACTCTTATTCCTCCTAGTGGCCCCAATTCTCCACCCACCATTAAAATGACCCTACAAGTTGATTCTTTCAGTTTTTTCACTCTATAAGCATCAAAACATAATATGACAAATAATATATAATTATCCAGACTTATAATATTTGAAACATAAGGTCTTTCCCATACCAAATTATGTTCTTTTAAAACATGTTTTCTTGGTGATATGGGTGATTTAGAAATGATTGGGAGAGCGAAATTCCTCATTTAATATGTACAATATGTTTGGTTCATGCCACTAAGCCAAGAATTTTAAATTCAACTAAATTTTAATATTTAACCAACTAAATCTTGCAAAAAAAGAATAAAACAATTTATGTTAGGGTTGTGGATTCAGGCATTGGAACAACACACCATGATATTTCAAATTTAAAAATGTTGGTTTGAGTCTTAGGTAGCTTAGAATCCTATTTGTTTTCAAAATAAGGATGCACTCTCATTTGATTCTCATGATTAGGTTGTAATCATGAGGTTCTCGCTCAAGAGTGGACCTTCCCAAAATCTTGTGATGTCTTGTCACAAACAAAACCATCAAACTGAAAACACATCATGCAAGAAACATAGCTCGCTGACATATCATTTTTCTCCTTCAAAGAAAAAAAATTCACATCATGTGAATATCTCCATGTACTCTTACATATTGGTGTACAAAACCATCAACCAAACAAAAATTGACAAAACATGTGTCTTCAAACAACTGACTCTGAAGTCAAATAGTAGAGCTCAGGTACAAATTTCCATATTTGTTGCATTTAAGTGTGTCAACGTAACTCTACTTTCAACATCTTGCTTCATGCAACATGCACTATACTTTGAATTTGCAAAGAATTCATGAAACATCAAAATACATTCAAGGCCTTAATTAGATAAGAAATATAACCATTCAACCTAGTTCCCATTCAACTCCATCCACCAGGTTGTAGAGGATTCCAAGCCTAATTTCATAAAAAGTAAGTTGGGGATGATCACATTGACTTCCTTGATGTCATGTCTATGAATATTAACTACCTTGAACTATTTTTTTGCGTAGGGAAAGAGACACATTCCCATGTCTGAGCATGAAAATGTTCTTTGATATTGTTAATGCCTCTAGTGTTTACTTCTACAAGTTCTATAGGCAGAGTCTGTAAAGGGCCAGGTAGCCTCTGGATCTCATCTTTTATGAAAGGTGACATATCTAGTAAATGCCCCTACAGTCAATCTCTGGAATGGATCTAAATAGAAGTTCTTCATTTTAATATCCGTAAAACACAACAACTTTAAGGTAAACTATGTACATGTCATTTCTTCCACAAACTAAAGTGTATTTAAGTAGTAAATTTTATACCAAGTGTGCTCCCACCATGTAAAGCACAATTTGGTGAACTTATCATTTTTATAATATCTTTTTCGATTAAATTTAGTTTCACACATGATCAATTATTGCTTTGAAAGTTGTGTTCTACATAATTTTTGTACACTAAATTACAAATTGATTTTTTGAAATCTATTTTGTGAATGTTGACCAATAGATATATATCATGGAGGATGAAAGACGAAGATCAACCGAATCCCATATGGAGGTTCAGGGATCGGAGGATGTTCACGATATTTAAATATAATCTTAAATATCCATACATGTGTGTACATATGGAATTGATTTTTTTATTAACTTTGTGAGTGAAATTAGTTGTTAATAAGTTTCATATTTTAATTTTTAGGAGGCAAGAGGAGAAGGGTTTCTACTCCATCCATGGAGCGTGGCCAAGGTTCAACCGGTCGAGGTATGAGTGGTAGCAGGTTGTGGGAAGGGGGTGATATTTATTCCCCCCAAGGCCAATCAACGGCTGCCGGTTCTCAACAAGGTCACTGTGGGTCTGGTTCTCAACAACGTCATTCTGGGGTTGGTTCTCAGCAGGGTCATGTTGGATATGATGTTAACCAACAACATCAAGGTTGACATGAATTTCAATATTTTTTCATTAAATTTGTGCAACTTTTTCTACACGTTTTTTTTCTAACATACGAAATTTTATATATATTGATGCAGAGGCTGAAAATGTTCGAGCCAGTGGTCAAAATAGACGCAGGGTAGCACGTTACATTCAAGAAGAAGGTTGTCAACCCAGCACAACTTATCCGACTGAGATTACTGATATACCATGGGAAACGAACATGGCGGAATGCACCTTACAAAGGTGTCAAAGCCTTCATGCAAAATTGCAAAGAGATCTCGAGGCTTTGTCTCTACCTACTGAGAGTAGACAAAGCCTCGAAATAGTTACACATTCATTGGGTGAAATGGTAAAGGTGTACAGAAATTTGGGGCCAACGACTGATTTGTTTGTAGAACCGATGAGAAAGAGAAAAGAAACAGTGACAGGTCCCGACAAATGGCAGGACATAAAACAAAGAGTTACAAGAGCAGATGTCAAGTCAATGTTTAATTATAAGGAAGGGCCAAAAAGAAAAATGTTGAAGGTGCAGTATTTCAAGCACCCAGACAAAGCTGCTTATTTGTATGATCGACATCTTGCGGCCTTTGGAAGGCTTCCATGGAACAATGAGGTTCCTGTTTATTTTGCACAAATGTTTTATGCAGAATATTTTTTGGGTATGAAACCCGGCTACAATGACCTTCCTTCAGAATTTTTTGGCCCGGGGAGAGGTCGATTATATCGACGTAAGGGCGCTAAGCGAGATGTGGAGTTGCCTTGCCCTGAGCCGCCATTGGTGAGTCGACCGTTTCGAGTCGAAACCCTGCGATCAGAGATGGATGCGACTTCTCAAATAAGTCATGAAGCAAGAGATGTTATGATCGACAATGTTCATAGCGGATTGAGTGGAGTCGATATTTGTTTAAATCGACAAAGAGCACGTGAAAATGCACGTGCCAATTTTGTTTATCGTACAGATGAGGAGATTTACAACATGAATGTTGAAGATCTCCGAACATATGCAATAAATTGTCGCAATGGTCTGCAAGACCTAATTTTTCATGAGGAAGAGGGCACGAGAACGGTATGTGTTAGTGACCTTAGGTTTGAAATTATATTTACATATACATGTGTACAATTTGTAATAAATACATGTGTATGTACATGTATACATTTATTTGTATGTGTACATTAATCTAACAAAAATGTATGATTATATGTTAAAACACCATTTGCAGTTCTCAGGCATGATGCGTGATGAAAATGTCAATATTACGTTCGGGACCTCTGGCTCAAATAATGCAGATGGGTCTGACCATCATGATATGTTGTCACATGTATGTTAGTGTTTTTTAAGTGACTCTAAAATAAATAATTGTTGCCACACATGTACATGTATGTATATATATAATTTGATAAAATGTTTTAACAGGTACCGATTCCGTCTGATGTTTTTGGGATGGTGGTACCTTCTTCTTCCTTAGGAGATATACCTTCTACTTCATTGGGATATGTGCCACAAGTATGGACAATTTTTCACAAGTTCAAAATTTATGTTACCTCAAAAAGTTCCATTAAAAATTGAGATATATAGAGAGACAGATCTATATTTTGAGTTATTTAAAAAATTTTGAATTTAGGTTCCTATAGAATATTTTTTTAATCCAGGGACTCTAGCGATGGAGATAGGAACATCCACAGCATTTGAACAAGTTGTCTTTAGTTATTTTTTTTAATATTATTGAAAATAAGTTTATATATGTACACGTGCATTTTCATTTGAAAGTTTTTAATTTATATATATATATATATATATATATATATATTTAACTGTACATGTATATTGTACAGTTTACCACTGCAGATGTTTCTATGGCAGAACCTGTTCATCAAATGGAGAGGGAACCTTACGAGGTATTGCATGATTTTTTTGTTATAGTTTGTTTTTTACATGAAGTTCTAGATATATATATTGTCATTCATTTTTAAAACTTCAAATTTTAATGTTCAAGTACATGTGCATTGTGTATGTAGGTTTCATATTCCTAGGATAGGGCGCAGACTGAGACCCAGACGCTAGATCCTCCATTTGATGGACATGAGTTACAGTAGATTTGATTTCAAAATTTAGATGGTTTTAAAATTTGTTAAACTTGATACAGTTTGATACTCAAGTGAGATTTACAATTTTTGGACATATTTTATTACAATGTTATTATATAATTTGTTTTATTTAAATTTTTGGATGGTTTTAGTACTTTTGGCTTGTGAATGTGAAACGTATTATCCTCTGAACTACATTTCAGCATGTAAATATTTAGCTAGACTTTAAATGTTTAATGTTTTAATGTTGCACAATATATAATCAAAATGGTTTTAAAACTTAAAGTTTTGGATGGTTTCAATCTACAACTTAAAGTTTTGGATGGTTTCAACCTACATTTTCACATGTGTTAAATTGAAATGTTACTTGTAACAAGACAATCTCCATTGATTTCATTCTATATGTTGATTTCTGATTTGATATAATTGCATGTATGATGGTACATTACTTGTAAGTCATTGGATTAATAGTGTTCATTGATTTCAGTGTAAGCGCAAAAAATTATTGACAATGTAGAATGATTTTTGTGTTATAATAATTAAACTTAATAATATTGGAGAGCAAGAGAGACTTGAGGTATGGTGTTTACTACAAGAGTTCGAGCTAAATATTTAAATGTTTTATGATTTATGATTTTTACTTTCTTTTTAATATAATTGATACGGAAAGATGACAAAACTAATAAGGGTGACAAAAAGAATAGAAGAAGAGAATAGTTTAAGATTGATCACAATAAATGCTATTTGTAATTGATTACATTCTAATTATTCACATTCTATCATTTAATATTATTACATTGTCACTTTGCATTAAAAAGTTTTATTTCATCATTTTTCATCATTAAAATTATTTTACAATACTTATCATCTCAACAAACTGTAACTAAGTAAATTTAAAATTAAAATGACTCCATAAATCTGAGACATAATTAGCATATTTAAAATGGTTTATATTAATATTAGATGTATTAACATATTATTGATAAAATTAATCATATGTTTCTCATATGTCGATGAATTTTCTCGGACATAAGTGATAACTTAAATCCTCATATCTGGATCTATATCAATATAGAAGATCAAATCTCTTGAGGTGCAAACCTTTCTTCAAGTTTTGCACTCAAAAAAGAGGTTTGCACCTCTAGATATGTGATCCCTCTCGGCGCTTGATAGATCCATAGTTATGATGGTTCTAGGAAAATAACTTTCTAAAAATAAGTAGGAAAAGCAGCATAGGGAACAATTAGGAGTAGATTTAGGGCATAGGGAACAATTAGGAGTAAATTTAGGAACAAGTGATAGTTGGGTGAGATAAAATCATATTTTAATAAAATAATGGGAATTTGTAGGAGAGACAAATAGTGGATATGACATGGATTTTGGTGAATAATCAAATTTATGGAATTAAACAATTAATTATTCTTGTATGTGAAAACAAGATTCACACCTAATCCTCACCTAAAAGACTAAATTAATCACATTATTATTAAGGGGACGAGGAGCTTTCTAGGTTTTGAGCTCCCCATTTGTTAGATGAGTGTCGTAATGGCATTCCATGTATTTTTGTGAGACCTTATGATATTGTGATATTCTAATTACGAAATAATGATCTTGAGTACACACTGGATAATGTAGTAGATAGGAACTTTTTGATAAGGGGAGATAAGGGATGTGACCAAATTCCTATTAGTGAAAATGTTTTTCTTCACCTTCCTATAATTCCATTGTAGCTTTGGGGGCCAAAGGTAAAAAGAGTACCTTGGAATTTCTTGGGTGAAAAACCAAGTGGGTCACCAAATTTGGTCAACTGCATTGGAATTCATTAAAGAATTGGTCATTGGAGCTGCTTCAAGCTAGGAGTGAGCATCGTCACCAACCTACATTGAATATTTTACACTCCCTAGGGTGAATGATACTTTAAATTGATTAACAGTCTAAGACTTTCGAATTTTTCCGAATGCCAAATGATTTTACAAAGCTAGTATTTATAATATCCTAGTAGGTCATTCGGTGACAACTTTTACCGGAAAATTGAAACAAAGAGAATCTATCCTTGGCTAGGACATCATGTAAGATGCCTGCCATAAATAGTAAAATTGTACTTAAAAGCTGAGATTCGGGCAAGTGGGGACAACCACTTGTTATCTCGTCCCTTGGAGGCTAGGCCATATGGGGACCGAATCTGACCTTACAAAATAAAGTGAAATAATTTTTACCATACGGTCGGAAAACATATACAAGAACAATTAATATACAAGAACAATTAATTTCATTCTAGAATATATATATATATATATATATATATATATATATATATATCCAATACACATAACATTTTTAATCAATGCACATGTATAGAAAAACTACTTTCAGTTGATACTAGAGCACGTGCTTGTACCCAAACAATTTGTAACATGTGCAAACCACAAATAACATAAGTAGCTCAATTTTTAGTTGAGTACTGAAAGTTTTAAAACATATTTAATCCAAAGATAATAAATTGTTGGACACTTCACTCAAAAAAATTCTAATGGAATTCCATCTTCAATAATCTGTTCATGATCGGATTTTGACATTTTCCATTTCTTAATTTTCGATTTTTTCTTTGATTGAACTTCTATCAACTTTATGTGTGCTGCACACACCAAGTGACTATATTGAAAACTTATGGAATCAGGTTCATAGTCTTCAAAGTAAACAAAGTCTCCACTTTGATGAGTTTGTCTGAAAAAATAACCTTTCAGTATAATAGACCCTCTGTCATACTGAAATCCGTGATCATTATAGTCTTGTAATAATTTCATTTTTAGTTCAGTGCAACGCATCAAATAATACTTCACATTTTCATCGTTGTCAATAGGTGCAATTACAGCAAAAACATCTCCTGCACAATAAAATAAAAATTTAACATTTAATTATGCATATTTAAATTTATTTCTAGATATTTAAATCATTAGAAAGTAATTCAAATGTTACCTTCTCTAACAAGATCAGAAACTCGATCACCATCGGATGATATTGTAGTTTCCTCTGATTGCATTTCTTCAAACATTGCAACAGATATTTTGCCCTTTGTATTTAGCTCTGTATGTTTCCAATCGTTCACGTACATTTTGTTTTCACAAACGTCATTGGATTTTGTGTTGTCTATGCAAACATCACAAAAACAATAATATTTTCTTTTATCCAATGCAAACACATTTGTGGACAACTTTGTTTGACTTGAATGAAATTTTCGAGTCCCTTTTATTGTTTCAACGTCATTTCCAATTGATCTATCTACGTCTCCGATTCCAATATGCCAGAAAAACCTTTATATGGAAAATTAGAAAAATAATTTGTAAATATGATATCAAAATACAATTAAAAATAATCATTGCATGATAAATGTACAATGTTTAAAATTAGATTTCAAATATAAATTAAATTGAATGTACCTTCGCACTTCTCTTGATGGGTTAATTTCATGGCTTAGAGTAGTGATGCACCATTGAACAACTTCTTCAACGTTCACAAGTCGGCGTGCAGAGTGGTTCATTTGATATCTTCAAAGTACTCGTTTTATGCATGCTCCTGCACCGTCATGTCCTCCTTTTCCATGGCCAGTCTCAAAGAAATTCCAACAATGTTTAATGCAGGTTTTCTTATGAAGACAACACAACCAAAAGAATGATCGTGCAGATTTGAATTGACCTGCACATCTGTCTGACCATATCCAATGTTCATTGAATGTTATTCCATGATTTTTCAATGAATCATAAATTCTTCCAAAACAATGTTGTACAAAACATGTATCATGTGTACGATTGTCACTGATATAAAAGTGACATTCTTTAATGATATGTAGATTTTCACTCGTGCTTTCTATATGATCGACATTTTGTTCAGCATGTCTATATAGAATATGGACGAGCATGGAGACTTTGAATGGAGTGATAGTATTCACTCTGAATTTCTTTTGTGGAACAAATGTCTAGTTTTATGCAAAATCAATCACGAAAGAGAAATGGTCCACTTTGGTGGAAAAACTTCACGAGATTTTTTGAATTGCAAGTCTTGCCATCGAGCTCTATGGGAATGTTTGGTGTATTTGTAAATTTATGCCTCAAACTTTCTCAAAAAATCCTATCGAAAAAATTTCTTCTTCTCGTAATTCGATTATTTTAACACTATTTACTTGAATCGATGTACCGATATATTCATATCTCTTCCATTTCACTTTCATGTTGGACAATGATTGATCATTTATATCAATACGATATTTGTTTGAAATTTATCCAATTTCACAATCATTGCATTTTTTACCACCAACACATCTCTTTTTGTAAAATAGTTCATCGCTTTCTCTTTCACATAGAATTTGAGATATGAATTCATGGATAGTGGAAGGAGAGGTGAATCCTTCCATAATGTTCTCTAGAAATCAAGGAATGTGTCATAATATAACTCAAATTTCATGATAACGGCAACGAAGCAAGTTTCGCGTACGGTGATAGGTTTTACAATACCATGGTTTTGTTGAAAAAAGCAGTGAAACATAGGGTGACGATTCTCTTCTTTGAAATTATTAGTAACTATGCGAGTGGTTTTCCAAGAGATGTTTTTCATGTTCTTCGTATTGATTTCGTGCTATTCTTCTTCGCATCACATGTCTTGCGGTTAATTGAAACACGCGAATTGTTCTTCCAATATTTGTATATTTTTTAACATCTTCTCCAAGTCTATCTTTGTATGGTTGCCTACAAATAGCTCTCCAACGGTAATTTCATCCTCATTTACATCTATTTGCATTTAGAAATTTTCAATGTTTGTGCGAGATTTTTCGCGAGGTTCCCGAGTGCTCGTGCCATAGATGTTATCCAAACGATTTTCTTAGTACTTGGTGAAACCATTGCCATCTTTGTATTCCTCTACGTATATTTGGCTCATCTTTATCTCTAGATCTCTTAATTGACTTTATAGCACTACTCATTTTTATCACCTCTTCCTTCATTTTTATCTTTGGTTGATTTTCGAATACCCAATGGTGTCGTCGCTTCTTTTAATTTCTTTGATGATAGGAGACCTTTCAACATTTGAGCTTGACTGTCACTCGCTCATTTAGAAATAATCTTTAAAAATGCGAACGGCACGATATCGTATAACATGGTCGGTTTTATCTCCATATGTGTAAGTGTCAACATTTTTCTGCGTCTCATTATCGATAATGATTTCATGCAGTACATATTCGAAAAAATAGTACATATTCAATAGAAATCACTAAATTAATAAATATGTCAATAAATATTAGGAAAATTTTAAATATATCAATAGATCATAATATTTACATTTACATACCCGCTTCAATTCTTCTTGAGGTTGATTTTCTTCTTCAATATTTTGAGGAGTATCTCTGTCTGAATTTACATTAAACAAAATATTTTTCAAATTAGTTCATCAAATAAAAATTAAGTTTCACCTTTTACATTAGAAAATTTTTAAATATATCAATAGATCATAATATTGCCATTTACATACACCTTCAATTTGATTGAGTTGATTTTCTTCTTCAATATTTTGAGGAATATCTCTGTCTGTTTACATTAAACAAAATATTTTTCAAACTAGTTCATCAAATAAAAATTAAGCTTCACATTTTACATTAGGAAAATTTTAAATATATATCAATAGATCATAATATTTACATTTACATACACCTTCCAATTTACGCTTGGTTGATTTTCCTCTTGAGGTTGATTTTCCTCCTCAATATTTGAGAGAGGGCTTCTAACTTTTCTTTTGCGAGATTGTCACAAGGTTTCTTCTCTCGATGTCTCGGGGTCTCCTTTTTCGATCATATTTTCTCGCACAAGTTCTTCGATTTCCCATGATAATAGGGTATGAAGTTCAAAAAAATTCCTTCAAAAAATTAGACAATAACTCAATTACAAAAAATATCACAAAAGATTTAATTTAAAAAAAATTAGAGTGTAAATTTTTTGTAAAATATACTCAATCCAAAACACGGACTTTAAAAAATTCGAGAAAAGTCTTATAAAAAATGAGAAGTAATTCAAGATTCATTGCTCAGAAACAAACACATAACACTCAGAAATGTCTTTTGAATGTACGTCGAAATTTTTACAATTTTTTGCCAAAATCACGTCGCCTCCAATGTCCTCGAAAAAAATTCTGTAAACCCAAAATTGTAAAATCAATTTGCTTCCAAGAAATGCTCTTAAACTCAAACCTTGAAGAAAAAGCTTTTGAACCCAAACCAAGATTTTGTAAAATCAATTTGCTTCCAAGAATTCTCTTTCACCCGAACCTTGAAAGAAAGCTTTGAACCTCCAATGCTCTTGCTTAACTCAAACTTTGAAGAAAATCTTTTGAACCCAAACCAAGATCTTTGTAAAATGAGATGAAGTGTATGCGAAATGTGCGAAAATTGTGAATCATTTCACGGAAATTTATATTGACGCGAAATGTGTTTTTAATGAGGCTCTAAAACTTTACGTAGACGGAGAGTTATACAATAGTTCGACGAACTTTGTTAAAAATTCGTAGAACTATTAAGACGTTAGAATGCTTGAATCTTAAGAGAGAAAACATAGTTCGAGTAGAACTTGGACTAAAGTTCGGCGAACTAACGCGTCACCAATTATGCAAAGCGAGGCTCACAGCAGTTACGCAACTTTGAATTTGATTAAACTCCATGAAAGGTTGTTAATTAAGCGCGGAACCAAGGCAAGCATTTTCAGAATTGAATCTACTTCAGGGAAATATAACTTTTATGGAATTTCATAAACGTTTAATGAAATTTTAATTATATTTTCTAATAAAATACGTGCAAACAATTTCGAGGGTCGTCGTGATTCAGTGAAATCAAAATTTTGTATCTCCCAAAATATATTGTAAAAAAAATTGAAAAAGCCTGGGAGCATTACATTGGTCGGTCGTCTCTAATGGGTAGCTTTAGATTTTAGTTTATAACTTATATGTTAAGAAATTTCTTGCGGCCTTGAGAAACATATCAAAATACCTGATTTTCGTATTGGACCGAGTTCAAAAAATTCAAGTAATTATGATATGCATCCATTGGCTTTGTAAATATGACAAAAACAAAATAGACTTCTGTCTAGATTGTTGTAACACATTTTGTTTTTTTCAAAAACTACAAATTTCAATGAATACAACATTTGTCATAGCATGACTTCTTACCAGATCCTTTGATTGTTAAGAAACACACTCAAAGAAACGCTAAGTTGACATATCAAATCTGCATAAAACAATTTCAAAAAATAAGTAATAGAAAGCTAACAAAATTTCTCACAGCTTTTTATCACAAAATGAAATTCTACACGAAAAATAGTTATAGTTTGCGAAAGTTGAAGAAATAGAAAAAAAAATGAAATTTTTTTCTCAAAAAAGAACAAAAAGTGTAACCCCGGCTTCACATTTCACCGGACTCTATTTTCCTATAAAGAATGCTTCAAAGTGATAAGTAACTTCTTAAAGTAGTTCACATATGCCAATAAAATACAAACCTACTTAATGTTTGAGGCAAGGCTTCAACTTTCTAAAAGCGGAAAAAATAAAGGTCGATCTCTCAGGAGTCATGTTCAAAGATCATTTCCAATTTCCAAAGTCCAAAATAATCTTAAGTTTGTTCACTTGGATCTAGCTAGAGTTGGGATAACATGAAGCAAATTTTCAATGTCAATATTCTTTCTTTTCTTAATACTATATCATCGTAAATGAAGTACAATTAGTATGCAAAAAAAAACAAATGATGGCCAATTACAAATATAAGTGATTTGTTTTCAACTTTCTTAATCCATGCAAATATAAATATTTTGAAAATAAGAAGAGGAAGAATAATGCGGAGAAGCATAATTGTAAAGTTCCTTGGTCGGTGAAAGCTGAGTACACACTTTTACCACACTCAAATTTATTTTCCTTTCTTTGTGTCCCCACTCTTAGGTTGATTCATTTGTAGTTTTTTTAATCCATCCCTAACAAAACCATGTCTCGAGTAGTTTTCTTTTCACCATTGGGACTCACGTTGATAATATTTTGAGTTTACTAATTCATTACTTATGCATACCCGCAATCATTTCTTTCATAACTTTTGCTTGTAATTACTAAAAATGGTTTAAAATACAACATTAAAACATATTAGTGTAGAAACCCATATATTGCATTATCGAGATATTTCAAACCAAAAAATTTCTTGTGACCAAAGAATTCGGGCTATTGGTCACCCAACATAGGGCACATTTAGTGAATCTCCATGATTGTAATGATTTTAATTAAAAAAATGTCAAAATGTAAATTAAATATTGGTAGATAAAATCTCTATTTCTTGCTATTGCGGCCAAGGTAACAACATTATACGCTTCAGTTTTTTCTTTAATTTAAGTTTTGATGGATTATTAAACTAAAAAAACTCGAGGAAAATGTACATTGACAAAGACAAGGTTTAGAGAAATTCTAGCCTAAAAGTGCCCATAAAATTTTCACATAATTTACATGTTATAATATTTAAACCAATCAACCCCACGGGGGTAGGCGAGTTGGTAATCGAAATGTGGTGAAGTTCGTTTGTAAGGCGAGCCGGCCGGAAGGTCACGAGTTCAAATCCCCCGGACTAAGCGGAGCATGTGGAGAGGGACGGGTGCATGTTCCCGGTGGGTATAGTGGTAGCGGTCGGGAATCGACCGTGTAACGTGGTCGCGGGCGCGGTGCCGATCCCCTGTATAAAAAAAAAAATAAAAAATAAAAATAAAAATAAAAATAAAATAAATAAAATAAAATTAAAACGATCAAATCATTTAAAATTAAAAAGAGAAACATGTAAATATTTTGGATGGGAAAATAAGAAAAAAATTCTTTTTTAAATGTATTTTGTTTTATCTTCTTATACTGACTACTCAAATGTCAAGTCTAGACACTTGTTGGATGCGAAATTTCACATCCAACTAGTACCCATCATGCATACTTTTGAGAAGACCCACATTGATAAAAAAATGAAGATACATTAAAAAGTGTGGTGACCACGTTTTCAATGTATCTTCAGATTTTATTAGTCTTTCTCAAAAGTATATGTCGTATTAGTTGGATGTGAATTTAATTCCGCATCCAATGAGTGTACACTTCTAAAATTTGAGTTAACCTATAAGGAGATAAGCCAAAAATACAATTAAAAAAATTAGTTTCTTCTTTTTCCCTCCAAAATTTATAAATGTATTTTATTATTTTAACTCTTATTTTATTATTTTTCTTAGGACCATTTTAGAGTTAAAATTTCCTCTAATGAAAAGTATTACCTCATTAGAGATTAAGTTTGGTGTGCAAATTTAAGACAGTGAAACAATTATTCACATCATTGACCAAAAAAGCGCACAAACATAATGAAGCACCTTCAATGGGGAATTCTTAATTCTTTTATTCTTCATGTCATTTTAATATTTTCCAATATCCTCTTTATATCCACATTTTTTGAAAATATAAACTTAAGATTAATTTAAAAGTGTTATAATATCTTGTTTTCTAGTCACGATATAAATAGTTGTCTTTGACATCAATAATTGTCCAAAATATTTATCTTATTTTCTCTAGATTATTTGAACAGCAGTGAGTATAAGGATATCATGGACCTCATTTTTCTTATTTTTTCTCTAGATTATTTGAACTTAGTGAGTATAAGGATATCATGGACCTCATTTTGAATATTTCACTTTGAGAGCTGAATGAATTTAAAATAGTGATCGATATGACAAATTTTCTTTTCTTTTAAGATATTATTAGAAAGTTACATGTAGTGTTCACAAATTACTTTTATTTCACATTTGATTTCTGAAATTTTTAGAGGATGATAAGCAATATTTTCCTGCAAAACTGTTTACCCAAGCATGATTTCTTATGATTGTCAATTCCTTGCTTTTGTTTATATTTTTCATAAATACAATAATTATTTTTTTTAAGCTAAGGGATTTTTGTAAAAGCTTGTACAAACTTTGGCACTATGAAATCTCCTTAAAATTAGGACATGGTGTTCTTTATAATTGAAGGAGGAAATTTTATTTAAAATAGCATGATTTGATTAAAAAGAGAAATAGACTTAAAAAAAAATATTTGATTTTAATTTATTTTAATTAAATATTTTTTTCCACTAATTATATCGGTTAAGTTTTTCTTTAAAACTAAATTTTCTAGAAAATACTCTTTATTTAATATTTGTTGCACTATTTATTATAATTTCACTGTTATAGAAGTAATCACTTTAAATTGTTTTATATGGTTCTGGGTTGTCATGAGAGCATCGATCTATTAATTTTAGATCTTTATTGAATTTGGAAGTAGTCCTTTTGCTATATATACTTCAATTACCTATTTAAGGTATTAATATATTATTCTTAAATATAAAAATTATTATCCAGTTTATTTATTTAAAATTTACTCTTTTATATGCTTAAACTTAATTATAAACTTGACTATACTAGTATAGCTATTATAAAGCGCTTTAATATCATTTACATAATATTAGATATTCATTTATTATAATAATGATTATTAACAAATTTAAAATATAAAAGAAGTTTAAATATTAATTTATATAATAGATTTGTCTTATATTTTAAGAATATGATTTATGATAATTATTTTTATTTAATTTTAATTAGGTAAATTATTATTAATTAATTAAAGAGTTATATGATTTATGGTTAGAAAATGATAAATACCTTATTTGGATTTTAAGGGCCATATTTTTTAAGTATTTTGGTGATACTAGGTAGAAGATTGAATTTCCAATCACTTACATAAACGAAGTCTTGTCAACATGTTTTGTACCAATTATACTATCACGAACAATAAATGTTACATGTTTCTTTTGCCAATTATACTACCATTACAATTAATATAGTCTAAAATTATATTTAATGTTTTGAATAAATGAAGTCAAACTATTAATTTTAATTTAGTACAAATTTGTAAAATTAAATATATTAATAATTTATGATTTAGTATTAAAAATATGATTTAGTAGTTATATTTAATACTAAATAAGCTGAGTCAAAATATTAATTTTTAATTTAGTGCAAATTTGTAAATTAAATATATTAATAATTTATAATTTAGTATTAAAAATATGATTTAGTAGTGCTTTTAAACATCTTAAGACAATATCCAAATGTGACCTCAATACATCTATGTTTATGTTAGTGTCAACGTTATTATTCCTTATCTTATTATAAATTATTAATGTGTTATGTAAAATAATTAATGTGTTATTTAAAATATTCATTTAAAAAAACATAAATTAACATTGAGTTTGTTTTGCTTAATAAGACCGGACATAATATTTATAAGTTTTTTTCCTTTTTTAAATATTACAATAAAATATTTATATTTATAAATGGTATATTTTATTTATATAATATTAATTAACTTGATGTAAATTATTTATTTAAATTTCAAATAAAAAAAAAAAATATTAATGGTTTATTTCCAATTTTATATAATCTTGATAAAAAAATAGTGCTATATCTCATTTTGCTTGCTAATACGCTAATAAAACGTGGGAATCCGGATATTTTGTAAATTTAACATTCTACTTTAAAATCTTGGTTTGTCATCCTTCTTAATATTTTTGTGAGTTGTATGGTTGTTTATCCTTGTTAATATTTTTTATCACGGTTATGCAGATTTATTTTATATGTGAAAGAAAATAATTCTACAAACATGTACTTATGCTTTATTATTATTACGGGCCCACGTTGATTACAATGCCTTTGTCTTCGTCTTAAAGGTGCACCTCCACTTCTACTTGAGGTAATAACGCCATCAAAGCTTTCTTAGTGTTTGCCTCCATTGTCGAAAAGTTCCAGGTCCATACTTCCAAGCGAGTATGAATTCGATGGGAATATTTTGAGTTGGAAAATATTAAAGAAGTTGTTGGGTAAATGGGTCACAAGTTTCGAGGTTCATCGAAATTGGATGGTCGAGATGCCGGGAGGATTCGACGAGGCTGAAAAACTGCTGACAGATACGAAACTAGGGTTAGCGAGAGGGTTTTGCTCTCCGGCCCAGAATTTTGGCGAGGTCAGTCTTCTCAAGATGCACGGCAAAGGGCATCGCGCTAGCTCAAAAGATGGGACGGCCAGGGCCACGGAGCCCCACCTTCAAGAAAGTCACTATAGACAAGGGCGAAAACTGAATGGAGAATGCAAGAAAATCCACTGGATCCTCAGCAGCGAAGTACACAAGAGCGATAACTCGAGCCAAGCGAGCACACGATCAATACAACGGAATGATACCACAAGAAAGCTATATCTGACCACGATCTGCCCTTACATGAAGAACGTCCCGCAAAGAGGAGGAATAGATCTGAACAACACGGTGAATAACGACCACGATGCGAATAGATCAACTACAAAGAATCGGAGACACAGCGACCACAGAAAATACCAAGGCGAATCTGAAGCAAAGGCTAATGAAAGCCCTCAGGGGTCATCATTAACGACCCGAATCTATGACTTCCCAGGGGACCACATGTCTGTTCACGGTAATCTGCCGAGTTCATGGAGTTTACGGCGATCAGCGCCTCTGTCGAAGGATCAGCGGGTCCCAGGCAGAGAAGGGAAGTGTCTGCCCCGGTGCACTTGGGCGCGGGTTTCTTTCTGATGTTCCGATCTGGAAGATGGGATCGGATCTTCGAGGAGGCCCAGTACTTTTATGCCTCGGCAAGCCTCTACATGGAAACCACAGGAAACCCAACTTCGCGCACGAGCAGTGGCTTCACCCAAGTATCGGTTTGGATCATTTCTCTTTACACGATAGATTGTGGGATATATTTGGAACGGTGGAAACACCCTTAGAACATTTTCGGTCTTAGAAGCCTCTTCCAAAAAAGGTACACTTCCTATGCCGCATACGTGTTGAAATGGATGGCTATGCAGGTCTCTACATGAGGGTCTATGGTTGGAATACGAGCGAAGCCTATTTTCGGACCATCGATTGACGGATACCCTTCAAGTGTAGGAAATGTCACGAACATGGGCATTTAATTTGCGAATGCCGCTAAACAAACATTGCAGAGAATCCCAAAGAGAAATCTAACCGGCTTGGATGGATTTGTCCAGGCAGTAGACATCGGGCCGGTCGCAGATACACCTAAATCGAACGATCCTCTCACCAAAGCAGTGAACACCTTTGAAATATTAGGAGAAGACTCTCCTTCGAAAAGATAGAAGAAACCTAGCGACGAAACAGCAGGCCATCAAAATGGAAGAACAAGCAACCCGATCAAGGAACCCTTCAAGCCTTCGAATCAAGCTCCAGCCACATCGGAAGACAAGCGAGGAAGAGGATGAGGACATGGTCCCTCGATGAACTTACTAGCCTGAGAAGACTGGAGATTAGGGAGATTGGAAAAAGAAGTATTGGATGCAGATTCTATAGTGAGAATGGAAACGAAGGAATAGACAAAATACGAGAGGAAG
The DNA here is from genome assembly GCA_034641835.2 of Pinus albicaulis. Taxonomy (NCBI): domain Eukaryota; kingdom Viridiplantae; phylum Streptophyta; class Pinopsida; order Pinales; family Pinaceae; genus Pinus; species Pinus albicaulis. The sequence goes on along the minus strand of JAXQQM020060234.1, from coordinate 270,035 downwards.
AGATCAATATAGTAAACTACCTATTCCTAACGAGGCGGATGCGGCCTCAAGGGGATGAAACGAGTGAAAGCAACCAAACTGGCGTAGATCACAAACTCTCCACCAAACACAAGCCAGTCTCAAGCACGGGAGGAAACGAGGAAGAAGATCCAATAATGCTCTCCATGAATTAGATCGAGATGTTGATTAATTCGGGAAAGATAAAGAGAAGCCCTTGGCTCTCCTTCTCATCTTAAGAACTCGTTAGAAATGAAAGTTCTCACGGAATGTAGAAATTTGGGCAACCTTAGGAAACAAAGGCTCCACGAAAAAAAGAAAATTATGCAGAAAAACCGGACTTGTTCCTCCAGGAGACCAAATTCACGAATTAGAAATTGGATGAGTTGGGTAAACGTCTAGGCATACATCAGATACCTAGCCGTAGAAGGAAATGGCATGACGGGGTCTTGCTACTTTACGGGCCAGAAATATCTTCATCTCCTTAATGCGAAGCCACCAAAACCTTTCTAGCCACGGAAATGTGGGTCATGGGGGAGAAAGGAACCTTTACTGTTCACCAATGTTTGCGGCCCTCAAAGACAAGAGGACAAAATGTTGCTTCTCGGCAATCTAACCAAGTTACTTCGAGGAGACACTTCAACTCTAGGGCCATTTATGGAGGTGACTTCAACATGACCCAGCCTCTCCAATGAAAAGAAGGGAGGCACATGTGCCTTTGGGCAATGATGCCATAGCCTTTAGCTCCTTAATTCGTGATGTCAACTTGGTGGACATACAACCCGTCTTGGCACTTTCACACAGACCAACGAGAAGAGAGGAGGAAGCAGGCTCATTGCCTCCAGGTTGGACGCTGCAGTCTCAGAAGCATCCTCTTGGAAAGGAAACATTATAAATTCGGATATCCTCCCCCTCTGGAGGCTCGGTTGCTGGCCTATAACGCCCGGGCCTCGATTTTGGGTACTCCTAGAAACGGGCCTTTATTGTTTTGAAAAATTTTGGCTTTCTCACAAGGATTTCTCCGGTAATATTAAAACATGGTGGAAAGAACCACACTTTTTTGTGGAAGGAACAAAAATGTTCAAGCTACAACCCAGGCTTAAATTTATCAGACCAAATTGAAGGCTTGGAATCGAGGGGAAGTATTTGGCAACATTTTTTGCGGACAAAAAGCAACACACGGAGAAATAAGTTTGGAAGAAATCCATAACACTTGGATTCAAGGAAGCATATTGCGAGTCTATCAACACGGAAGCGGGAACTCATGAAGAGATGGAATGAAAGATGCAGCGGGAAGAAATTTTGTGGCGGAAAAGTCACGAATTCGGTGAAAACTAGGAGGGAGAAAGGAACACAAAATTCTTCCATAGATACTATGGACTACGGGTGCAATAACGAGAATTACCAAGATTCAGATGAAGCGGAGACTGTCTTCCAATCGTATCCATGCCGTCTGCCCCTTAGCCTCGAAACAATTTCAAGCTCATAGCCCGCCCCGGAGCACTTTAATGTGGATCGACGGGGAAGCCATTAAAGAAGTATTCTCATCCATTCCCGGCCCTCCATTGCGGGAACATAACGAGAGCCACGGAAAGGCCGTCCCCCTCTAGGAGGTGGAGCGATCAGAGACGATGGGAAAGCCCCAGGGGCCGGATGGTTTTACGGTGGATTTTTCAAAGCTTGTTGGGATGTGGTTAAGGGAGAATATGCAGGAGGTAGTGGAGGATTCGAACCTCATCTTCAATTCTGAAATCCCTAAACTCCACGTTCATAGCACTAATTCCCAAGGAAGGCTGATGCCTATACCCGCCAAATTCGGGCCTATAGCGCTATGTAATATGCGCATGCAGATGCATATCAAAAGTCATGGCAAATCGCACAGAGCTGTTCTCCCTCGGATTATTTCAGAGACGAGTTAGGATATGTGGAAGGTAGAAAAATTATGGACAATTTCAGCAGCACGGCTCATGAGATGATCCACACGGCATGCAAAATCACGGAAAAGGCGGCATGATAATGCAATTGGATCTCTCCAAGGTGTATGATAAGGTTGGAAATTTTGGGAATGTCTGAGCTTCGTTCTCAAGGCGTTTGGCTTTGGTAATAAGTGGATCGCTGGACTTTAGCTGCGATTAAAATCTCCCACGATCCTCCATTTTGATCAATGGAGCCCCTTCTCAGCCTTTTTGCACCCCTCCCGAGAGGCATCGGGCGGGGGACCCCATTTCGCCCTTCCTCTTTGTCATTTTGATGGAGGGTATGGCCAGCCTCATCAGTCGATAAGGATAGAGATGTGATAAAGGCCTCCAACCCACTTAAGCACTTTTCCGGCCACTACCCATCAATAGTTCGTGGATGACACTATGTTACATGGAGTCCGGCAAGTAAAGGAAGCTAGGAGTTTTCGAGCGATTCTAAACTTGTTTAGTCACGCCTCGGTATGGACTTCAACTTCGATGATCCTACTTGTTTTCTTTTTCAATACGCATTCGGATATTCGGAAGGGAATTTGGCCAGAGCATCCACAGGTTTCAAGAGAAGTAATCTCCCGTCCAAGTACTAGGCATTCCCCTTACGGACAAACCATGGCGAAGTGTCCTTTGGGAAGCTTCTCTCAAAGAGTTGGCAGACGAATCTGCAGTCATTGGACCAAGCGGGTCCTCAGCACAGTGATAGATGCTGGTCATGACAAAGGCCATTCTCGAGGGCTATACCTCACTATATGCTCTCAATCCTTCTGCTCCTAAAGGAGTGCTGATACCATCCGGGAACATCCAACGGAATTTTCTTTGGTCGGCAACTCGGGAAGCCAAAGTGGGCAACGCGGCGTGGGAAAAACTTTGCAAGCCTAAAAGCTATGAGGCGGGCTAGGATTACGGGGATCAAGCTCTACCAATAGGTTTTGTGGGGCTAAAGTACGTGGAGATAAGCTCTGAGAGCCACAAACTACCGTGGGGCACGCCTGCAGGGAAAGCCAAATATGCGGCGCAATGGCGAGTTTGAGAATTAATGGAGATAACTAACACCCTTGCGGGCTCTCCCATATGGAACTAGGACAGCCAGGAACATCATACAAGACCAGGTTGTTTTGGGAGCTAAGAAATGGGCCACCATGCTCTTTTACGGGAGGATGCACAGCACCAACTCTGAAAATCGAAAATCTGACCTACAACCTCTGACAATGGTTTGGGGTGGAGAGCGAAAGTGCATCATTCTTGGGCTTGTAACGAAGACGAGCAACGATTAGAACTGGACTCTCTCTCCCCGGCCTCGGATGAACACTGAGGAATCTCCTCAATACCTGCCTCAATACTATCCTTAGGAAGAGACTTATCGGGGTTGTGCATGGGGCTGGACATCCTCTGTGGGGTAAGCTTACCTGGGGGATCATTTAACCTCAAATAAGCCGCTCCTATGTGGAAAATAGGAATGTTGATGATAAGGTGGCTGGCATGATAATGTATGGGAAAGCAACCTTTGGCCCAAAATCAAGACCTTTTTATGGCTACTTCGGAAATGGAAAAATCTTGACATGGGAAAATCTTTAAAGAAAGGGTTCTGGGGACCCTCTCGATGCCCCTTGTGTGAACGGCGGGAGGAGACTATGAATCATTTGCTCTGTGGTTGTGTATGGACTAGCCACCTTTGGGCCCGGATACAAAGCATATTCCATCAAATTGTGAAACATAAATTCCATTCACGATACAATCACCAGCGCTCGGAGACTACTCCCGATAGCGATATGGTAAATGGCTCTTTGGAGGCTCGGTCCAGGAGCTTCTTAATGCGGGCAGTATGGAAGGAGAGAAAACAACCGCATTTTTAACAGCGTAGCTTCGGACGGATCGACGAAATAAAAGCTTATTATTATGCAAGGCCTAACGAGACCACTCCTGGTGCTTAAAAGAAGATAAAGTCGAGTCCACTTTGTCTCCTAATGACCTCGAAATTCGCTGTTTTCGCTCTCTCTGAGACGACGAGCGTTATATACGGGGAGCACGCCAGGTCGGCACCGCACCCTCTCTTACAATATGGCATTGTCCTCCTCCCGAGTGTGCAAATTCAATTTCAACGGGGGCCTCCAAAGGCAACCCGAGCCCGAGCCCCGGCATAGGAGCGTCACATAATGAAAAGGGAGAAATTATGCATATCCTTTACGAAATCTAGGAGAAACTACGAACAACGATGCGGAATTCGCGGCTCTAGAACAAGGCCTGGGCACCCAATCGTGCCTACGACGAGCGGCCATTGTAGGCGATTCCCGGCTCGCCATAACAGCCATTAAGAAAATTCGGCATGGAACTAAGCCGGTAAGCGATAAAACAACGCGTCACAGCCGCGATCCACGAAGTGCCTTGCACCTTGCCTCCTTGGTGGCATCATCCCATCCAGCCGATGCGAAGAAAAGCAAATTCTCTCGTAGACCACCTCGCAAACTTTGCGGTCGATAAGCAAGCGCGCCACAGACTGTTGGATGGATCTCTTGCATCATGAGCTTAGGGATCAATCTTGTAGCATTTTAAGGCACGACAACGCACGGCACTACGTGGAGACGGACGGCGAAGAAGGCCTGCTTCCATCATCGGCGAATCATGAATGCAGTCATGATAAATTATATCAAATGGCACAACGTGGTAAAGAATGCTAGAACTTCTCTTGGGTTCGGCGAGTCCATTATGAAAGGACAGCGCCAAGGATCCATTCCTTACTGATAGTTTAAGAGGAGATCTTAAGTGTGTGATCGGTTTTTGCTTAAAGAGGATGGAAATCTCAGATTTAAAGAGTTCCAAACTTTAGTGGGCGGATCAGGCGGCGGTACGCAACTGCATCATCGATTGGAACATCTGCTTCATTTATCACTCCCCCTCCCAGACATTCTATTTATGCGGCTCTTTAGTCTGCATTCTCACTTATTCCTATAATTTCTCTCTTCGCGGTGCGTTATCCACCCTCACAAACTAGGTTATACTCTGCTCCTCTCGGTCATCTCTCGGTTCTCTTTTGCACGGAATCCATAGGCGATATCAGCCTCAGCGGCATTAAAGCCGCGAGGCCCTCAAACGGGCCAAAGATAGTTACGAAGCCTCGGTTTCAAAGTGGAAAGCGAACAATTGAATTGCTTGGAAGAAGAGGTGGAACTCCCGGGCTTGGGTGACGACAATGCTATTAGTGAAGGAGGTCGGCGGGTTAAGTCGCCCCAGGACCTAATCCACTCGCCAAGCGCAATTCACACGGACCCAAGTGGTGGCATGGCAAATGAAAACTATGCTAGCGGCAATTGCCATACGAGGCGCCGCGGTCAAAACCTTTGCGGCTACTTCCATGGCATCGGCAGGAGCTCTGCATGGCAGGCCCGGACAAGATGGAAGTGGCCTTTAATTCACTCACGGAAGGAGCTCATAAAGCACGACGAAAGCTGCGGAGTTTCGTTCGGCGTTTTGACATATATCTCGGCCATGTCCTCAACGTGTCCATTGAAGTTCAACGGATGACTCGCAAACCACTATCATCAGCGTTTCAAACCCCGAGAACTCAATCGAAAGGTGATGAGCGGCCAAATCCTAGCATGGTTGGTCATTCTGGAGCTTCGACTCCCACTCAATAATGTGTATGCGCTCTCTTGAGTTTTACGTTCGGTGTACCTATCTATAGTTGTTTTTTCTATGTCTATATATACTGCGGAGTCGCATTTGGTATATGAGGTTCCTCACGTGATTAGAGCTTTTGATGAATTTCTCTAGTCTCTCGGGTAACCTGCGTGGTAGACTGTGTTTGTGTTTTGGTTTTGGTCGTTGCGCTCTTACGTAGCTTTGGCTTTTCATAGTCCATGTCTCCTCGATCTAGCAGTCGGCTCATTAAGGAACGGGCACAGTAGCGCTATATGGGCGATGCATTCGGAGCCTTTATTACTCTTTTGTAATCTCTGTTCATGATATAATATATTGTCTTGACTTACAAAAAAAAAAAAAATGGGTCACAAGTTTCAAGGTCCATGCTTAGAGCAGTACGAATTCGATAAAGAATATTTTGAGTTGGAAAATATTAAAGAAGATGTTGGAGTAAATATTATTATTATTATTTTTAATTTAATAGTGGGATGGTTTGAAATTTGTTTTTATGGTGGAATTGAATTTAATATTATTAAAAATTTCTACTACATCCAAAATTTTGAATTTTTTTTTCTTTTAATTTGATGGTAAAATTACTTAAAACTTATTTTTATGGTGGAGCTAGTTCAACACCATCAAAATCTTGAAATTTGTGACTATATCTAGAATTTCCAAAAACTTTTACCCAATTTTATTAAAATATAAAAAAAAAATCAATAATTTTCCAAAAACTTTTATCTAAGTTTACTTTAAAAAAAAAAAAAAATTCCATTGTTTTCAAAGCCAATTTGCTCTTTTCTTAACTATAAAATTATTAAACACTATAATAATAATTAATTTATTATTTTTCAAAAAAAATAAAAAAATAAAAAATAAAAAATAAAAAGAAATCCTATCAAATTTTTTTTTACTATAAATATTAAACATATTAAACACTATGATAATACTTTTTCATTAATTTAAGTCACAGCAACATAAGAAAAAGGCAATAACTTAATATTCGCGAATCGTGATCTTTCCAATGTGATTATGTGTAATTGAAGATTAGGACCCATCTTGCAGTGAATCTGTATGTTTTAGAGCTTAATCATTACCATCATTAATTTGTGGCCTAAAACGACCGCACCGTTTATCTCAGACGTTAAATACATGACTTGGAGAGTCGGAGACGTATAAACCCACATAAATAAATCATTTGCTAAAGCTTCCAAAGAAGCTTTCAATTGTATTCCGTATATTTCGATTCTAATTTCAAATCACAATAATGTCTCAATGATGTGAGTGTTTTCAACTATTTTTATTCTATGAGTCCTGTACAAAAAGATAAATACACATATCGTAGATGGTTTTATATATGATAAAATAATAATACTAGCAATTGCAGGTAGCGCCAAAGGAGCATTGAAAAGGAGAGGAGCGGTGTATCTTCGGTTTTCACGGCCCGGGCGAAACGCTTTTGCGAGGGCGGGTTTGTGGCATAAGTATAAATATACGTGAGAGGGGAGTTGAATTAGATTATAGGTCAGTTTTGAAATGGATTTGGTGAAGGAGTTAAGCATTCAATAGGTATTATGTGCGTTTGTTGCTTAGGGAATATTAAAACGGAAAATGATTTGAAAGGAAATTATAGGAAAGAAATGAGCTGTCGGAACAAAACGTGAAGCGGGCTATGAATGCAAATGTGCTCAATCCAAATGGAAATGAAAATAAATAAACGGCGATAAAAGGAAATAAATCTCCTTAGGATAGATATGGTAGATTTGATTCAACACAATGTTTTGTTATCTCAACGAATCATCAAACATGAGAGAGACTGTTGGTGGATTGGAGGAGTCTGCATTGAGCTACATGGAGAGACTTTGTTGGTGGATTGGAGAATGCTGCATTGAGCTACATGGAGAGACTTGTTGGTGGATTAGGCTACATGGTTTAGGTAATTGTGGAAAACATTTACGAAGATGTTGTGAGCAAGAGTTGAAGCTTTGAAAATGATATAACAAAAAATTTGAAACCATAACAAGAATGGTAAAAGTGATAAGACCATATCTGAAAACATATTTTTGAAATAGTTAATTTAATTTTAAAATATTTATATTTATTTAAATAAAAATATTAATTTTAATTTAATATGAATTAAGTTGTAATTTATGTATTTTTTTTTTCATTTATTTATTTATTTATTAATCTTTGTTCTATTTTGTTCTATTGATTTATTTGTTTATTTATTGTATTCTTATTTTTGCATTAAAGATTTTTTTGTATCTATTTTATTTTAATTTTAAGTATATCTTTATTTTATTTATTTCTATTTATTTATTCATATTTTATTTATTTATTTAATTATTATTATTATTATGATTTTTTTTTTTTTTCTCTTTCTTTTGGTTTGGAAATGCACGAGAGTGATTTGTGGCGTAGTCAGAACTATAGGGGAAAAGTAGAAATATTTCATTTCCCAAAAAATAAGATTGAGTTTAATTGAGTTTGGCCACTAAAGTAGGCAAGAAATTTGAATTATTGACATAAAAATAACTTAGAAGACTTTACGAGTTAAATATTATTTTAAAATACAAATTGTGACATTGACACCATACAATTCTCCACGTGGACACGAACATAAGATTTCATACCATGTCAAAAGAAATTTAGAAAAGAAGAGTTGTTGCATGTTGATGTTTTGGCAATTCCATACCCTTGCATTTAATAATATCACTGATAGAACAGGAATTTGTAAATAACGTTAAGACCATTGAAAGATATGGTGAGAATGGGGATGGGATTATCTTTGAGTTGAGACAATATGAAAAGGCTTGCTATCAGAATGCAAATATATGAGAAATGGATATAGGAACAAACAACACAATTAGTCACTTAATACAAGCATTAATGGAAACCTATATGCAGAACTATAATTTAAATATTTTGTATTGATACTCTCTACATAGCTAATAGTGGTGATCTGCTATGATGTAATACGAAACCATAAAGTTAAAGTTGAAACCATAAAATTTAAGGATTTGAAATCCTCTGAATCAAGCTTTGCATTGATACACCTCAATAGATATTCTTCCACCTCGGCCACGGCGCCCTTAGAATTATTGAGGAAGGAGAGTAGGTTATACACGGGGTAGAAATGGCAAGCACGAATATCCCAGCGTGTATCCTCCTGGCAAAGCTGACACCCACTTCAGCAGAGGTGTCTTCACATTGCTCGTTTGGGGTTGGGATCACATGCTTGTATAGCATTTCCTCTTGTGTTCTCAAATAATCTCGAATTTCATCACGATGTCTGCAATAATGATACCAATATATTGTAAAACCATTGAGCAGTCAGACCCATTTAATTGTTAAAAATGCTTATGTGATAAGAAATTTTGTAATGTTGTTTTGTTTTAAGTGTATGGAAGGGGTTTTTTTTTTTCTTGTAAGTAGGAAGTTTCTTCTCTTGTATTGATCGGTAAGGTTGGAAAAGATTCAAGAGGTATATTTACTACGTTTTATAGCATTGTTTGTTTGTGTTTTTTGCACATATGAACAATGGGATGAGATTGAAATATTTTATTCTTGGACTTAATTCGAACTTCTTATTTTGAAATAAAAGTCCAAACTTAATGTAAAGGATCTTAAAGCATATGCCTAGGTTTATTTGATTACGGGTGAAGAATATCTCCACCATAAAGCCTCCTTGACTAGGTGTGAGAATATCACCGGTACAACTCATACTAGTTGACATGGTGTTAGTTTTCATATTCTACGATTTCAAGGTCTGTGAAATTGAATTTAAAGATGGATATATACAAAGCGGGAGAGACCTCAAGCGAGATAAACTAATTTGAATATATACATAAAAGGGAAAAAAAAAATCATGTTGGTCTTTGACAAGTGCGTATCTAAGGATAAGAACGAGACGGAGTGAAAACGGAGCGAGTATCAACTTCATGACAACGCCGAGAAGACCTAGAGGCACAGAGCTAGAAGCATGTATTCAGATAAACCGGTGACCGGCATGATACTTTACTTTCACTAACTCGGTACTCACGGCATTCCCCTTAGATGAAATAAAAAAGCATGGGGCTCGAAAATTCATTCGAAAGACCTCCTCTCGCCTCTCCTTTTCTTTGCAAAATCGTTTACTGTGTTTGGTTTTGGGCTTTGTTAATCAACCACTTGATTGTTTGGGCTCTGGGGATTTGAGAAATCAATCGTTTGATTGTTGGGGTTTGTCAGTTCTCATACCCATTGCTTGTGGTTTTGGGCATTGAGAATCAAATCGATTGATTGATTGTTGGGTTCATTTTTGTTTCGTAATGGGAAACAAGTAAGTCAATACATCCATAAGAGGAAATAATTATTTCAAACATGCTACCAATATTTAATAATTAACATGGAAAGCAATGGTTTAAACAAAGAAACTGTTTCGGAAATTGAATTGCCCTTGCTATCGAAGTTATACTACTAGATTATCTCTGGAGGTGAGTACGGGACTGCACCGATTGACATGAGTGCGGGAAGCGGAAGGGCATAAACCAAGTTTGAGTTAAACGTTTATGAGGAGCAGTCACTTCTGATGTAAAATATAGATTACATCTTTTTGTTGTCTGTCTCATACGCCTTGGAGGGCTTTGTCTGGTACTCCCTTTTCCCAACATTAGCAAACACACGAAAAGAGGAAAATAATCAAAACGATTAATTTTACTCATCACCTGAAGAAAAAAACAGCACATGTTAAATTACTTAAAATGGGAGTTACACATTGGAGATGCCACCAACGGTAAGGTTGAACGACATAAATCTTAAACATACAAAATTGAAGGAAAACCATACCTTTTATTGACATATACGCATACATTCGATAAGATCCATGACAACAAAAAAAACATTTGCGATGAGGACCTGCAAGTTAATCCCTTTGAAGTTCATTTATATAAACTATTTCAGCAAATAGCAGATACGAGCGCAGAAAAGATCGGTTGAAATATTTTGCATGTTAAGCTTGAAAGATCGGAATCTTAGTGTAAATTCAAAGCGATCACTTAAATGTATCTTTGACATTTGAACGCACCAAAATAAAATAAAACTACGCGAAAAGACTTGCGAACTATTTGTCGGGATTTGTGACTTTATCTTAAAGTAATCTGTGGATTTTTTAAATCTCAACCCATAAAATTAACTTGTTAGCCACATATGGAATTCCAACTAAATATCACTTCAAAGCATCAAAATTCATCAGTCATGGAAGAAATCAAGGCATCATATGTGAAGCTATATTTGTATTCTAAATAATGGCAAGCCATTGATATGAAATAATGTGAAAATAATTCCATAACAATATCGGCCCTCAAAAACACTCATAGCACAGTATCATCTAGATGAGTACTTGAGATATATGCACACTCGAATAAGGATGTTTGACTCAATTGTTTCATAGGCACATTAAGATCAATTTTGCTACATGCTCAACGACTAATAACAAAACAAAAATAGTGGAATTATAAATAATACCCTCATCAAGCTCTTCATTGCTACAACAATGATCAAGATGAATTAACATAGCCTTCTACTGTATTTTCTTAGGCCATCCTGTAATAATTCCCATTCATAAAATTAAAATTGAAGTCAAAGTTAGCCACTCCAACAAATCGATGTAGGAGATCTTTTATTATGATAGTAAGTTGTAACAATGAACCTCATTCAGCATTACATGTGAAATGTTTTGTGAAGGATTGAAATGTTGTAACATAATCTGAAGGAAGTTCAAGTAAATTTAGAACTAACCTAGCTCACGATCAAATAAGATACACGATAGCGAGGAAGCAATCAAAGAGATTTATCCCCTATATAAAATTTGCGAGTTATCAATATTGCGGTAACAAAATTTAACATTTAAATTTTAACCCAAACTTACGTGAGGATCAAAAGCATCATTCTTTTCATTTTTTGCAACTATGCTAAAGCTCATAACATAAATTTTGTTAGAGATGTGAAGCTCTAATGATAGACGGAGGCTATGAAAAACATGCTTATGAATGTGAAAAAAAAAAAAACTAATGGGAAGTTTCTCAAAACAAATAGCTTAAAAGCACAAAGCTCTTCGAAAAGCCAATACACTCATTACGAGTTTATAATTGCAAGACAAAAAAAGGATATGCGAAGTCGGCAAAATCATTGCATAGCAAAAAGGTCATGAAGTCGGCAAAATCACCTTGAAATGCTCATTTCCAAAACTTTCGCGGACTCCACTGAAGCTATCCACCACGATAGCTCACGAAGGTTGCGATCCAAATCCTTTTGGCCAATCTGAGTATTTGTCTCCATCTTTAAAGAAGTTAAGAACACCATCATATGCACCCAGCCGGTATTTCTCTGATCTGCAATTATAACATCACTCAAGGGCAAATCATTGTTGCAACCCGAGGCCTGGTCAATTGCCCTTCTGCCTTTTATTACCTTTCCAAATACCATGTTTTCCATCCGGATGAGAGTTCGTGCCATAGTGATAAAAAAGCGTAGCCATTATTGTGGAGTCCGAGTTGGCCATTGACAACATACCTTTTCGTGCATTCTTCAAGAAAATTTTCATCTCAAATTCAATCCATAAATCGATTCCCCACCTCTACCATTATGAGCGAGAGATGTCTCCACCTTGTATACTAAAATTGATAAAATTTTCAATTATAGATTGTATAGCTATTTAATGTTAAGCTAAAACGATAGTCTTTAAAAATGCTTATCGGTATAAACGATAGTCTTTAAAAATGCTTGTGATAAGCTAGGCACAACGTATTTGAATCTCACGCACTTGCCTTACTTGCATGGGAATGCAGAAGAAGGTTTTGGTGTAATGGTGACTTAGCATGTATCCACGGAAGATGAAGAGTGTAATAAATGCATCCCCTTTAGTAATATGGTGTCAGGCTTTCCAAAGTAGGAAAGGCGAGCTTGAGAGAGTTCACTATTCTGCCGAGATTAAACAAAATGGAAAAGAAACGAGTGGACTCTTTTTTTTTGGGTCTCAAGTTTGGAATGAGTGGAATTTTGGACAAGGGTTAATTTCTAAAGATCGGCTATCACTATTGCATACGGCAAACTGCTCGCAAATGCCGGATAGAGGTCAATTACAACATATCTTTTGAGACTTGAACTCACTCGGCTAGGTAGATAAACAAATTGCTCACCAAATCATTCAAGTTAAGATCCTTTAACAAAAAACGAGTAAACTTACTCAATAGAGTTTAGAGTAGCATTTCGGATAGTAAAATTAAACCTCGTCTTGTCATTTTTGAATAAAAGTAGTCTTGAAGCTTGAAACACCAAAATATGCATCCTGAGAACATGAAATTCGAAGATTAAATTTCTTGTTCACAACATTGCCTCGGAAGCGAATTCTGAACTTCAGCTTGCATAAAATGAAAGCGCAAATGCTATAATTTGTCTATAAAGCCTCTTGACAACGGAAACTAAAGAGATCGAACGGCACGAGAGAAAAGAGTAAAATACAGCAATCATTCACTAGACGGAAAGTTCAATTACCTTGTCATGAGATTTTGCATCTTTAAGAATTTGTTGAACCTGAATCAGTCTTACGATACTCGAATGCTTCCACGGTATTGGATAAATATCTTAAACATTTTAATCTTAGGTATGCAATGGAAGAAAAGCTACTTATTTTCTTTCTCTGTAACTAGTCCTTGTCCTCTAAGAAGGTAATCAAGCTAAGTAGGAGAGATACCATTGCCCAATCTTCTTTTAACCTTTCTTTTTATAGTACAAGCCAAGTTGCGGATTCAGGCAGAAATACAAATACAAATTATAAGCACAAACCGAATGATTACGAGACATAAAATCAGATTATTAAGAGTTCTAAAACCCATATAGTGAGTTTTCTTTGTAACTTGAAGATGAAGAGAACATACACACGTGTGACTCTTTTGCCTTAAATACCAAAAAAAAGAAGCGAATCTCAATCTTTACAATTGGATTAACATTTTCTGAGTAGAAAAGTACTCCTTTCTGTTTAGAGACTTCACAATCCATTCTGACTTCATGACATGACACTTTTTGTGGAAAAAACACAGTTAGTATATATATCATAAGAAATAAAGGGAATAGAAGACATTATAAAGACGGAGGCGGGCACTTACAGAATACAAAAGTTTAAGATGCACAACACAAAATGATGAGCTAAAAACAAATATAAATGAGGTAGATAGAAACAACATATGATTTGATTTTGTGAAGCTGTATTATCCATTTGGTAATTGCCAAACTGCATCTGATCACAGAGTTGGCCTCATACAAATTTGGAAAGAAATGCCAATCGAAATGCTAAAGAAAGAGCAATTGCAAAAATATTTCCCAAACTTTGCTCAAATACAATTCTTCCCAAATTGCATAAGTTACATCCACGGCAAGAATTTTGTATCATCAAATAGCTTGAATGGAATCCCATAGTTTCTTCTCTGAAAGCAATCGGTAGAACCACATTCTTATTGAACATTAACGAGTACAAACCATAGAAGGAAATTCATATTGCCATTTAGTGAAGGCAAAACAGCATAAACTAGTTCCTTCAAGTCATTAAATAGCATGCATAGTTTCCTATTAATATATGATGTGTAACTAAATGTTATAATAAAATAAAGAAATACTAATTGCTAAAAGGCAAAGGTCAAGGAATAACTTGAAAAGCCCGAGGATCTGAAAATATTATACAATTGAGTTTACATTGCATTTACGAAGAAAATGAGTTGCCTTTAGCTCTAGGAATAATGGTTTATACTACCCTTCTCCCATTACAAATAAGATGCGAGTAACTAGCCCAAGAGATTACTTCTCCCATCATAAAACAAAGCTCGAAAGGACGTTTAAAAAATTATTACAAATTAGCAAGTGCTTGTCTGTCATGGAATTTGGGACTAATGACCCACAATAGGCTAAACTCTCTTCGTATGAAATGTCGATAATAGTAGAAACTAGGGACCATCTAAAAGGTATATAGACACGGTAATGCGGATAATGAGTCACTTTGAAAACCTTTACGTTTTAAGAAACTTGCATTGCACAATTCAACATGTCAAACGCATGCTAATATTTAACTTCTTTTGCTTGCGGCATTTGCGAAATTATTGCACAAAATATTATAGACGCAAATGGTCTTAGTAACAAAAGACTACAATGTATTCTAACTTGGCCTTTACTATTTTGCTAAAGCATAAAATGGCAATTTGTCAATATGATTTTCTTCATAAGTTCCATTTTCTTGTAACTTTATAATAATTGGAACATTTGTAACCCCTAAACGTGTAAACTAAACTAGAGTTTCGTATTGGAAACAATACCAAATCGATCGGATCATCTGCGGAAGATGAATCCTAAGTTTAGTCATGACGGAAACCTTCGAGAGGCTGCAAATAGATGCAAGTGCCACGTCACGGCAAACGAAACATCTAACAAGCAAGCGTTGCATTTGTCATACGGTTGAAGAACATAAAACTTTGTGTGTATATATTTTGACGTAAAAATTATGCATCATTGTTATATCCATTCTACTTTTGCATGTGTATAACTAAACCCCCAACCTGCACGATACTTCATCATTTGGTTTCACTTCGGCAACATTTGGTTCCTTCATTTTTCCCACCAAAGCTCACACGGTAGAAAATTAATCTACACCACGGCTTCCATCTTAGGCTTCTCTTCACGCTGGCCACATTAGGTTCCTTTAGTTTCCCGATGAGCAAAGCCACAAATTCCTCACTTAAATTTCCTTTTCAAGTATGTCTCGAAGAGCTTCTTGGCCTCCTCGGCCTCTCCCTTGTTCGCCAAACCCCTCTGTTAATATATCATATGTACTAGCATCGGGATTCGGCTTCCTTCACCATTCGTTGAAAGAGTTTTTGAGCTTCATAAAATTTGCCTTCTTTGCATAAAGACCAAACCATTTGTATTATAAATGGCAACATCGGCTTTTAAACCACCTTCTATCATATTGGCTAGCCAAATGTACAAGGCTGCTTCATCTTACCACCTTTAGTAAACTCATTAATAAACATTGTATATGTAGTAGTCGGAGTTCTGCGTACTCGGTCACCATCTCCTCGAATAACTTTTCGGCTTCGCAAACATGCCTTCTTTGGTAGGCATCCCGACGGCGTGTTATGCGCCTGGCTTATCTGGAATCTGTGCTTCTGACCATGGATCCAAAAACTTCTCGACCTCTGTAATTTTCTTTTGAGTAATGTATCCACTCATGAGAATGGCATATGAAGCTGCATTGGAATCAAATTATTTTCCGGCAACTTGTCCGGATGCGGAAGGCTTCCTGTGGCCAGAGCCTTGCGAAGCTTGATCCATCACGGCATTATACGACATGACGATGCCTCAGGCTTCTCAGGAATGAAGTCGAAAACGTCAATGCCTTTTGGATCTCCCCAGTGACAGAAAAAACCCCCAATCCAAGTGAAGAAAGCCCGGCTCACTAAATATCAGACCCCTCCTCCTCATTTTCATATAAAACTCCTCCTTTTTGCTTCATTTACCCCATGAAAATTTGCAAAAAGGATCTTGATAATCGTGGAGTCTATATGGTAGAACGCCGAGAAGAGTCTACGATTTGTCTCAATACACAACCTACAATCAATTTCCACTACAATAATGAGAGGCTATCAAAACAATGTGCATCTTTTAGACACGAAATCGAAACCACGATAAAGGCGTGTTCTTGAAAATAAAGGGTAAAAAATTCAAGCTGAACGTGTTGCTCAGCACATTAAAGGCATCCTGCCGGACAATGCGATTAGGGGTACCAAATTGCAAACGAGAGGATGCGATAATCGTGGAGTGCATATGGTAAAGCCGAAGAGTCTCTGGGCTATCTCGGCCACAATACAATCATTTCACTACATCCTTTTTGCCGGACAATGCGATTGCGGGAATTTGGCAAGTTGCAAACGGAGGATGCGATGTCAGTGGAGTCTATATGGTAAGAACGGCGAGAGGAAGAGTCACAACGTCTCCAATACACAATGCAATCAATTTCCACTACAATAATGAGAGGCTATCAAAACAATGTGCATCTTTTAGACAGAATCGAAACTACGATAAAGGCGTGTTCTTGAAAATAAAAGGTAAAAGAATTAAAATTGAACTGTTGCTCGAAAAAGCACATTGGACATCCTGGAGACAATGCGATAAGGGTACCCAAATTTGCAAACGAGGATACGATGTCGTGGAGTCTATATGGAAATTTGCGGGCGAACATATGAAGACGGAGGATGAACGCATTTAACCACACTAGTATGGCGAGGTTCGGCATTAATGAAGGAGCGAGTAACCACGAACCAGCGCACTCTGCATATTTACTTGTTGCAACAACCAAAGATTCATTCCGGATACGGGCGATTCACTGTGGCCCAGATGCGCTCCGGTAGTAAATCGTCGGAGAGTGGAGAAAAGCAGCCGAGGTCGAACCCGGCCTTCGGCAAACGGCACATTCTCATTGGCTCGAAGAACGATGGCAAGAATCCTGTGATTAGCTCCGGCAAAAAACGCATTAAACCCAAAACCAACAAGGGAACGCCTTTGAGGCGTAAAAATATTTTAAAATATTAGTATTCCTTTTTTAAATGAAGTAATGATAAAAACAAATATTATTTAATGAGTTTTTTTATTTTATTTTAATATCACAAAGTATTTAGTTCATCGCTTGAACGTGCGGGGTGTTGGTCATCCTTGCACTCTCACATTGCCTCCCATTCTCACCCCTCCCTGCGTATTATCCCTTTCATCCTCACCCATTCTCCTCATCCGGAGCCCCAATTCATCCTTTGTCTTTGTGCTCTTTCCATTTTGTGAAATTTAGGTTTTCTTCATTAAATAAGGCAGAAGAGTAGTATAAAAAAAGAGAGCAGTTTCTAAGAAGGTAGAAAATCACGCAATAGCAACAAAAGCAACAGAAACAGCAAGCAGCGAAGATTTCAATGAAAGTGTATACGTTCTCCTTCAACAAATGGATCCATTAGAAGACAGGAACATCCTTGTGCATTCTGTAAATCCCACAAAGTGGTGATAGAAAACTTAAGAAGCCAAATTCAGCAAGACAAGGCTCAAACTAAAGCATAGATGGCCATCCTACGCTCACAATGGGATACTTGCACTAAAGAAGTAATAACAGTCAAGAACCGATGTAATCATCTGGAAGAATCTCTCAAATTCATAAGGGAAGCCCTCAACAAAAATTTAGAACAAGGATCCACCTCTCAGGATCAAGGAAGCAGATACAGAGGTAGTGAGAACACTGTGAAAAAATGATCCCCCACATCATCCGGCTTTCCATGCTTTTGTCTAGGATTATAGCAGTCAATCTAGTTTAAAAATGAAAGTTAAATGTATTTTGCTTTTAGAACAGTTTGTCAGGCAGTATAGCACAAATGTAATAGCCTCTACTTCAAAAAGGAGAAAAAAAATAGTAGCTCTAACAGCACTCATGAAGTAATGCTTCCTCAGACAAAATCATTTTGTATCAAGATCGAGGAAATTTTGTAATGAAGAATTTCTTCTCCTCCTTCTTTTCAGATAATACAATATAACCGAATTTGTGCGAATAAAAAAAGAAAAAAGAAAAAAGATCACAAATTATTTAGAGATGGTGGTATCTAAAGATATCATTGTTTAATTTTACTGATGGTGGTGTCTAAAGACATTATTGTTTAATTTTATTGGCTCACACGAAAAATAATCATCTAAATTTTTTTAGCCTATAAATAAGCTACATCATAGATAAATATTATGGGCAAAACCACGGGTGCTCGAATACTTGGAGTTCGAAACCACAGGTAACTTGATCAAGTCAAGTTTACTCGAACAACCCCAAAAATCTCCCACTTAAACTTGACTCTAGGATATTGGCTTGGTCTCATTCATCAACCTTCTAATATGAGTCTTCACATTCCTCCTCTCAATCTAGTATACTAGTACACCTGCCACCTTGATACCTCTCCAGATGGTCCATTCCACAATGTGACGACTTCATGCGCCACTGCACTGCATGTATGTCTGAGCAAACTCGTAAAGCCTTACAACTATGCATTCTCCTACACAACATTTCTACCTAAACTTCATAGGGAAATACCTTGGACCAAAACACTTTGAGTAATGTGCCACTGCACTGCATGTATGCGTGAGCAAACTCGTAAAGCCTTACAACTATGCATGCTCCTACACAACATTTCTAACTAAACTTCATAAAAAAATACCTTGAACTAAAACACTTTCAATGTTCACTTCACACATTAACTACTTCATTAAATTTCAACACCATTTACTCCATCTCTATTCTTTTCTCATACATACCACGACTCCCATACATACCACCACACTCTCTGCTTCCATATGTAACTTTATCCATATAAACCAAATAATGGGATCCATACATGGCTTTTCACTACTCCAAAAAATGTTGCACACTTGTCAGCTTTTTGTTATTTTAGTGGGGCGGTCCTCGGCTGTAACCGATTTCTCATTGATTTAATCTCCACTCTCCGTGATATTTTATATATTAAAAATAAAACTATCTCATATCAAAATTAAAAGGACGTTTCCACTCTTCAGATGTAGCATAAAATTTCATTATAAATTATCAAACACTCACATACGTATGCTGTGGATTTTCATTTTTTAAATACTTCTGTACATGTTCTTTTTCTCATTTTTCATCTTCGTGGCACCATGATATATTTCATCTCATTCTCATTCACCGTCACACCAAGGACTTAAAGAACTCCTCTGCTGCCCCAACCACCAATCAGTACACTATTCAAAATATTCAATAGCTTCTCATAATATGTTTATCGGATGTGATATTCACCGGGCTATCTTATTTACCACTTTGGCTCTATCTTATTTACCACTTTGGCTCTGATAAGAGAAGTTAGGAGCATCGTCTAACAAGAGATGGTGGTGTCCAGTAGCCATTGAGACCAATATTCATCGAGATTTTTTTTTGGCTTATAAATAGATTACATTATAGAATATTATGGGCAAATTTATTAGGAGTGAGACTAATAATTATGAAATTTGTTGGGTTTATAAATATATTATATTATGGGCAAATTTATTATGTGTTAGTATATGTTAGGGGTTCACTTCTACGGTGCTGGACTGACCCCATGATATGTATATGTTTCTCATTTCTCTCCATGCTGCTTGATTATGAGTCTCATGTAATGGGTATGTTTTGCCAGATCACATTATTTTCAGTTTTAGGAGCAATGTTGCATATTTTTGGAAGTGATTACTCACTACACTTCTTATGTTGTATTATGCACTGTTTTTTATTTATCATGATATAAAACAACGTTTTTTTTTTCTTTCTGAAAAAAAAAAAAATATTAAACAAATCATCAATAATTTGATTAGACTATATCATAGATAAATATGATGGGAATTTATCATGGGTATTTGTATCGAGTAACTTGATTGAGTCAAATTTATTTGAACAACTCTATAATTTTTCCTATCTTTTATAATGACTTAATTTAAAACAATTTTGATTATTAAATAAATCTCTGGATTATCCACAGTGTTATAAAACAATGGTCGACGTTTCGAATCCCAACGAAGATCCATCTTCAGGAAAAGATGTTGAATAAATAATGAAAGAAGGACAAAAGGTCAATGTCAAGAAACCTTGGACTTTTGTCCTTCTTTCATTCTTTATTCAACATCTTGTCCTGAAGATGGATCTCAGTTGGAATTCTAAACGTCGACCATTGTTTTATAACACTATGGATAATCTAGAGATTTCTTCAATAAACGATAACCACTTGAAAACCATAATTTTGATTATATTATTTATTCTCTCATTAGGTTAAGGAGGTGACATTTTGACATTTTTAAAATTGTATTCTTGAATGTTCAAATAGATTCAACAACATAGAAAATTTAGTGGTAATGTGATTATGCATATTGACAACTTAAAACAACAATTTTCCCAATTTCTAACTTGAGCTAAAACTATAATTAAATAAGGACAAAAAAATCACATACTTGGATAACTATTTTATTCTATTTCTAGATATTAAAACCATGTCTCCAAAATGAAAAAACTATCTATTTTATTAAATAAATCAATGATTTTGATAAAATCTATCTAATTCAAGTGTCAAAATTTGAGTGTTCAAAAGGGTTTTGACGATGTTGAATCAATTTCTACTAAGAAAAAAAAATTCAAACATTCAATCAATTTTCTTTAAAAAAAATATTTTTAAAATGAAATTATGGTGAGAAAACTTTTACGTACATAAATAAGGCCTTTGATTTTTTTTTAATAAAACGTAAGATAATTATGCTTAATAAAATATTTTAGTTTTCTTTAATCTAAGAAAGCCGCCTTTTCACCTAGAAAATAATAAAAATTACAACATGATTTTGATAAAATTCCACACTCTTTGTAACTGTTGTAACTGTATGTTCTTCAATCGCTCCCTAGATCACTGTAAAGTCTTTTTCATGCCTTTTGATGTCAATTTAAGATTTTTTTGAATAGTGGCTGCAAACTGAGTTACTAGAATGCAAAGTACACGATCGATAATGAATCAATACACATCCACCGTGTTTTTAATTTTGAGAAGTGCGCACATAACCGTTATTACTATTAGTAAAATTACAAAATATTCTCAAAAGTTTACAATCGGACAAGAATACCCAACAGCAAACATTATCAAATGATCACCCAAAAAAAGCTTGCCAAACCCGAAATGCGTGCCATGTGATGCGTTTTGGTCGTTATCTTACGGTCTCATTTAATCCCATTAAGAATGTGGAACACCTTTTTTTGATGGTTACTGGTTTCCTATAATGCTATTAATTTTTGCTAATAATATACATATAACCTGTAAATTATAATAGTAAAGTGGCTTGGAAGTGGGTAGTGAATTTAGGGATGAGTGGTGGGTGATGGATGATGGATGAAATATTAATTTTCTTTTATTTTTTTAGAAGAAAAAAAATTGTCTGATTTATATAATGTACTAGCGCATATTCAATATCCAAATCAAAAGTCAAATGTGTGTATTTACAATTTTTGTTCTCTTTCTCGAAATAGTGCAACTCCAAAAAAGTTCCTGAGCATGAGCAAAAACAATACCACCCAAATCTCATACATTCATCAGTTTTCACAGATCAGAAAACATCGTGTTTCTAGACTAAGAGCATTATCCAATAACTATTCCATTATATGTAGAAAACATAGTTATAGTCCATTGTCCAGACTGTGATTACAGTCATGAAGCTATAATCACAGTCTGGACTATCACGATGTTTTCTAACTTATGAAATTTTGAATCCCATATCTTCAATAATAAGGCTGGCTTGCTAAAAGTCATCTCAATATGGCTTGCTAAAAGTTATCTCAATAACATTGTGAAGGTTGAGAGAGGTTGAGACTCAAAAGAAAGGTCAATTAATAAGAAATGAAAGAGCCAGATAAAAATTAAAATCTCACTAAATCAACTAGGTTTTGGATAGAAGGTGATTGAGTGCCTTGTTAAGGCACTTCTAGTTATTAACAAGGCACTCCTAGTTATTAAGTCACTCATTCAATTCCCCAAACTATTTAGGTATTATTTTTGGACATGGCCACTTTGTAGCTTATACTTTGCCTGTTTTAGAGGGCCATCATTTCATTACCCAACATAATACCACTACTAAGCCATTGTATCATTTTTTTGTAATTTTGTAAAATTGCAAGTAAAGCTAATTCTTCAATCTAAGTCTATTTTATAAGTTTTTTTTGTAAGTCTAAGTCTATTTTAAATATATTGTCACTCAAAGTTATGTGAAAAAAAAGAAGAGAATAACACACTTATGAATTCAAAAGTATAAATTTTTTAATTAAAACTTATTATTAAAATAATCAAAATTTTATTATTGAATTGTTAATTTATTATAAGAATTTCATTCTAAAACAATTTTAAATGGACATTTTTTAATAAAAGATATAGAAACTCAAAACATTCCCTCATTAATTAAAAAAAATACAAAAAATACAAATTTTCATTAAAGAACAAATTGTAAAATAAAATCAAAGTGAAAAATTAAAAGAATATTTAATATAAATTCAAGAAATCAAGAGATATGGTCCTCTACTAAAATGTAAAACATGAAGATGTAATGAGAAAGGATGAGAGATTCTCATGTTAGTATAGTTTAAATATGGATATTTCTTTATTTTTATTTATTTTTTTATAAATTTTAATTTATATTTTAATTATAAACTGAAGTGTCTCACCTTGGCAAGGTTAGTTTTCACACGGTTGCTACATGCTTATGATAAAGACCAATTTTATAAGATTATTCATGTACTTATGTATATGCTTGTATACTATAGACTTGGTTTAGGTCACACAGTTGCTACGTGCTTATGATAAAGACTGATTTTGGTGAGACTAATTTTAGTTAAGTGCATATTATTGATGTTTTCTCTTTTGGTATCATAGTTTGGACATAGGTGTATGACATGGATGGTGATCTATGATTGATACACATAGATCCATAAATGATCATGGTTATGTTGAACATATGCATAGAAACTTCTAGGGGCGAATATTAGCCCATGGGTGAAATTTAAGGGGTTTTATATTTTGGAGGGGCGAATTTTTTATATTATACCCCTTTTATATGGTTAGCTAAAAAATTATTTAAAAAATAAATATTTATTATATTTTCGCTAATGAAAAATAAGGGAAAATAAAACTTAAGACCAAATTTTCCTAGTTTGCAGGGAAAATTTGATTCAATCACTCGATTTGTAGGAATGACACTAGTTAGGGGCTATTTCATCCTCTGCCATTCCTAGAAATCGAGAGTAAGGTCAAACTAGGGGGTTTTTTATTGGATTAGCTTGTATAAATTTGTCAGGATTAATAACCCCGTAGTGAATATAGTCATAGAGAGGTCTTTTGAGTACGGAGATACATGTTGGAAGAGATGTGTAGTGGCTCGTTCTGAAATTGAGCTTGTTATAGTTCTTTAGAAGGATTTTCCATTCAGAGGTATCAAGTGCAGGTGCAATGCTTTGGGGTTTTATCAGATACTCTATCGCCACTTTCTCTTCCCCCAAGCTCGACTTCCCCACCGATGTGATTGTTTCTTCCTACACCTTCTCCTAGTTCTCTCGCTTCTTCTACTTCTCTGACGTTATTGACATGGCTGATCAATAAAACCGCAATGAAAATTTTCACTACTGGACACCACCTCAAAGCTGTGAATAAGGAGAACTTAGATAGTGAGACTAAATGTTCAAAGGGGAGGAGGGATTTACCCATAAATTTTTATCTATGAAAATTCCTTCTAATGCTAAGATGCCTTACTTTGAGAGAGAACAAAAGAATTTTCCTAATGTGAATTAAATATTTCTTAGGTTGGAAGTCTATGCAAGTTCATCCCCGAGGTTATCAAATATTTCTTGGGCCTAATTTGGGCAATGAGCTCCTCCTAAAGTGATCTGTGACAATTCGAAGTCTTGAAGCAGTTCTGTAACAGAGGTCAGAGGGTGATCTAAGAAATTTCAAAGACCGAGTTAACCTCTTGAGACAACTTTGTGGGTCTTGTAGCAAGTTCGATACCTTAAAGAAATACGGGTCAAATAAGTAGAGTATGACAGGAAAATTAAGCATAGAAATTAGATATCTTGAGCATAACAGGTTTCATGTAGGGTTTAGCAATCGGTAGCCTCTGACATCTCTGGTTATGGTATCCTTTTTAGTATAAATTTTGTTTTGTTTGTCACCAATAAACGTGAACCATAGTATTGTGCCAGGTTGTTATATGGAATTGATGAATAATATATTGTATTGTTAGATTTATTTCTAATTTTTTATTGAATTTTAAATGCTATATTCCTCAATTCAGTTTATTATATCATTCAGAAGCTAATATTGTTCATTTAAGAATGCATTATTTGCATTGCTTTAGAAAATGAAATTCTATTGAAACCCTAGTATCTCACCCTACTACATGTTTAATTTCCTCCAGAAGACAAAAGTAGATGGTTGGGAGTCTCTCAGAGGAAAATGTGAGTACTATCAACAAATAACTAAAATAAATTAGGTTGATCAGGGCTACATTTCTTAAGTAAATATGAAGCCCAATGAACATATGTGGTGTTTTTGTCATAAACTACTCTCGAGTCATTTTCATGTATGATATTTTGGAGAATATATGGTGGGGATTTCCACATTGTCCTCTTTATAGTCGTTTGTGTAATCCAATCTGGTTTTTCCTTGCATTGGAGCCCCGCCTTGACGCGATGGTATAATGCAAATATTTTAGTTAACCTATTCTTGGCAATGAAATCTCATAAATTGCATTCAAAATGTGGGCTTTCTTACCTTCGTTTGTGTCTCTCTGTAATTATGTGACAAAGATAGGGAAAATTAACATACATACTGACATCTAAAGTGTAAGAATTAGGTTGTGCTATTCTATATTGCAGTTGTGATAACCATTTAGTATCTGCTAGTGTGGGAAACTATTGTCTGCCATTGGTCACAGAGTCAAATAAAATCAAGAGCCCATGTCCATGTGGTGATGGGGAATTATAATGAGTGATCTGCGAATGAACAATCTCACTGGAGAAATGTGACTTGAGTCCTACTATCGACTTTGAAAACACAACCCTGTCTTGGTTTCCAAAAACGTGATTGGGGGGAAACACATTTTACAAGCACCTGGGTTCAAGAACAAATAATCGAATTTGCAACAACTTCATTAGAACAAGGGGTGGAATACACACAAAATATCCTATAAAACTAAATTAATCACACATAATGAGAATGCACTAACCATCAGTCAACATAATTCAATACACAGGAAATAAAGAGGAAAAATGTGGACCAAGTCATTCGGGGAATTTTGAGGTCTAAAATGGGCCTCCTAA
Organism: Pinus albicaulis; assembly: GCA_034641835.2. Taxonomy (NCBI): domain Eukaryota; kingdom Viridiplantae; phylum Streptophyta; class Pinopsida; order Pinales; family Pinaceae; genus Pinus; species Pinus albicaulis. Next base: position 244,493 of record JAXQQM020060234.1, on the reverse strand, counting down.
GAAAATATACAACCAAAATAAACTTTATAAGAACCAATAGGATTCAAGATGATGATGTCAACCATGGAGGATGATTCACCATTTTTTAAGTAAAAGGGTAAAAAGATTAAAAAATAATAAAATAATAATACTACTTTTTTAACTCATATTTTCAACTTATCTCCCAAAGTTTTTACTAAAATTTTGAGTGAGAGTACTCGTTGGATGAAAAATTTAATTCCTCATCTAAGGAGTACCCATGTTGCATACTTTCGATGGACCCTACTATGCGAAAAATGAGAAATACATGAAAAACATGACTGCAATCACGTTTTTCATGTATTTCTCATTTTTTGTATTGCAGGGTCCTTCGAAAGTATGCAACATGGGTACTCCTTGGATGAGGAATTAAAACTTTCATCCAACGAATACTCCCGCTCGAAATTTGAGTAAAAAATTTGGGAGATAAGTTGAAAATACGAGTTGAAAAAACAATTTTTTTTCCCTCTAAAATTTGATGATGTAACCAAATATTATTTTATTATTTCCAATATTATTTTATAATTTCCTTAGGAGGCCCATTTTAGACCTCAAAATTCCCCTAATGTATTATCAAGATTTTTGGAAATTACAAGCTTAGATGCAATCTCAAGAGGTTCGACCCTTAATACACTCGGTTCTCAACCGTTAAATATATCTCTATCCCCCTAAAGGTTGGACCTTCATGTTTCCAGGTCTAAATATTCCTTTGCTCCACACGTTTCCAACCAAAAAATGTGTCATGATTCCCATGGCTATGCCCTTAGGAATTTTTAGGGATAGTCTAAAGATTATAGAACACCGATGTGTGAACACATGTATTGAATGAGCTTCGCTAAGTTTTCATGTTGGCCCAGTACAGATGAAACTCTCTCTCAATTGCATTGATCACTTGTTTCTTGCTCAAAGTTTGCATGAATCTGGAAATGAGTTAAGGGTGTGCCTTGAATTGCATGAGATCACCCACCATTGATGCACCATTCTTCTTTCCAGAATTGAAAAACTAAGTGTAAATGTATACATGAATTAATTATGATTGACAAGAGGAAATTATCTAAATACCATGTACTCACAATTGTTATAAACTTAATCGATTAATAGAGATTTAAGGCATTTTGTGGCTTGCGTGTTGGAAAATAAAGGAAAATGAACTGCTAGTTTATTCTAGAAACACCACTGCTACTGTGGCAGTATTATCTTCTTTCCAAAATAAAGTTGTACTTTCCATTGAAAAATTGCCTTAAAATTTAATGTTTAAACGTTGTCAGGCATATGTTGTAAGCAAGTCCAAAATAGATGCTAAGGATTGTGCCCTCCAGCTGGAAGAAGCCTCTGTAAATTGGTATTTGTAACTCTTTAGTGATACACCCTCATGCATTTTCTGAGTAGAATGTAGCTGCTCCTATGAACTACTTTCATACGCGTGCCTTCAATGGGTCTAAAAGAGGTACAAAAAAACACCCTACTCATTGTTTATAAAACTTCCCCTCTGTTGATATGCTCATACATATTCATAATAAAATATAACTTCTCCTATAAATTGATGTCAACCCTCTGCCCTTAATGGTTATAAAAGAGATGCAGAGCAATATCTTTCTTATTGTTAATAAAACTGCCCTATGATGTTATTTCGTCTCTCAGAATAGGTCCAGATTCTGCATATTTTTTTAAGGTTGTATATGCTTTTAGGATTAACAGGCCAGTGTATTTTTATAAGATATGATTTGAAAATTTAACATTTTATGTGTAAATCTAGAATGATTTGGTAAAATAGAAATGACCAATAAGAATGACCTCAGACGTTTTGTGTTCAGTTACTTTGTGAAATCTTTGTAGCCCTAATTCACTTTGTTTTATGAGCATTGGAAGTGTTTGGAAATAAATAAGAAAAGGTTGAAATATATATTTTTTGGTTGTGCAGTTATTATCTTCATTTGGTGCCAAGTTATATTCTTTTGAAGAGTAAAAAAATGACAATAGTGGAGGCAATGATGATTTTCATGATTTTGTAGCACCTCATAACTTTAACAATTACTTTAGTTATGGGGGAGCCATAATATTTGTGGAAGAGATGCTGGTATGTTCAATTTCTGAAGAATTCCCACTCATAAAATCATCTAGATTGATGACCATTATAACATTGAGCCAAATACGTGATATTGTGACTCTTAAAGTTTTTTTGATGAGATGAAGTTTTTTGTTCCTTCTTCCTTACTACTTACCCCCATATATTTTGAATTTGTATCCATTTTTATTTTACTCTTTGTTGCCGTCATCAATAGATGTTATTGTTTCCAATGAATTATATTTCTTCAAACTTTTGTTATTTAAGAAAAGGTTCGACATTGAGACATTTTGTTTTAATTAATGTTGAAACTTGAAACTATTTAACAAAATCATAATTGAGAAGATAATGAAATCAAGGCATGCATTCCTAATAATGAAGTCTTGTAAATTGCATTCAAAATGTGACCTTTCTTACCTTCATTTGTGTCTCTCTATAATTATGTGACAAATATAGGGACATTTAACAAACATAATGACATCTGAAGTGTAAGTTTTAGGTTGTGCTATTGTATATTCTAGTTATGATAACCATTTAGTATTTTCTAGTGTGGGAAACTACTGCCTGCCATTGGTCATGGAGTCAAATAAAAACAAGAGTACATGATCATGTGGTGATGGGGTATTCCAATGAGTGATCAGCAAATGAACTGTCTCGTTGGAGAAATGTGACTTGAGTCCTATTATTGACTCTGAAAACACAACCCTATCCTAGTTACCCAAAACATGATTGGGGGAAGCACACTTTACAAGCACATGGGCTCAAGAACAATTAATAAAATTTGCAACAACTTCATTAGAACGAAGGGTGGAATACAAAAAAATATCCTCTAAAAATAACTTAATCACACATAATGAGAATACAGAAAGCATCAATCAACATAATTCAATACACACGAAAGGAGGAGAAAATATGTGGACCAAGTGCCCAATATTTTATTCATTATCAATATTTCTGGAAATTACAAGCTCAGATGCAATCTCAAGAGGTCCAACTCTTAATACACTCGGTTCTAAACCATTAAATATCCCTTTGTCCCCCTAGAGGTTTGACCTTCATGTTTCCAGGTCTAAAGATTCCTTTTCTCTGCTCATTTCCAACCTGCAAATGTGTTATGATTCCCATGGCTATTCCCTTAGGAATTTTTAGGGATAGTCTAAAAAATGTAGAACATTGATGTGTGAACACATGCATTGAATGAGATTCACCAAGTATTCATGCTAGCCCAGTACAGATGAAACGGTCTCTCAACTTCCTTGATCAGTTCATGTTTGCTCAAAGTTTGCATGAATCTGGAAATGCGTTAAGGGTGTGCCTTGACTTGCATGAGATCACTCACCATTGATACACCCTTCTCCTTGTTGGAATTGAAAAATTAATTGGAAATTTATACATGAATGCATTATGATCTACAACAGGAAATTCTCTAAATACCATGTACTCACAATTTTTGTAAATTAAATCGATTAATAGAGATCTAAGGAATTTTTTGCTTTGCATGTTAGAAAATAAAGGAAAAGGAGATCCTAGATTATTCTGGAAACACCACTGCCACCGTAACAGTAGTACCTTCCTTCCCAAATAAATTTGTACTTTCCATTGAAAAACTACCTTAAAATTGAAAGTTTAAATTTTTCCATGCATAAGTTGAAAGCAGGTCCAAAAGAGATGCTTAGGAGTGTGCCCTCCAGCTGGAAGAAACCTTTGTAAATTGGTATTTGTAACTCTTTAGTGATACATCCTCATGAATTTTCTGAGTATATTTTTCATAATTATATGTATTTTTTTTTGTACTACACAAAAGACATACAAAACTATTGGCCAGTGATGGTCATGTTCCTAAATTTCACCATGATTTAGTTTGTTTTTTGTGCATTCATTATCCAACTATATATACATATCCTTCAAATTATTTAGACATTAAAGTCTTTCAATATCTACCCTGTGTTGTATACATGAACGAAGAACTGTAAACCAAAAATCTAGAAGCCATCAAATAAACATAGAAAAAACATCTATGAAAAGGAATAGTGTGATGATTGAATGGTCTTGAATCTTCCTTCATAATGCTCTGGTTCAAGATGAGACTTTTTTCTTGAATTTCTCCTTTCAAACTGAAATTCGATGAATTCTTTAATAAAAAGAGTTTCATATAGGAATTTATGGATCATCATCAAACATCACAGACGTGAAAAAGGCCTATAAAGGTCAAATAAATTCCAGTGCGAGTGAAATTGTTACAAATAAAAGAAAACGAGGGAAAAAAAATCTAACCATCTTGTTGTACTTGTAACCTAATGTTACATTCTTTTTATAAATATAATTTACTCTCATTACTTAACCAACTTCAATTAGAAAGAACATGAATGCAATTTATATTGTAATTCAAAATCTAAGTCATCCAACATTGAGTTCATGATTCATGTGAACTTACAACATTTTTAGATGCTGCATGGTTCTCTTCATTTCGAGGAAACCCCTCAATAAAAAATTTACCATTCTCACTTTCCTGCACTGGCTTCTGTAAGATCTTAACTGTCACTTCTGAGGGCACAATATTTCCTTCATTTATCATATTCTTAATCATTGTTCATAAACATGAACCAAATGTGCTTATTCAACATCTTCTAATCAATATCTATATTAAACCTAAAGTTGTAATTGATCTTGGCAACTGAAGAAAAATAAGTATACCCATTTTCAGAGCCGGATTTAATCTTTGTACAGAGAATATCCCAAGAACTTAGGTGTGTAAATCCAAAATTTTCAAAAATCATTTCACACTGAGTACCCTTTCCACTCCCTGGTCCACTTGAAAATATATGTGAAACAAGCTCAATAGACTAAATTTATAGCCTTTAAAAAATCAAACATAATTCACTCAAGATTTTTCAAAACACGAGACTACAATGTATTTCATACAATGCAAAAAACAACTGCAATAACAAATGACTATGTAAATGATGCTAGAAAGTGATTATATTGTACAATGTAAAGCACTAGGAATTTTTCAGGGGATGCTTGAATCTAATTTATGGTTCACTGCATCAGATGTTTTGGGTCCTCTTGTTAGAGTGTTATCATCACCTTCACTTCATGTTGTTCCAGATTTAGAAAATTTCAATTTGATTCAGTTCTATTTTGGAGTTGATTCTCTATTTATAATTTACTTCCAGTTCTAAGAAAAGAGCACTAGATAGGTTTTAGAGGAGAATATAGCCTACTCCAATCTAGGTGTAGTTCTATAGAAGGCCAGTACATTCATATATGCATGCATATTGGGCGCTCTAACCAAATCATTAGAGTTACGATTATTGACAATTGTTAGTGTACAAGATTGGTTTCCTCCTTTATAAAGAGATACAATGTCTCCGTTGTTATTCATTCAGTTGATTAGAGAGCACTGAGTGACTATTGTGCACTTCCTACTTCACCGTGAGCTATACAACCATTATAAGGAAGGATTCTCTATGCACTTCCTACTTAACTGTGATCCATCAGCCATTATCAGGAAGGTTCAATATCGAGAGAATCAACCGGGAAACATATTTCTAGCATAAGAAACTATAATGCAACAAAAAAGCATCAAAGATAATGCACCTTAGGGACAATCTGATGCATACAAGCACGAATGAAGAAGTTGACCCACCCCAAGGACCTAGCTAAGTAGTTCAAGCATCCATTTGGGAAAATACTTATGTAGGTGCCCATTATCTCCTTCTCTTTTATGCTCTTCCTATGCATTCCAGCTTTTGGTATTCCATATTTCACAATATTGCAACAGTTTGTGTCACAATTATATAAATTCACCTCACATACCATTTGACATCATGGTTCCAAAGGTTATTTTTTGTTTGTATTTAGCTTCTTCAGAAAGATCAATATTCAATATTCCAATTTGGTCCCTATACTTTTTATAGAGATGGGATTTTAATGAAGTAATGATGTGAAGCTTTTGAGCTGTTGGATTCTGTGAATCTAGAAATCTAAAGGAGGCCCAAAGCGGACCCACTAACTAGACAAACAAATTTATATGTAAACCAAAGAAGGAAAACAAAAGAGTAAGACAAATTCTAGTAATGGGCACAGAGAAAAGCCCATAAAACAAAAGGACCTTGAAACTTGAAGGAGAAGGCTCAGAAGGACAACCTTGATGAAAAATTCAAATACCCCAGAAATATGACATACCCTCCATGCTTTGCTAAATCCCCTCATATGAGGCAGCCAAATGAAGCATATTTTGGACAACCCAAGTAATCCAAAGAAAACCTGGCCCGCGTTCGAGTGGACCTGTAACTTTGAAGGTTATCTCAACAATCCACCATCAAAAAAATGTGAGTGAAGTATTCTCCTAGATAGTCCAGTGAGTTCTTGACACAAACAAGAGGAATGATTGATTGAAAGGGAGGGATGAAAATCTGGAAAAATAAATGAAGAAAACATTTTAAATTGATGAAAATGCTCAGAATACAAAAAAAACAACAAACAACAGATAGAAAAAATGATACCAATGCAAACCTAGAAGTGTAGATTTAAGAATTAAACATTCCCTCATCATAGAAAAAGAAATGAATATTGGGATTTCACCCTCAAGTGAGATAGTTGTCAATAAAATCCGTCGAGAGGAATAAAGTGACTTCACAAATATGACAAGTCTAATTCTGATAAGGAGTTGTGCCACCATAAGGGTTAGGTTATGTTATTTTATATTCTAGCAGTGATAACCATTTAGTATTCACTAGTGTCAGAAGCTATTGCTTTCCATTAGTCATGGAATAAAATAAAAACAAGAGCCTCTGTCCATGTGATGATGGGGAATTCCAATGAGTGATCTGTAAATGAACTATCTCACTGGATAAATGTGACTTGAGTCCTATTATCGAATCCGAAAACACAACCCTATCCTGGTTGCCAAAAACATGATTGGGGGGGAACACACTTTACAAGCACCTTGGTTCAAGAACAACTGCTCAAATTTGCAACAACTTCATTAGAAACAGGGGTGGAATACAAACAAAATCTCCTCTAAAACTAAATTAATCACACAGAATGAGAATTCAATAAGCATCAATCAACATAATTCAATACATAGGAAATAAGGAGAAAATATGTGGACCAAGTGCCCAAGATTTTATTCATTATCAAGATTTCTAGAAATTACAAGCTTAGATGAAATCTAAAGAGGTCTAACCCTTAATACACTCATTTCTCAACCATTTAAATGATCCCTTTGTCCCCCTAGAGGTTAGAAATTCATGTTTCCAGGTCTAAAGATCCCTTTTCTCTGCACGTTTCCAACTAGAACATGTGTCATGATTCCCATGGCTATGCTCTTAGGAATTTTTAGGGATAGTCTAAAGACTGTAGAACACTAATGTGTGAACACATGCATTGAATGATCTTTGCCAAGTATTCATGTTGGCCTAGTACAAATGAAACTATCTCTCAACTGCCTTGATCACTTGTTGTTTTCTCAAAGTTTGCGTGAATCTGGAAATGAGTTAAGGGTGTGCCTTGATTTGCATGAGAGCACCCTTCTCCTTGTCAGAATTAAAAAACTAATTGGAAATGTATACATGAATGCATTAAGATTGAAAAGAGGAAATTCTCTAAATACCATGTACTCACAATTGTTGTAAACTTAATCGATTAATAGAGATAGAAGGCATTTTGTGCTTTGCATGTTGGAAAATAAAGGAAAAGGAACTTTTGGTTTATTTTGGAGACACCACTTCCACCGTGGAAATATTATATTCTTTCCCCAATAAAGTTGTACTTTCCATTGAAAAAAATCCTTAAAATTGAAAGTTTAAATGTTGCTAGGCATAGTTTGAAAGCGGGTCCAAAAGACGTGCTAAGGAGTGTGCCCTCTAGCTGGAAGCAGCTTCTATAAATTGGTATTTGTAACTCTTTAGTGATACACCCTCATGCATTGTCTAAGTAGAATGTAGGTGCTCCCATGAAGTTCTTTCATATCTGTGTCCTCAATGTGTCTAAAAGAGGTACAGAGCATCACCCTTCTCATTTTTTATAAAACTACCCCTCTTTTGATACACTTAGACATCTTCAGAATAAAATATAATTGATCCTATAAATTGATGTAAACCCTCTGCCCTTAATGGTTATAAATGAGATGCATAGCAATATCCTTCTTGTTGTTAATAAAACTGCCCTATGATTTTATTTTTTCTCTCAGAATAGGTCCATATTCTGCATATTGTTTTAAGGTTGTATATGCTTTTAGGATTAACAGATCAATGTATTTTTGTAAGATATGGTTTGAACATTTAACATCCCATGTGTAAATCTAGAATGATTTGGTGAAAGAAAAATAACCAATAAGAATGACCTCGGATCTTCTGTGTTCTATTACTTTGTGAAATATTTGTTGTCCTAATTCACTTTGTTTTATGAGCATTGGAAGTGTCTGGAAATAAATAAGAAAATGTTCTAATATATACCCGTTGGTTGTGCAGTTATTATCTTCATTTGGTGCGAAGTTAGATTCCGCAGAAGAGTTAAAAGATGATAGTAGTGGAGGAAACGATGTTATTCATGATTTTGTAGCACCTCATAAATTTAAGGGTGACTTTAGCGATGGGGGAGCCACAATATCTATGGAAGAGATGATGGTATGTTCAATTTCCCAAGAATTCCCACTCATAAAATCATCTAGATTGATTCCCAAGATAACACTGAGCTAAATATGTGATATTGTGACTCTTGAATTTTTTTTATGAGATGATGTTTTGCGCTCCTTCCTCCTTACTACTTATCCACATATATTTTGAATTTTGTATCCATTTTGATTTTACTCTTGTTTTCATCATCAGTAGATGCTATTGTTTCCAATGAAATATATTTCTTCAAACTTTTGTTGTTTAAGACGAGTGGTGAGCCTTGGTATTGCACCAAGTGTGATGAAACTCCCAGGGGCTACCCTACTTTACTTTATCAACCCGGGGTTCATACAAACTTGGAGGTGACTGTGCTATATACATAACAGATTCATTCTACTCATGTCATCATCTTACGCTCTACGAAAGGGTGATACTTCTAAGGTTTCTCGGTGAAGTCTGTCACACTTCAACTAAACTAAACTAAAATGTATAAATGAAATGACAGAAAGGAAACTAAATTAGGTTGTTGGAAAGGAAATGACAGGAAGGAAAGTAAAATAAATTTCTAAAAGGAAATAACTAATTTAAATTTCTGAAAATAAATGACAAAGGAAACTAATTTTAACCACACTTAACTGGCCAAATGGCTAAACGCACTCTACTTATCCTATGATCTATCTACCATGATTATAACCATGCAACTATTCATGATCTAACTAAACTTAAAAAAGTGTTGCTTGCAGTTTGGAGGAAAATGGGCTAAAGATGTTAATGGAAGGCTTAACACATGTGACAAGGCTTGGAGGTGGAAAGAGGGGTTTAGACTTCATTAAAAATTATGATATCACAAATATGATTTGGAGTGGGAGGCTTGAAATATGCGATGACAGAGTTAAAATTGGCAAATAGAAATGTGATATGAAATGTGCAAAATTGCAATTCGCAATATCGCAAAGTTGGAGGAGAAGCAATAGTTCAGTCGGGAGGAAAGTGCAAAGTACGAAATTGTGATGGGTGACATGGAAGCAGAGTATGGTAAGAATATCGCAATCGCCGTCAGGAGTGCAAAGTGTTAATGGAGATAAAATGGAAAGAGCGAATTGTGATATGCGATATGAAAAATCGGTTCGAGAGACGGATGGAATAATAATATCACAATCGGTATCGGGAGTGGAAATTATTAACGGGAAACAAATGAAAATGAGATTTGTGATTGCGGTACGTCTTAAAGGAAAGAGGATCAGGGTTTAATGTTTTATGAGGTTTTTGATAATAAGTGGAAAGGGTAAGGTGTGAAAGGATATCACAATCGGGGTTTGGAAGAAGAAAGTGTTAACGAGAATCACATGGAAGTTTGATTTGCGATTTACGAATGGGAATTGCGGTAAGTTCGAAGGAATGGGGAAAGGTTGATTTCCAAAGATTTTTTGAATATTTTTGTAATGATCGGTAAAGGTAAGGTGAAAGGGAAAATTGCAAAGATGTTGATGAATGACAAAGGAAGGGGAGAAGAGATCTTGCGAGATGCGAAGTGCGATAGTAGAAATGTCGAGGAAGAAAGGGCGAAGGCCAAAATTTCAGCGTTTTGAAGTGTTTTGGGAGCGAAAGTTGCAAATAAGAGGAAAAGAAGGGAAATGGAGGCGCAACAACAGTTCTTAGGCGTGAAAACAGAGCTGGAAAATGAAGCGAGATGCCTTGATGAACTTCTCTGGGACTGTTGATACTTATTCCCGCAAACAAACTTGTGGATTTATGCACGGAAAAATAGAAAAAATGTGTGATAACACAATGGAAGAAAGATTGAAATTTTTATTGCACTCTACTCTAATCTGAGAAGCAGTGAATCATAAATAAAAACTTTTTTGGTATGCGGGAAGGTCTACATTCCTCGAGCTCTATCGACGGAGATGAGAGTTGAAGGCTTCCTCACGATTTTATGGAGTTCATCAACTATTCTACAACGCAAATAAGAAGATTAAATATAGAGCAGAAAACTATAACAATAATGAAAATATCATAAATAAAACTAGCTAAATGACAGAAAGAAAAAAATGAAAACAGTAGAGAAGATGAGGCACATGGGTTGGGCCCTAACCCACTAGCCTCGCTTCCTAAAACTAGATCAGTAAAATAACATCTGACTTCTCATTGCATTACAAAAATACAGACTTATTACATCCTGAAGGTATTAAATAGAAAAATCATAATAGAATGGAAAAGAATGGCATGGGATGGAATGGAATGGAAATGGAATAGACAGGCATCGAATGGACCAGAAATCAACCAAAATAGACCTTAATTAGCTCTTGATCAACTTTATTTATCCTCAAGGGTAGCTACCAACAACTCCCTATAAAATATTGATTGAGTCCACTTTTCCTCCAGGTAAACCATAGATTGAGTGCACTTCATCTTCATTGACTTGTCATCTTTCAATTTCAAATTTTGTAGATAGAGAAAAAACAATTGTCATACAGTCTAATCATGACAATTCAGTAGTTAGGTAGAGAATAAAAGAATCCAACAGTTAAATCTGGATTCTTGGAGGCAATAAGTGTAGAATTAGATATTTTACTACTTTCAAAAGAATAAAAGGTTATAAGGTTGCTAGTCCAAATGCACCTGCAAAAATGGAAGAAAAAAAATGTTAGATTAAAGATTGGGTAGGTAGAAGAAGGTGGGAAAATCATGTAAATATATTTCACCAGGATAAATAACTAATTTCCCCTTCCCATAGCAATTTGATATTCTAAACTTTCAGTCAAAGAGGCTCAAGGCATTTCCTTGACTTTTTTTGGGACCAGACCCAAGGCTCAATGACTGGCTAGTTGAAAATGTTAAGTTTCCATATTAATCCCGTAAATTTTCATCATTTACCCCTCCATGCATTCATCACCATTTTACTTCATAAACTTAAAAGCTCTTTTCTTGCTTAAATGTTACATAAAGGCCCATTTAATTAACTTCCCCCATTTTTCAAAGCATAAAACCCTCAAAAAACATGATATACTAAGTAAAAGTGAATGAATTATAAAAATGAAGCTTTACTCCAATTTTCACTTTCCTTAGTTTTATTTATGAAATTTTGTGTATTCATTGTCCCTTTTCATATTAACACTTAACCTATTTTATTAACTCCCTATCAAATATCCTAGTCCTGTTAATATAACTTCTTTTTATTTAATATCCCAAGAAAACTCCCCTTATTATATGCTTTTGTGTCAAATATATTAATCACATGTTGAAATAACATCCCGAAATTACCCCTTTGACACAAAACTACCTATAAAAATATACCCATTTCCCCTATGGTTTTTAGACCCCTCCGCAGTCTAAAACCATATAATAAAGTTAAATAATACAAAAAAGGCACATTTTATTTACATTCCGTGTATTTAAAATAACTCACAAAAAATACTTACATCATTGCACCCTTCCCCGATTACCCTTAACCCAAGGTTAAACACCCAAACTTCTTTCCCCTTCATTATATGTGAAACCTCATGTTTCATATAAATTCCAAACCTTGGTTATAATCTCCATTGACCCGCCCCATGCATTTTTACCCTATATATAAACCTATTTTATATATACGTAAACCTATTAATCCATTGAATTAAAACCCAATATTTCCCCGACTCATCCCCAGCCGCCCGATCACCGATAATATTTTAATCTAATGATCTTAGATAAATGTGACCACTTGCTTCATGCCCTACCTGTCCCGGATATCGCATTTGTCTCACACCGTAGATCTTAACTTGTCAAGATCAACGGCGCACCATAAAAGCCTGGCCCCACCTTACTGTTTCCCTGTAACTTTCTGAAATATCTCGATCGTTCGCATCACTCAATAAAATCCAACGGCGCATATTCAATATCGCATGACAAAAGTGATGAGGCACAGTGTGTAAAAAATAATGCGATAAAAGCTGTTTCGTGAAACCACCACTTGCTACGTGTCTCATTTCTACTAGATCGCATTCCAAAAGTAAAAAACCATTTACTGCCCAGGAGCAATGCGATAACCACTAATGGTTTCACCTTCAATACAAAAACCACTCCCACCATTTCAACTTGACCTGTAATTAATACTTCACATATCGATAAAATCTAAGGTTTTAACCTTATTTTTTCATTGTTTTGCATACCTTTGCGCCTTTGCCCTCTAAGAAATCACTCACAGACACCATTGCAAAAAAATTTTCAAACCAGTTTGTCGTTCCAAAACCATTTCCACTCTGAAATTCACCACCGAATACTCTCAGCGCCTTCTACCAAGCAAATGCAACCAGTTTGAAGACTAGTATAAACCTAGAAACCCTCTTTGACCACAACCATACCTCTTCAAGGTATTTTTCAGTAATCCGACCTGCAAAATCTTAATTTCAAAGAACAAAATTAAAACACTTTGAAAATATAAACCATCTGAAAGTATTCAAACCTTGAAGAAACGGGGGAAACCTTGTCAAAATTTCCTCATAATTTGTCACTTTCGCCTAATTCAGTTGTAAATATTTTTTGACCATCCAAAAGTTATTTCTGCAGTTAAAATACATTTGAATTACTGAAAAATCCATTAAAATCCCTTTCCAGTCTTTTGCTCATTGTAAGTCTGCATTTTCATCCTAAAACCCTCGCCCAGATTCTGAATTTTTCCCAAAGTAGCTCAATTAGCCTTCTATTTCCCAAAACAAACTAAGAAAATAGTCTAAACTTGCTCAGTTTTATTCAGAATGACAAAAAAGCAGGTCACTCCTAGGACTGGAGGTCCCAACCCTCAGAAGCCTACCTCCAACAAGCTTCCAAACCCTAAACCTTCAAAAATAGATAAACCTACTCCTGCCCTAACTGCAGATTCCACTAAAGTAGTCAGACCTTTGCAGCCACTTGTCTCCTATGAAGAGAACAATCCCTTGATTTATTTAGACTATAGAATTGTTGATGCTACCTTAGAGTTCGATCTACTTGAAGTACATAGCTGGTGTCATGATAAATTTGAGAAGAAAGTGGAAAATGATATACCTATATGGGACTCCAACTTGCCAAAATACGTGATTCCCATCACACATCCAGCTCAAGATTTCATTAGGTTGTGTCAGTTACACTATATCCCTGATCAGAGATGCATGGTGAAAAAAGATAATGAGGTCATGTTTTACATAACTGTTGAATCCATCAATGATATGCTCCAACTAAGCCATGATCCACGAGCAGTATCATTGTCCATTGAAGATTTAACTCAGATTTATTTAGACTTGGATTTCCCTAGGAAGTTTATGATCCTCCAAAACTTCATGCCTAATCATGTTAACCTTCCTAAGGTAAATCCACCTTATGATACTTTTGATTTCCCTGAGGACTCAAGACAAATCATTTCAATGCTTTCATTCATACTAGGCTATGCTAATGATGAGTTTACAGATGCCTCCATTCTAGGTTTCCTCTCTACCTTGTCTCTGGGACAACATCCAGAACTAGTTTTCAACTTTGCCAAATTCATTGCTGATAATATGCATTATCAGTTGATTAAATTACCTGATGAAGGAGTATTCAGATATTCATCATATCTGTTACATATCTTCCTATTTTTTCAGGCAGAAAATTTCACAATTGCATTAAAGAAGATGGATGTGGAAGGTAAACCTCTTTCAGTGATATTTTGGACTTCTCTATTCAAGAAAAACAACAGTGAATACAAATACAAGGGCTTCAATGATTTTTTTATTAAACCTGCCATGATTTTGTTTGAACAAAGCATAGCCAATAAGAATTAATGAAGAAATCAAAAGAATTTTACAGTTGTTTGAAAACTGTAAAGTTGGAGACTGGTATTTGTATGAAAATCACACAGAAATTAGAGTGTATTGTGCACTCCTGGCTCCTTACAAATTAACCAAGTTTCTAACTACCAGGATTTTTTCTTTGGAATACTTAAGACAAATATTGAATGCAGATGCAGTGAATTTCATCAACTCCAAAAAGAAAGCACAGTTCAAGCTGAAAAGTCAAATCGCCCCCTTCATAGTCAATAACAGAGATGCTTTGAGAGACATAGTCAGAAAATTATCACAATTTAAATTCCAAGAAAGCTTTTACTGGAATTATGATCCTCAAGGTGTTATAAGTAACCTCAGGATCCTCAAGGTGTTATAAGTAACCTCAGGGTCAAGTGTAAGTTAACCCCATTCCTCCATGATTCAAAACCACAAATTGAGAAGTATGCTAATCAGATTAAATGGGTTGCAAACATATTGATTGATGATATTCAGGAAATGCAAACAAATAACCTGCAGAAAAAACAGATGGATAGTACACAGGTGGTTAAATTTGACCAAAAAACAGAAGTGTCTAATAAAAGACCTAGAAAAGAAGAAGGCTATTTAGCAGAAAAAATTGTAGAAAATAAATTTAAGACAATTTGCAGCAAGAAGGCTAGAATGATTACTGAAGGAGAAGAAAAGGCAATAGAGATAGATGAAAATTAAGATCAAACAAACAACAATGATCAATAAACAGATGATGAGGCCACAATAATTGTCAATGAAACGCTTAGAGAAAATAAGAATGAGCAGGTACTATCACAGGGAAAAGGAAAATAAATGGTTGAAACACAGATAAATACAGAAGCTCCCTCCTCCTCTAAAGCAGCAGAAGAAACTGATTCTGACATCCAGAAAAATTTCAAGCAGATCAGAGAAAAGAATGAGGAAATCAAGAATGAGGTCTATTCTAAACTTCTTAAAGAAAAACCAAGAGACAAAGACAGACTTGTGATAGCTTTTGATTATTCAAAAAATAAAATGATTATGTCTTTTTTCCAACCAATGGTTACAGACCCAAGGTCAGTTATAGATTACAGGAAAACAGAGTTTGAAGTAAATGCAGATACCATACATGAACTTGACCAGATAGAGTTTCATAGAAGTGTTTCAGAAATTTTGTATTCAAAGGTAGTCAACAAAACCATGAATGCTACCATGCTTCAAAAGACTTATCTAATTTACAAACTCAAATGAAATTATATAAAGCATCTCTTCATGCTGTTGGGGTTCCTGAGTTTTGATAGATTGGCTAACCAAAAAACAAGACAACATCAGAACCAATCTTTAGAGTTCCAGGATCTAGTCCTCCTATTCTGTGAGAGGGATCTCTCAAATGTTTTTCAAACATATATCTTGTTTGCTTTCAAGTATTGATTTTAGACTAGTTATTAAGTGCAAGTGTTTGTTTGGTTTGTTTGTTTGGTTGAATTGGCATAGCATAACATGAAAGGTCTAGGAAAGATATATAGAAAGAAAAAGTGTCAGATTCATTGGGCAATGGAGTCAAGAAGGTGTTTATGACAAACTCATCAATGGATATGAGATATCAAAGGGAAAATCTAACTTGGCCACAGGATCCTTTAGTTTTTGTGAATGAGATGGACATTAATGATTTGAAAAGAGAGTTTGAATTCTCAACAAACGGAACTTAAAAACATAACTTGAACATAAAGAGGTATTTGATAGACAGGGCTAACCATGAATTCTACAAACCACACTTTAACCAAATGATGACTTTAAGACAACTTTTAAAATGAAATCTAAGATTCGGGAGCACATCCTATTTCCTCAAAGATTTTATTTCAAAGGAGTTAGAAAACATGAAAGATTCATTGATAATTGCAGTCATAAAAGAGGGAACACCTAACACATCTATGATTAAAACTATAAAGACCTTTAAAACAATTATCCAAGCAGGGAAAAAGGGTATGATCGAAACAGACCTCCTTGGCTAACTATAAACAATGGTACTTCAAAGGGAGACTTCAAAAACAACTTTCAACTGGTAGCAGACAAGTAGGGAAAACCATAAATCATGCTGGAACCAACTATTTGAACTATTCGAGAAATAAACAAGCATAAGGGTTCAAGAGAATGATTAAAGACTCTAAAGTGCCTCAGCAGAAGAAAACATAAAACAATGAAGGATAAACATCTCTAAGGTGCTTCCAGGAGTCATTTCTTAGCCTAAACTTTTCACCCTACTGTAGTAAGAATTTATGGAACAAAATGAAAACAGGAAAAACAACAGACAGCTCAGAATACATCACCAACAACCAAGCTCAGGGATCCAATGATAGAGCCTTCTCAAGAACAAGCATATCACAACATCATCAAGCTTCCGAGACTTCAATTTCTTCCTCCACTTCAGACATACTATCTATTATTTCAAAGAGTTCCAATGTTTACAACTAGTGACCAACCAACATTCAACTGTCTTTTTCAGAAGTATTTATAGAAGAAAGAGGAGGTGGAAGAGTTCTAGGGTTAGATATCATTTAATTCCATACTAAATGCAATTCCTAGCCTTGAAAACCATGCAAGGCATAAGGCAGGAAAGCATTCGATTTACAACTCTCTTTCATTAACTCTGTTTTCTTCTTTTTAGGTTTAGTGGGTGAAAATATTGACTTTAAGGCTCTTTTTATCTTTTACAATAACTTTTCTGTCAGTGTGAAATATTTTATTTTGCTTGTAATAACTATTAGCAGTCTTTAGCCTTAATGTTACTGACTGATATTTGACCCGGGTATTCCTTTGAGGCAGAGAGGCTGCAGGTGGCAATTTTGGTAGCTGGGGATTCAATTAGCCCCTCTGATGTGGCATTCGAGGTCTTCTGGATCTGATTTGTGGATTGGGCCTTTGATTCTAGAGTTCATGCCTTGATCCTTTAATCTTTGATTAACATCTTTAAACCTTTGATTATGCTCTGATATTCATCTTGACACTGATATTCTTTCATTTAATGAACTCTGATTGTGTTTGTTGTTTGCAGGTGCGCAGAGGGTTTGTTGGAGAAATGGTTTTGAAAAGCCGACAATCATGACTTATCGACCTTCTTATAACATGTAATTAGCACTTCAAAGCCCTTTAATTTGTACCAAAGGCCATAAGGATCGTCATCCTTAGCCAATAACACTATAATCATTTGCGGGATGGTTTTAACCTTAATCTTCATTAAACATGCATAAAAAAAAACAAACATTATTTAAATCCTGCGAAATTTGGTTTAGAACTACTTAGGAAGGTTTATGGAAGGGTTTTAGAGCAGTGAGGATAGAGGAATTTGCAGTGGAGAATGGGTTTCTATGCCAAAACAGAGACCTAGGGTTTAAATTTAAAATATGGCGCAAATTGGGAAGAAGCGGTTTCGGGAAAACCATCAGTGGTTTTTGAATGGCATTGAGGGGGTAGGTGGTTTTGCCCGGAAGCAATGCGATTCCATACATCACTTGACACCTGGATTTTTAATATCGCCTATTTCGCAAAATTTTTAAGCATTAAACTTTAGGCACAAAGATTTTGTGATACGCATCGTCAACCATTAGATCGGAGGACCCAGATCCAACGATGCGGAAAGAATGCGATATGAAAGGTGCACGAGTGGGGATTCTGGTGGAAGACAGGTGGCAACGTGCGATTGGACAGGCGCTTTGTGGGGTGGGAGGTAGGTCCCAAGGGAGTTGAGTTTATCGGGTTAAGTCCCAATCGTAGGATCTCCGAAACAAACGGTCGGGATTTAATAAAGGGGTGGGGTTTTGAAAGGGAAAAGGGACGACAGATGAAATGAGGAGAAGGAGAAGTGACCCGATGGCCATTGATCTGCAGAGATCAACGGTCCATATTTATTTTAACCTTAACGTTAGGGAATGGAAAAATAGAAGGGGAAAGGGGTTTTGGCACGAAGGCTAGTATGTTTAAGCGCCCGCTTGCGGGGCTTAGGCCATATGAGGAAGAGGGCTGAAGAATATAAGCTCTTGGGGGCTTAATGCCTTAGGAGTGCAAAAGAATTTTTTTAAGCCAGAATAAAGGGTTTTTAAGGCCAAATGAGGGTTTCAGTACGCTAGAAAAATTATTTTTAAACCAAATCAAAGGATGATATAAGGTTTAAAAGAGGGTTTTAATGGTTTGGAGGTTAATATGAAAGGATGAAAGGGTAAATTTGTAAAGGAAAATAGGGATGGAAATGGAGATGATTTGTGAAAATGAGATGGAGAAGTGAATGATGAGAATGGAGGCTCATGAGCAGTTTTCTTTGGTAAACAACAGGTACTTTAGGACTAATAGTGAAACAACAGTGAAGATTAACTCAAAGGGTAATAATCATCATAAAACTTCAAAAGATGATAAGTTTTCAAAGGGAACTATCTCTTGAAGGTTTAAAAGACAAGATTAGCCACCATTGAGTATAAAAAAATTTATAGGTGGCTAACACATGCTAAGGATTTGAGGATCAAATCCTTAGAAGACTTGGTGATAGAAATTGGAGTGGATCCCTCCAATATTGAAGTTGCTAAAACTCTCATAAGGCAAAAGAATGAAGATATTGTTGCCTTGAGAAAGAAACTTAAACTTCCACAGAGTGATCACCCACAGGCTAAATAAATTCTTCAGGAGAAAACAGAGAAAGATGAACTAATGCAGCTAGTTTTAAAGATGATAGCTCAGATCAAAGAAATGGAGAATCAGATAGAAATTCTAAAGAAGGAAAATGAAACATTGAAAAAAGAAAAGGAAGTCTCCATTCCTACAGTCATTCCAACTGTCAAACCTGTTGTTCCTTCTACATTGGCAGAACATTTAGCACTAAAAGGAATATTGGCAACTGCAGTGTTAATTACATCTAAAGATATTTCTACCACTTCATCATCTACATCACAAGTAAATCAAATAGGTGAAACATCTGACATAGTCAAGGCTATGGAAGATATGTCCCTAAAGAATAAAGAGATAATCAACTTGAAAAGCACCATTCAAACTCTTGAAACATCAAATAGAGATGCATTGATTACATCCAAGGGACATGAGCAGAGAGCCAACAGATTGTAGGAGCAGGTAAAGATTCTACAACAATAGGTCAATCTCAATGAAAAAGTATCATATATCAAAAAATATCTTTGGAACAACATAATTCAAGGCATACATCTACAATGGCCTTCAATCCAAATCATTTATGAACAAAAGGATTTACTCAAGGTAGCACAAAATGAAATTCAGAAAACCAAAGAAGAAATAATTGAAAAACCTTCTCAAACTTTGAAACTTATTACATTTTTGAACAGCGAAAAAAAGAGAGCTTGAAGAGCTGAAAATTTAGGATAGGACTAAAAGCATACTACAAATCAAGAAAGTCCTGAATAAAAGGAATATGATGAATAATTTGGAGGAAAAATGTAAAGACATGAACCTATCAATTACAAGCAGGCCTTCCAGACATTCATGCCTTAAATGAAAATTTAATGGCGCAAAAGGATTATGATAAGAAAATCAGGGCTTATGCCAAAGAGCAGGTCAGCAAACCTTTACCACAAGGGTCCCCAACTGGCAAAGTTATTTTGGAGTATTTTAAGAACTTATTTTTTCTAAAAAATTAAATTAAACACATTTTCATTGTCAAGCCCAACTTTGCAAAGTACACAGAGGCAGATGAGAGCTACAGGAAATTGAAGAACATGAGAATTCCCAGTGCAGAACAATGGCAGGAATTCACTGATTTGATATAAAGGTTTGCAAACAGAAAAGAAAATTACATGAAAAGCATAACATTACTGTTACCTAAAGGTAAAATCAGATTGAAAGTGTATCAGATAAATGATCAGAGTCAAAGAGTATCAGTCAAAACAATTTTTACTGCGGGTTTTTCCTCATTTTACAACAGTAAAGTAGTAAGAAAACAGCGTAAAGAGTATTAGAGATAAAGCACGGGTTAAAGAATGTGAATTGGAAAGAGTGTCTTCCAAGTTATCTTCTAACATATATTTTTTCCAGGTACCAGCAAGCAACTACAACAAAGCAATAAGTTAAGATAATTAGTCCTATTTTTTATTGATAAGAGGACAACTTGCTAGTTTGTTTTGCAGCTGTCCCTCTTTCTATGTAATAATCTTTATTTTTCCTAGGGATATTCTTACATGTCTCTCAGATATTTTGTAATAATTTTTGTATAAATACTTCCCTTTTTGAAGTGTTAAGTGTAGAATAAAATTTTTTCAAGACTACTATAGACATTTTTGCTGAATAAATTGGAGTTTGTGTGAGTTGATTTGTAAAGCAACAGACTGGAACTAAGTCAAACATACATCATAACTCGTGATTCTTGTGTTGATCAGATAATTCAAGTATTTTCCTGTTTTCACTATTTATCTTTCTAAGTTCCATACATACATTTACATGTTTTCTATCTTAAATGATTGACTAGGAAGGTTTATATAGGATTAGTGTCAAAAGCTCCCTATTTTTTACTAGTTATTCATTGATATGTTTTCTTCTGATAACCGGACTTAAGAATTATTAAATGCTCTTAGTCCCTGTTTGACCCCTTTCTTTCATCCTCATTTCTGTAACTTAAGGATTCTTAATTTCCATTTTGTTCAGATCTTGTTATTTCATCAAAAAAGCCTATTCAAAACCCTTTGAAGGTCATCTACCCTGCCCTTAGTACATTTTCTCTTTTGACCTTATTTTCTAGCTCTGCTTGCCAAGAAGTTGACTCCATACCCCAATGGTCTGGTAGATCCCTTTGTGGTTTACCTTGAAGTACCTTTTATTCCCACCAAACTTTCAAAACAAACCAATTTTCCAATCATACCTAGCCTAAAATCTTATAACAAAAAATCAAGCTAAATCTTGAGGAGAGATTGCTCTCCGAAATTTAGGAAGGCTAGATCCTAGATTTCAAAAGAGTTTCTTGGTTACCCCTGGTTTTCTTTAACTATATACCAAAATCCCACGACCTAAGAAATACTAGGGTGATAACATACTGGTGACCATACTAGGGAACTAACCACTCTCTAGTTTTAAGTTTAAACTTGAAGGAAGATTTTTAAAGCATATATTTTTTACTTTAAGGTTAAGTTTAAAGGTTGTGGGTATTTATACAATAATCATTCTGGCTCCAAAGAAAGTCTATTATACTAGATCCAACCCTGATCCCAACCCTGCAGATATAGTAGACAATCCGGACCAGATAGGAAAAAAGAAAAAACAGATTGCTAGTTTAGAAACTGAAGTGCCCCTAAGAAAGGCTGATTCTTGACCCAAAGAATTAGTAAGCTTATCAGAGAATTTGATTTCAAGTTTGAAAATTCATTATTTAGAAATAAATATGAATCTGATTTAAAGGAAACTGTTATAGATCATGTTTTTACTTCTTTTGTGAATGAGAAACAGAAAATTATTTTAGCCTCAATAAAATCAGACAAAACTGAAACTCAAGGTCTAGTAGATGGGGTTAATGTTACACGAATTAAAGACATTGATGAAGCTATTAAATTAGCCAATTTTTTGTCTCAATTTAAACCTCCAGTTTCTCAATTATCCACCACCATATTTTCAACAGCAGATTCTAATCTGTATGCTACCACTTCATTTACAGATTCCACTATCAGTTCACCTACAGAGCCTGTTAGTCTTGAGTTGCCTTTGCAGCCTAGGATCATATATTCATCATACCCTCAATCCACCTCCATTTCATCCACATAATCATTCATCCCTGAGTTGCCTTTGCAACCTAAAGTAGTATTTCCATCATTTACTCAGTCCACTACATCCACTACCACTGCACCCACTAGCTTCATAAGCACTTCATCTATATTTCCTAGCCATACCACTTATTTTTCATCCTCTTTTCCAAGCTCTTCAAGTAAAGCCTTCATCACATCTGCTGTTATAACCAGCACTATCCCTGCCACTACTACTGTACCTCCCAGTCTAGCAAAAATCCAAGCCATGGCAGCCAGATATTCTCCCCTAGTCTTACCTCAAAATCTCCATGACATGTCCCAAAATTATCAAAATGATATCCCATTATTTGATAATTGTTCAAAAATTACTGCACAACAACATATCACCAGAATGAATGATTTTTGGGAAATTTATGACATATATGAATCTGATGTCCGAATGAGGTTGTTTGCACAAAGCTTAACTGGAGAAGTAAAAACATGGTTTAGAAATTTAGGTGCTGGTAGTATAGCAGAATTAGCTGCCTTTCATAGAGCTTTCCTAAATAAATGGGAAAAGAATAAGAATCCCTTACAAATATTATCTGAGTTTGATGTTGTTAAAATAACTCCTACTGATTCTGTCCAAGACTTTTGCACTAGATACAACAATATCTACAATTCTATTCCTACAGACCTTAAACCCACTCCGTATTTTGTGCTGCTCAAATTCCATGATTTTTTTAATGTATACATGGCCTACCAACTTAGAGAAATGGATGAAGAGACCCTAGAACAAATGAAACTAAGTGCTGTTGGTATAGAAATCAATATCCTTGCCAAAAAATCCAGACTTAGAAATGAGAGGAGGGTCACCATCAAAGAAGAGACTTCAAGCTTAGATGGTAAATTTGATTTTATTAATAAAAATTTAGAAAAATTAGTTGAGATATTAGACCACATTGAGAGGAAACCGCAATGGGATAATCAATCCCAAATCAAAAAAAAAAAAAATCCTGGGAAAGGTAAAGAACCCTCCCCAGATCAAAACATTAGGGCTCCATTCCAAGATAACTTTGCTGAAATTTCTAAAATAAATGTTGAGGATGAGGAATACATCAACATAGTAATGGGGATAGATGAAAGTAATACAATTTTCCTCACTCAGGAGGATCAGTAACTCTTTGAGCTACAACAGTTCAAAGTGGAATCTGATGAATCCTTTGACTATAAGCAAGGTTATGACTTCACAATCAATGAAATTCACAGTAAATATAACCTTAGGAGCAAGAAAACAAATGAGCCTACTACAAAAACAATGCTCCAACTCAACAAAATCAAAACAAAAAGAATATAGAGACTCCCAAAACGAAATTTTTGCAGATTCTTCCCAGAGAAAATAAACAAAATTCGAACCCACCCAGTCCTAAAAAGCAACTTATTCCTAAGATTGTAGATATCACTGATGAAGTGGCTCAATCCTCCAAAGATGCCCAAAAGGCTAATACCACAAAGGCCACCAATTCAACAACAGTTACTGATCCAAAAAAGAATCCAGCTGACTCAAAATCATCAAATCCTAAATCTTCTGCTGAGAATTCCAAATCTGACAAAGCATCTATTAACACCCAAACTGTTCCTGAAAAAAGAATCAAAGATATCAGAAATCAGGAAACTCAAACAGAAGATAAAATAAAATCTCAAGCTAAAGGTAAAACTACTGAAACTCAAGAAAAATCATCCCAAACAATAGTTCCAAAAGATGAAATAATTCAAGCTATCAAATCTCAGTCAACATTTAACATTCAATCTGAAATATCTAAGTTGAAGATAGTCATTCCCTAAGTTGAATTGGCTAAAAATGACTTGTATAGATCTATTATTACTGAAACATTGAATGTAAATGAAAATGAGGATACAATTAATATGAGTGATGATAGACCTGAGTTAATCTTTGGTCCAAATGTAGATGGTAAGCATTCAGATGGGTCAGTACCTCCATTTTACTTAAGTCTTACTATCCATGATCAGATACTACATAATGTAATTCTAGATACTGGAGCTTCCCATAATCTAATGCCCAAAGCAATAATGGAAACCCTGGATCTAGACATAACCCGGCCATATAAAGATTTATTATTCTTTGATTAATATAAAGTCCAATGCATAGGATTGATTAAAGATTTGTGTGTAAACTTGGTCCAATATCCTGGTAAAAGCATGATCATGGATGTTGTGGTAGCTGATATCCCGCCAAAATATGGCATGCTTCTTTCTCGCTCATTGGGAGAAAAGTTGCAGGGATCTCTACAACTTTACATGATTTATGCCACTATCTCGGTATTTGGACATCCCAAAAAGCTTTACAAAGAAACTTTAATTAAGTTTATGATTAGCAGTGCCGAAATACCTACCAATTACCCAATCTATTCAACTCCTACTGATCTTGATTCCTTTATTCTCTGTAACTTTGATCATAATAATATACAGACTAAACTCACTGATATAAAGTCTAAAATAATGGAGGATTACATTGGTCATGAAGCTTTATGGCATTTGGATTTTGATGGATGAGTGAATAAATCAGGAGCTAGAGCTGGTGTATGGATCACCAACATTGAAACTAGCCATTCCCAAGGGCATGCCTTTAGATTGAATTTCAAGTGTACCAATAACATGGTTGAATATGAGGCTTTAATCTTAGGTCTTCAAATCATTAGAAAATTGGGAGGTCAAAGAATATTGATCATGGGAGATTCAGAGTTAGTTATCAAACAAATAAACGCAGAATACTCTGTCCATAATCCCAGATTAGCCAGATATAGGGACGCAACACATGATTTGGCTGAGGATTTGTTAGAAAGCAAGTTTTGTATCATTCCTAGAAAACAGAATTTGCAAGCCCATTGTTTAACAACCTTTGCCAGCACTTGCAAATTTCCATTTTCACCAATACAAAAATACATTGCTGAAATCAAACACAGACCTATTTTCCCAGATACTGTAAAATACTAGCAAATTTTCTCAGAAGATGAACAAATCTATCACTTTTTGAATATGGAGGAAGAATTTCAGCATTGCCAACTTGATAATGATTGTAATATAGATTCATCTTGTAACATGAATTCAATTTTTTTTCAAATAGATGATTTAGATGTACATAATTTTGATAGACCTACTATATTTACTCAGAGTGACACAAATGACTTGGAAAAAGTAGATATAGAGGAAATGATGGAAGATGAACCAGATTTGATAGATTTAAAACATAACATTTTACCCAGAGGTTTAACTCCCTTGGAAGACTTGTTTGATTCCAATGATGTGCCCAACAGGCCAAAAATGGAACCAGTCAGGTATGATATTGAAGAAAGTAACATAGGAACAAATGAAAAACCAAAAATGATCAAATTATCGAAGTCCTTACCATCAGAAGAAAAGGTTAAATATATAGAACTTTTGAAAGAATATCAGGATGTTTTTGCATGGGGTTATGAAGATCTGAAAACTTACAACAAAGACATAATTCAACATAAGATTCCTTTGAAAGAAAATCAAAAACATTTTCAACAAAAAATAAGAAGGATTAATCCAATTTTATTACCTTTAATTGAGAAAGAGGGTAAAAGAATGTTTGATGCACAAATAATTGCACCAGTCAGGTATTCTGATTGGATTTCTAATTTAGTGCCGACCAGAAAGAGAACAGGATAAATTCGGCTGTGTATAGACTTTAGAAATCTCAAGAAAGCTTCCTTGAAAGACAATTACCCCTTGCCTAAAATGGATCATATTTTGCAGAGGGTGGCAAGTTCTTCAAGAATTTCTTTACTAGATGGTTTCTCTAGTTATAATCAAATTCTAGTTCATAAAGATGATCAAAATAAAACTTCATTTACCACTCCTTGGGGCACTTTCATGTATGTGAAAATGCCTTTTGGATTGAAAAATGCAGGAGCCACTTTTCAGAGGGCCATGGATATTGCCTTTGCTAAGGAGATCCATGAATTTTTAGTTATCTATCTTGATGATATTACTGTCTTTTCAAAAACAAATGATGAACACTTAGATCACCTGAGACAAGTCTTTATCAAGTGTACAAAATATGGTATATCCCTAAATCCTAAAAAAACTCTTTTCGGACTAGAAGAAGGAAAATTGTTAGATCACATAATCTTCAAGGAAGGCATTAGAATATACCCTGGAAGAATTGAAGCTATTTTGAATATTCAACCACCAAGAAACATAAAATAAATTCAAGCATTCTTGGGTAAAATCAAATTTTTAAGAAGATTTATCTCTAATCTGGCTAAAGTCATAAAATAACTTAACAACATGCTTAAAAAGGACTTTGCAATAAAGAGGACTGTAAAAGCCAAAAAAAATTTCGAATCCATAAAATAGGCCTTGACAAAAGCACTAGTCCTCATCAGCCCAAATTATACAAAGGATTTCATAATCTTTTCCTTTGCATCTGAACATACCATAGCTGCAATTCTTCTGCAGAAAAACAACCAAGGTTTTGAACAGCCAATTTCATTTTTTAGTAAAGCCCTTAGAGATGCACCTCTAAAATACAATATAATGGAAAAGCAAGCTTTAGCCCTGGTTAAAGCCATAAAGGATTTCAGAGTTTACATACTCCATTCCCACATCATTGCATATGTCCCCAATGCAGTAGTCAAAGATATTCTGACACAAGATGGACCTGATAGTAGGAGAGGAAAGTGGATTTCCACTATCCTTGAGTACAATCTAGAAATCAAACCAACAAATCTCATTAAAGGACAGGGTTTAGCCAGATTGATGGCTGAATCTAATTGTAATGCTTTAGATATAAATTTCATTGCACAAATAGATGACCACAAGGAGATGGCAACTCCATTGATCAGTGAGGCCTATCTAGACTCACCATGGTACTCTAATATTATCTTTGTACTTACACATTTACAAGCTCCTCTTGGGTTAACTAAAACAAAAGAAAGATTCATCAAACAGAAAGCAATGAGGTTTTGTATCTTAAACAATGCACTTTACTAGAAAGAAAATAGTGGGATTTTACTAAAATTTTTATTAAAATCAAAGGCTAACAAAATTCTCGAGGAATTTCATGCAGGTGACTGTGGAGGCCACCTATATTGGAAGAGTACAACAGACAAAATACTGAGAGTTGGTTTCTACTGGCCAACTTTATTTTCTGATGTCAAAAAATTTGTTACTTCCTGTCACAAATGCCAAATTTTTGAAGGGAAAAAGAAACTATTTCCCTTACCTCTTAAGCCTATATCTACTGAAAATCCATTTCAACAATGGGGGTTAGACTTCATTGGTGAAATCCACCCTCCATCCTCAGGCCAACATAAATGGATTTTAACTACTACAGATTATTTTTCCAAGTGGATAGAAGCCATTCCTACTAGGCAAGCCACTGATTCAGTTATAATCTCATTTATAGAAAGTAATTTTTTTTCAAGATTTGGATGTCCACATAAGATTATTACTGAAAACGCGGCTGCATTCAATTCCAAAAAAATGATTTCTTTCTGTCATAAATAGCATATTACCTTAGGTCATTCCACTGCATATTATCCCCAAGGTAATGGTTTAGCTGAATCATCAAACAAAAGCTTAATTAATATCATCAAAAAATTACTTCAAGAAAACAAAAAGACCTGGAACAAAAAACTTGTCTATGCCCTATGGGCTGATAGAATTACCAAAAAGAAGTCTATTGGAACTTCGCCTTATCAGATTGTCTATGGAATGGATGCAGTTTTCCCCTCTTCCTTGGGTGTTCCAGTCATGAAGATTATCCAGGAATCACAGGTGGAAACAAATGATATTCAACAAAGAATTAATGAAACCATACATCTTCAACAAACTAGGGAAGAATTTTATGAAAAATCACAAGTGTTACATGATAAAATCAAAAAGATTTTTGACAAAAGGGTTAAAGAAGATGATTTTTCGTTGGAGATCAAGTTTTGAGATGGGATTCACGGAGAGAGGATAAAGGCAAACATGGAAAGTTTGACTTTATATGGCAAGGACCTTATGTGATATATGGTTACAGAGGTAACAATTTTTTTTTCATCAAGAATTTGGATGGAACTGAACTACAAGAAGGACCAGTGAATGGTAGGATGCTGAAACACTACTATTATTTTGAGTTAGTCATCAGTTAGATTTATTTATTTTTATCATTGTAAATATTCATTTCAAGTGTGTAGATTGGATTGGAGATTTTATCTACAAAGTTGAAGCCCGAAGAGAAGACCATAAACTTTGCAGTACAAAATATCATAAGTATGAATTGTTGCAGAAATCAGAAGGCAATTACAGCATCACCAAGGTTAAAGTTGAAGGCTACTGATCTTAGAGTTCTTGACATTCCATTAGGAAATGCCATCCCTAAGTGAAGCCGATGTTAGTAACCTATAAATATAGGATTCATAATTTTGACTTGACTGATGGTGGTCTTGTAAATATGTGCAATTTTTTCTTTCTGCAAGCTGTTTTCCCATATTTTGTAAAACAAAAAAATAAAAAAATAAAAAAATAAATAATCAAAAAGAAGGTAAAAGTCCTAAAATAAAAATCAAAGGACTTATAAAAATAATATACCCCAAAAGAAAAAAGATGAATAAAGCATAGAAGTGTGCAATTCTAAGTGCTACTACTTTTACGTTTTGCAGTTGATTATGGCAGAGTGTCAATAAATGCCATAATCTGTGATGAGTTGAACAATTTAATCTTGACTTGTCATATTTCAATTTCAAATGTTGTAGATAGAGAATAAACAATTTTCATACAGTCTAATCATGACAATTCAGTAGTTAGGTAGAGAATAAAAGAATCCAACAGTTTAATCTGGATTCTTGGAAGCA
This sequence comes from Pinus albicaulis, assembly GCA_034641835.2. Classification (NCBI taxonomy): domain Eukaryota; kingdom Viridiplantae; phylum Streptophyta; class Pinopsida; order Pinales; family Pinaceae; genus Pinus; species Pinus albicaulis. Next base: position 215,417 of record JAXQQM020060234.1, on the reverse strand, counting down.
ATAAATGTAGAATTTACCCCTCCATGCATTCATCACCATTTTACTTCATAAGTAAAAAGTCTTTTCTTGCTTAAATGTTACATAAAGGCCCATTTAATTAACTTCCCCCATTTTTCAAAGCATAAAACCCTCAAAAAACATGATATACTAAGTAAAAGTGAATGAATTATAAAAATGAAGCTTTACTCCAATTTTCACTTTCCTTAGTTTTATTTATGAAATTTTGAGTATTCATTGTCCCTTTTCATATTAACACTTAACCTATTTTATTAACTCCTTATCAAATATCCTATTCCTATTAATATAACTTCTTTTTATTTAATATCCCAAGAAAACCCTCCTTATTATACGCTTTTGTGTCAAAGATATTAATCACATGTTGAAATAACATCCCGAAATTACCCCTTTGACACAAAACTACGTATCAAATATACCCCTTTCCCATATGGTTTTTAGACCCCTCCGCAGTCTAAAACCATATAATAAAGTTAAATAATACAAAAAGACACATTTTATTTAAATTTTGTGTATTTAAAATAATGCACAGAAAATACTTACATCATTGCACCCTTCCCCAATTACCCTTAACCCAAGGTTAAACGCCCAAACTTCTTTCCCCTTCATTATATGTGAAACCTCATGTTTCATATAAATTCCAAACCTTGGTTATAATCTCCATTGACCCGCCCCATGCATTTTTACCCTATATATAAACCTAGTTTATATATACGTAAACCTATTAATCCATTGAATTAAAACCCAATATTTCCCTGACTCATCCCTAGCTGCCCAATCACTGATGATCTTTTATTATGACGGTCTTAGATAAACGCGACCACTTGCTTCATGCCCTACCTATCCCCGATATCGCATTTGTCTCACAACGTAGATCTTAACTTTTCAAGATCAACAACGCACCGTAAAAGCCCGACCCCACCTTACTGTTTCCCCACAACTTTCTGAAATATCTCGACCATTCGCATCGCTCAATCAAATCCGATAGCGCATATTCAATATCGCATGACAAAAGTGATTGGGCACAGTGTGTAAAAAATAATGCGATAAAATCTGTTTCGTGAAACCACCACTTGCTACATGTCTCATTTCTACTGGATCGCATTCCAAAAGTAAAAAATCATTTACCGCCCAGGAGCAATGCGATAACCACTAATGGTTTCGCCTTCAATACGAAAACCGCTCCTGCCATTTCAACTTGACCTGTAATTAATACTTTGCATATCGATAAAATCTAAGGTTTTAACCTTAGTTTTTCATTGTTTTTCATACCTTTGCGCCTTTTCCCTCTGAGAAATCACTCGCAGACACCATTGCAGAACCTTTTTCTAACCAGTTTGTCATTCCAAAACCATTTCCACTCTGAAATTCACCGTTGAATACTCTTAGCGCCATCTACCAAGAAAATGCGACCAGTTTGAAGACTAGTATAAACCTGAAAACCCTCTTCGACAGCAACCATACCTCTTCAAGGTATTTTTCAGTAATCTGACCTGAAAAATCTTAATTTCAAAGAACAAAATTAAAACACTTTGAAAATATAAACCATCTGAAAGTATTCAAACCTTGAAGAAACAGGGGAAACCCTGTCAAATTTTCCTTAGAATTTGTCACTTCCGCCTAATTCAGTTGTAAAGAGTTTTTTACCATCCAAAAGCTATTTATGTGGTTAAAATACATTTTAATTACTAAAAAATCCATTAAAAATCCCTTTCCAGCCTTCTGCTCATTGTAATTTTGCATTTTCATCTGAAAACCCTCGCCCAGATTCTGAATTCTTCCCAAATCAGCTCAATTAGCCTTCTATTTACCCAAAGAAACTAAGAAAATAGTCTAATCTTGCTCAGTTTTATTCAGAATGACAAAAAAGCAGGTCACTCCTAGGACTGGAGGTCCAAACCTCAGAATCCTGCCTCCAGCAAGCTTCCAAACCCTAAACCTTCAAAAATAGATAAACCTACACATGCCCTAACTTCAGATTCCACTGAAGTAGTCAGACCTTTGCAGCCACCTGTCTCCTCTGAAGAGAACAGTCCCTTGATTGATTTAGACTATATAATTGTTGATGCTACCTTAGAGTTCGATCTACTTTAAGTACATATCTGGTGTCATGAGAAATTTGAGAAGAAGGTGGAAAATTATATACCTATATGGGACTCCAACTTGCCTAAATACGTGATTCCCATTACACATCCAGCTCAAGATTTCATTAGGTTGTGTCAGTTACACTATATCCCTGATCAGATATGCATGGTGAACAAAGATAATGAGGTCATGTTTTACATAACTGCTAAAGCCATCAATGATATGCTCCAACTAAGCCATGATCCACGAGCAGTATCATTGTCCATTGAAGATTTAACTCAAATGTATTTAGAATTGGATTTCCCCAGGAATTTTATGATCCTCCAAAACGTCATGCCTAATCATGTTAACTTTCCTAAGGTAAATCCACCTTATGATACATTTGATTTCCCTGAGGGCTCAAGACAAATCATTTCAATGCTTTCATTCATACTAGGCTATGCTAATGATGAGTTTACAGATGCCTCCATTCTAGGTTTCCTCTCTACCTTGTCTCTAGGACAACATCCATAACTAGTATTCAAATTTGCCAAATTCATTGCTGATAATATGCATTATCAGTTGATTAAATTACCTGATGAAGGAGTATTCAGATATTCATCATATATGTTACATCTCTTCCTATTTTTTCAGGCAGACAATTTCCCAATTGCATTACAGAAGATGGATGTGGAAGGTAAACCTCTTTCAGTGATATTATGGACTTCTCTACTCAGGAAAAACAACAGTGAATACAGCTACAAGGACTTCAATGATTTGTTTATTAAACCTGCCATGAGTTTTTTGAACAAAGCAGAGCCAATAAGAATTAATCAAGAAATCAAAATAATTTTACTATTGTCTGAAAACTGTAAAGTTGGAGACTGGTATTTGTATGAAAATCACACATAAATCAGAGTTTATGGTGCACTCCTGGCTCCTTACAAATTACCCAAGTTTCTAACTACCAAGATTTTTGCTTTGGAATACTTAAGACAGATATTGAATGCAGATGCAGTGAATTTCATCAACTCCAAAAATAAAGCACAGTTCAAGCTGAAAAGTCAAATCGACCCCTTCATAGTCAATAGAAGAGATGCTTTGAGAGACATAGTCAGCAAATTATCACAATTTAAATTCCAAGAAAGCTTTTACTGGAATTATGATCCTCAAGTTGTTATAAGTAACCTCAGGATCCTCAAGGTGTTATAAGTAACCTTAGGGTCAAGTGTAAGTTAACCCCATTCCTCCATGATTCAAAACCACAAATTGAGAAGTATGCTAATTAGATTGAATGGGTTGCAAACACATTGATTGATGATATTCAGGAGATGCAAACAGATAACCTGCATAAAAAACAAATGGATAGTACATGGTGGTTAAATTTGACCAACAAATAGAAGTGTCTAATAAAAGACCTAGAAAAGAAGAAGGCTATTTAGCACAAACAATTATAGAAAATAAATTTAAGACAATTTTCAGCAAGAAGGCCAAAATGATTACTGAAGGAGAAGAAAAGGCCATAGAGATAGATGACAATGAAGATCAAACAACCAACAATGATCAACAAATAGATGATGAGGCCACAATAATTGTCAATGAAACACTTAGAGAAATTCAGAATGAGTAGGTACTATCACAGGGAAAAGGCAAAGAAATGGTTGAAACATAGATAAATACAGAAGCTCCCTCCTCCTCTAAAGCAGCAAAAGAAACTGATTCTGACATCCAGAAAAAGTTCAAGCAGATCAGAGAAAACAATGAGGAAATCAAGAATGAGGTCTATTCTAAACTTCTTAAATAAAAACTAGGAGACAAAGATAGACTTGTGACAACTTTTGATTATTCAACAAATAAAATTATTATGTCTTTTCTCCAGCCAATGGTTACAGACCCAAGGTCAGCTACAGATTACAGGAAAACAGAGTTTGAAGTAAATGCAGATACCATACATGAACTTGATCAGATAGAGTTTCATAGAAGTGCTTTAGAAATGTTGTATTCAAAGGTAGTCAACAAAACCATGAATGCTACCATGCTTCAAAAGACAGTATCTAATTTACAAACTCAAATGAAATTAGATAAAACATCTCTTCATGCTAAGGATTTGAGGATCAAATCCTTAGAAGACTTGGTGATAGAAATTGTAGTGGATCCCTCCAATATTGAAGTTGCTAAAAGTCTCATAAGGCAAAAGAATGAAGATATTGCTGCCTTGAGAAAGCAACTTAAACTTCCACAGAGTGAGCACCCACAGGGTAAAGAAATTCTTCAAGAGAAAACAAAGAAAGATAAACTAATGCAGCTAGTTTTAAAGATGACAGCTCAGATCAAAGAAATGGAGAATCAAACAAAAATTCTAATGAAGGAAAATGAAACATTGAAAAAAGCACAGGAAGTCTCCATTCCTACAGTCATTCCAACTGTCAGTATTGTTGTTCGTTCTACATTGGCAGAACATTTAGCACCAAAAGGAATATTGGCAACTGCAGTGTCAATTACATCTAGAGATATTTCTGCCACTTCATCATCTACATCACGAGTAAATCAAATAGGTTAAACATCTGACATAGTCAAGGCTATGGAAGACATGTCCCTAAAGAATAAAGAAATAATCAACTTGAAAAGCACCATTCAAACTCTTGAAACATCAAATAGAGATGCATTGATTACATCCAAGGGACATGAGCAGAGAGCCAACAGATTGCAGGAGCAGATAAAGATTCTACAACACTAGGTCAATCTCAGTGAACAGGTATCATATATCAAAAACTATCTTTGGAACAACATAATTCAAGGCATATATCTACAGTGGCCTTCAATCCAAATCATTTATGAACAGAAGGATTTACTCAAGGCAGCACAAATTGAAATTTAGAAAACCAAAGAAGAACTGGCTAACAAACCTTCTCAAGCTTTGAAACTTATTACATTTTTGAACAACAAAAACAAAGAAGAGCTTGAAGAGCAGAAAATCCAGGATAGGACTGAAAGCATAATAAAAATCAAGAAAGTCCTGAATAAAAGGAATATGATGAACAATTTGGAGGACAAATGTAAAGACATGAACCTATCAATTACAAGGTTTTGGGCCAAATACACTATACTAACACAAGCAGGCCTTCCAGACATTCATGCCTTAAATGAAAAGTTAATGGCGCATAAGGAGATAAGAAAATCAGGGCTTATGCCAAAGAGCACGTCAGCAAACCTTTACCACAAGGGTCCCCAACTAGAAAAGTTATTTTGGAATATTTTGAGAACTTATTTTTTCTAGAAAATGAAATTAAACACATTTTCATTGTCAAGCCCAACTTTGCAAAGTATACAGAGGCAGATGAGAGCCACAGGAAATTGAAGAACATGAGAATTCCCAGTGCAGAAAAATGGCAGGAATTCACTGATTTGATATAAAGGTTTGCAAACAGAACATAAATTACATGAAAATCATAAAATTACTATTACCTAAAGGTAAAAATCAGTTTGAAAGTGTATCAGATAAATGATCAGAGTCAAAGAGTATCAGTCAAAACAATTTTTAACGCGGGTTTTTCCTCATTTTACAACAATAAAGTAGTAAGAAAACAGCGTAAAGAGTATCAGAGATAAATCACGGGTTAAATAATGTGAATTGGAAAGAGTTTCTTCCAATTTATCTTCTAATAGATATTGTTTCCAGGTACCATCAAGCAACTACAACAAAGCAATATGTTAAGATAATTCGTCCTATTTTTTATTGATAAGAGGACAGTTTGGCAGTTTTTTTTGCAGCTATCCCTCTTTCTATGTAATAATCTTTATTTTTCCTAGGGATATTCCTACACGTCTCTTAGATATTTTGTAATAATTTTTGTATAAATACTTCTCTTTTTGAAGTATTAAGTGTGGAATAAAAATTTGTCAAGACTACTATAGACATTTTTGCTGAATACATTGGAGTTTGTGTGAGTTGATTTGTAAAGCAACAGACTGGAACTAAGTCAAATAGACATCATAACTCAGGATTCTTGTGCTGATCATATAAGTCAAGTATTTTCCTGTTTTCACTGTTTATCTTTCTAAGTTCCATACATACATTTACATGTTTTCTGTCTTAAATGATTGAGTAGGAAGGTTTATACAGGATTAGTGTCAAAAGCTCCCTGTTTTTTACTAGTTATTCATTGATATGTTTTCTGCTGATAACTGGACTTAAGAATTCTTAAATGCTCTTAGTCCCTGTTTGACCCCTTTCTTTCATCCTCATTTCTATAACTTAAGGATTCTTAATTTCCCTTTTGTTCAGATCTTGTCATTTCTTCAAAAAAGCCTATTCAAAACCCTTTGAAGGTCATCTACCCTACCCTCAGTACATTTTCTCTTTTGACCTTATTTCCCAGCTCTGCTTGCCAAGAAGTTGACTCCATAGCCCAATGGTCTAGTAGATCCTTCTGTGGTTTACCTTGAAGTATCTTTTATTCCCACCAAACTTTCAAAACAAACCAATTGTCCCAATCATACCTAGCCTAAAATCTCATAACAAAAATCAAGCTAAATCTTTAGGAGAGATCCCTCTCCAAAATTTAGGAAGGCTAGATCTTAGATTTCAAAAGAGGTTCTTGGTTACCCCTGGTTTTCTTTAACTATAAACCAAAATCCCACGACCTAAGAACTACTAGGGTGGTAACAACATGCATAATAAAATGAAATAAAATACCGATACTTATCTTTCAATCGACTCTTTGCTTCTACCTTTGTCTTTTGTCCTCTTCGTACACACACTAGATCAATTGCCAAACCCGGCAAGCACCCAATACCTTCTCTTCTCTTCAATCATATACACATATATACAATTTACATCACACACATACACGCACACACGACTTACAACACCATACAATACATGCACATACACCTATACCTAACGTACAAACACAACACATACACCTATATCCGGTGTACTCAACACAATACATACATAGAGTACAACACAACGAATACATGTGTTAGGAGACCACGACTACACAATGCACATACACAATACCACACGTGCACAAAACATGTATAACATGCACACAATACCACCTTGCACAACACAATATGTACGACATGCACACAATACCACATGTGCAACAGTATGAAGTGTACAACATGTACACAATACGACATGTATATAGCACCACTTGCACATGTACACAACACCACCTGCACAATGTGTACACAACACCACATGCACGACATGTACACAATGCCATCTGCACACAACACTCCATGTGAAACATGTACACGACACCACATGCACACCATGCCATATGTACACAACACCACATGTACATTGCACCATGTGTACACAACACCACATGTACATAGCACCATATGTACAACATGCACACCATGCCATATGTACACACCGCATATGCAACTTGCACAAAGCACCATATGTACACAACATTGCATATCCAACATGCGCACAACACCATATGTACACAACATTGCATATCCAACATGCGCACAACACCATATGTAGATAGCACCACATATCCAACATTCGCACAACACTGCATAAACAACATGTACACAACACCCTATATACACAACATCGCATTCACATAACATCACAAGTGCAACATGTACAATATATATACAACAATAGTACTGCACATCCATAAACCACACACTGACTATACCAAACAACCTTGCTTTTAGTGTCTTTCCACTATTCATGCATGTTCCAACATGCCACCGATCGCATTGCTTCCATTCTGCTGATGTATCTCTCAACATCACCTGGCCATAACATAAACATAGACATAGTGCAAGCATATAATATAAATTCATATCCACATGATATTGACCTTGTAGATCTGTCAGGGTTACTTTTACCATTTGATTCCTCGTAAGACTAGGAACCTCTTTTTACCATTCACCTGCATAATCAATCATTCCTCCACAAAAATGATCCCTGATTACCTTGTCAGACAACGATATACATACATACACACATACATATTTGCATATATAAACATCAACATAATCATAGTCATAACGCAATTACCAGATATCGTAAGGTCTAGGTTAAGAGAACTCCCTTTATCCATGCAATACATGCATAACTTTGAGAACAACAGTTCCAAACATAAATAATGGATATGACGCCTCAAGTCCGTTTACTTTACCTTTCTATTAATTTTCTCATGAATATTTTGCCATCATCCATTTATTCTAACAGACCCAACCAACTCAACCGACTGTCATATTCTTGCATTCAGTTGCTCTTTACTCATTTGTCGAGCTTCATCTGGGTCTTTCATTGTATGTTGGGTTTCATCCATCTCTTCCCTAACTTCATTAACTTTCCTCTTTCCCAACCAATTCCCAAGACCCTCAAAACATAGAAGGCAAGAAAAAATGCAAACAAGAAGAAAACCATGAAAACCAATAGCAATGCGACACCGCAAACAAAGTGGCATGATCATGCACTAGATGCAATCAAGATCGCAAATCAAGCATAAACAAATAAAAAAATACCGAAAGCACAAGACTCTTAACAAACACCATGACTCAATCCCCATGGGTTTTTAATGCTTTCAAAGGAAAACTCAACCTAAGCCTTCTCCAAGTTTTCATGGAATCCTCTTTGCCATGCAATTTTCTGTATCATACTACCATAAACACATATTTGTCAGTGTATAAACAAATATAAAAATATACCAGTTATTTTACCTTTTTGTGCCAATCACGTTGCTTTGTAACTGAACACACATATTAACCACATGTTCCAAAAACCAAGACAACATATCTATTAATTTGGAATCAACCTTTACCAATACTAACAAACATGTCATAAGAAACTCACAATCATAAGACAAAATGCTACAACTATCACCTACTTATACTCAAGTACATATCACATGTTCTCAACACATGTGTTCGTGCAACCATCTCAAAACAAGATCATTCCTTCATGAAATCTTATAGATACAAACTCATATCATGCATTAGTGAAACATTGAATCAACAGATAGATGACACAATAGACATCAAACACTCAAACACCAAATAGACAAAATGATCAAACATTCAAGCATTAAGTCGATTACATAATCAAACCCATACCTTAATGTATCTTAGGGGAGACTATCTTATCCGCACAATCAATCTAGATAACATGATATAACTTCACACACATCAACTCAAACGTAAATAAGATCACAATATCCATAACAATAACTAGCTAACATGTTCACATCATAAACTCATAAACAATTGTCATTCATGCATAACAATCACATATGCACAGTCAGTCTAGATTAGTATGACATGATATTACGATATAATAACTCATACCTGAATGTCATAACCATAACCATCTACATAAATTAATCCAAATTAGCACAAAACATAATAACATCAAGACCTCAACTGCAATGACCATAATCTTCAGAGATATGGCCACAATGCATACAACAACAAGTTACTATCATTCATGACTATCTGACACATGTGCATATGACTACACTGATCAATTAGCATTTATCATGCATATAACCACAACAATAGAATGACAGACATGTATATAACCTTAATATATATAACAACCATTAACCAACATACCTGCATGTCAAACATACAAACTTGTACGATGATTCGCTCTTACCTCGAAGTCTAGTGCCACAACCTCACTCTGGTGGTATGCATATCTTGCTCTATCTCAACCAACACATTATCATCATAACATACCAACAACATCATGGTGACCTAAAATGCATACAATGACCTCATGCACGACAACCATGTCCATAATAATGCATGCATAATAACATATAGACACTAACATGCATAACAAATGCATATGCAACCGACATGCATTCATGACAAACACATTTCGACAATAGCACCATCAACTTCTACATGACATCACAACGACAACCATGACCACCACCATGCATACACAATGAGCACATAGACTACAAGCATAATGACACATATGCAACTATCATGTACATATGGCAACACAATCATCAAGGAGAACAAAAACTAGATACCATCCAAGGAGAACCAAACCATGCTTTGATACCACTCTGTAACGACCTCCTCCCACATTTACCCAAGCTGACCGGTCCACCGGGGTAAACATGTGACGAAGAGTTACTATGATATGATTCAATTTCCCAAGTATAGTTAAGGAAGTCGAACTGACAAGACACGATTGATATAACTTTTCATAGATGTTGCAGAACCTTCAGGAGCCAACCAACCCTTCCAGGTGACCAACCCCTGAGACAACTTGAAATTTTATTGATCTGGACCCTCATATTCTCCCATGACCAACCATGCATGTGACTGAGGCCTTCCAATCGCTCCCACAACAAGGCATGCCAGCGACTGTGGACTTTTTCAGGTAGTTATGAGCCAACGATCGTGTATTCTAAGCCACTTTTTCAGGGCTAGGTCTCAGGCCACTGCCCAAAACTTAATGAAACTCACATAAATGATAAATAAAATTGAAACAAGGTTACTACTGCAAACATATTTAATCAAGGACTTGACCAAACCCCTACTAGCCATGACAAACATTTCATCAAACATGTAATCTACAGATTATAACAACAGATCTAAGCATAAAGGTCTCGTAATTATCTGAGCATCGTTAAGAAACATTGATGCCTTATCACAATAGTTGCATTATCATCTATTAGGTCATATATTTATTGTTCATTCATTTGCTAATTAAAACATGATGAGATCCATACATCAAGTCTGTCATAAAACATACTCATAACCAACATATAACCAACATAAATAACAAATATATAACAACCATAAAAACTGTAGAAATTTGCTGAATAATGATTAATTATCCACCGAGACTATCCTGAACACATACAATTCGAATTTATATGCAACACATAATCTCTTCCACTCAGATCATCAAACATGCGGAAATAAAATCAAGCGATAACACATCAAATCATCATACACATTAACACAGTATGTATGGGGAAAGCTTATAGCTGAAAACCCGCAGCTATTGTGTATATTATAATGGAGAAATCATGTAACAAACTCAGTACAATACTCCTCACAAGTACTCAGTACTATCTCATGAAGTTACACACAAACTAGCTCAGTTTTGAACAGGTTACTGGTTCAAAACTCACCGCCAATTGCCTTGCCTCTATTGCGCAATCCAGGCTTGTCTATATAGAGATCCAAGGTTCGAATATCCTTGGCTTGACAGTGCAATCATCATGGGAAATTCCTCCAAGTGTGGTGCAAATCTCATGCACAACTGATGTCGCCACTGATAGCTAACTCCACCCTTTCATCTACCTCTTTCACTGGTCTCCACTGAACTGATCATGCACTGTAGTGAAGTGATGTGTTCTTGAGTTGAATAATGAGTTACTAATTAATGAATTAAATAATATTTAATTCACTCCACTCATAACTAATTGATTAGCTAGTTAAACTAATCTCAACTAGTTCAACTAAAATAAACAGAACACAACTCCACTATTTGTCTCATTAACTCCACCAAACTTCTGCCACTGAAGTCCTAACTGAAGTCAACCATGCATGAGCTCAATACCCCATAAGAAAAGCGTATTTCCTTCTGGCAGTTGCATGTGCCACATCCGTAGCTCAAACTGAAGTGCTCCAAGAGAGTAAATTGATGTTTAGAGTCCAAATATTATTAAGGGTAAATAATATTTGACTTCCCTATTTTTAGGAGAGGCAGTCTAAAAATAGACTTCGACCTCTTCGACCTAAAAATAGAGTCTCATCTATTTTTACCAACATGACCAATGCTCCAAGAATCTAAAACTGGAATCCCCGAACCATGCTCCATATGTCTAAAAATAGACATAGTCTAAAAATAGACTTTGCGCCAGAATTTGCCTGCGGGCCCACTTAGTGAAGGCGACTTCATTTCACTAAGCTCCATCATCTTGCTGCATTCTCAACAAAAACCACATATGAGCAAGTATATTTACCCATCAAATACAAGAGGCAAAGAGCTCTTATTAACATATGTAAAATACAAACAAGTTTGAGACTTGCATGTACCATCTGACCATAGATTGGGCTGAACCAAATCTTTCTTTCAGCTAACCACCCCCGTGCCATATTCCAAGCATGAATGTGGGATCTCATGGAATAAACCAAACAAAACCAAATTTGAGCTTCCATAGGCCAAACCGCCTCAACCATCAACCAATGATTCCACCTCACGGCTGGACATCACTAACCATCACTAGATAGGTATCTGCCCAAGTTGTCCAGGGCTTCAGAGCATTTGTTTCAACTAGGGCTTCCAGGACTAGTAACTCAACCCACAACTACTGTCGAGCTTCTAGAGCGTTTGTCCAACTAGGGCTAGTAAATAAGAGCGTTTTTCCAACCAAGGGTTCCAGGATTAGTAACTCAACCCAAGTTGTTACAGGGCTTCTAGAGCATTGGTCCAACCAAGGCTTTTAGGAACTAGTAACTCAACCCACAACCAAAGTAACATGAGCACCAACAAAAAACAAAAGGAAAGAAACCCACAATACTATGACTATCCAAGAAATGGCAAGGCTAGGCAAAACCATTGTCACTCTGTGCAATCCTCCATACCTATGACAAATCATAACCAAGAAACCACATGCATGTGCCATGCATGCCAAAACTAGCAAGAAAATCGTATATGCAACTTGATATTTGCAAAGCAATCCAGCTGTAGTCGTTGATCCTGCCGTCCTCTTTTGCTTTCCTGCTTTTCCTTTGCTTTCTTGCTCCACATGTCAAGTATGCCACACTCCTCCAAGAGTGCTCCAGGAAAACTCTAAGTGTCCAAGAGTATGAGAGAATGAGAGAATAGAAGATATTGAAAATCTCTAACACAACTTTGATACCATGTAGAAATTACACCAATGGGTTCAATTCGATCATGCAATGTACTAAAACAAGATACTGAATCCTTCTACAATATTTGCGAAATATAAATCATGATTGCTCAATCACCTGAAAGTAAGAGAAATAAGTAAATCAATTGCACAACAAAAGATTTTCCTGGGAAAAGCAACTGCTCAAAACCCCTCTATCTTTATTGTATAATCAAGGAATCATGAAACAATACAATGCATGTGTGTTCACCACAACCTCATACACTCTACCAATTGTCTCACATTGATCTAGGCAAAATTGGACCACTGCATAGCCAATTTATTGCCTACCTTCATCCTGCCTTGCTCACACAATCCCTAGGCAAAATAATTCCTATTAAATAGGAATTCCAACCTTCCTTGACTGCAAAATCAATCATGGGCTTCTTGTGGCTTTATAACTGCATCTAGGTAGTTCACTAATAATACAACTGATAGTTTACTTGCCTTTAACCTTTGTCTCAACTGGGTCATCATTAGAATTGACATGCATGCAGCTATTAATAATGAATCATCAGGTACTTGTTAGATCACCACTTGTGAATTAAATATATTTTAATTCACTTGATCTTCCACAAGCTCATCAATCAGTTAGAACTAGTTAAACTGATTTTAACTCAATTAATTTGAGTTAACTGATTGCACTCACACCACACTAGTGTTACAACTGCAACTAGATCCTGTAAATAATAGAATCACTCTACATGCCTATCCTTTGACGCACAACTCGAAATTCTTGAGTTAACTAATTCTATCACACCTAGTTAACTATTACAAGTTGTTATAAGATAAGACTGCAATTTATTTTCCAATTTATTTAAAAATTGGTTGCCCACATTAGCACTAATGTGTCATTGAATTCCTCACTCATGTGTGACCTGGAATACCACATTAGTATGTGGTGCATTTTCTTGTTGAATTTCAACACTCCCTCTCAACAAGAAAGGGATTATATGTTACCCCGATCCTGCCTCTGTGGTATTCGAATTTGCTCTTCGCAAGTGCTTTCGTCAAGATATTTTCATCTTGATCCTCCGTGGGAATGTACTGCAACAACACAATGCACCTCTGAACACAATCTCTGATATGGTGATACCGGATGTCAATATGCTTGGACCTGTCATGGAATATCGGATTAACCGAGAGTTTTATGCAACTCTGGTTATCACGATGTGTCATTGTCGAATCCATCTGATGACCAAACAAACCAATAAGTATCTTCCTCGTCCAAATGGCCTCACTTGCAGCCTGACTAGTTGCCATGTACTATGCCCCGGCTGAACTGAGTGCAACTAATCTCTATTTCATGTTGTACCAAGAAACTACTATTGATCTTATGCTGAAGATGCCCCCTGATGTGCTCTTCCTGTCCGATGGACTACATGCACAATCTGCATCGGTGAAGCTTTGAATCTTCACTCCCTCTGTCAGTCTATACCATAATCCATACTCTGTAGTGCCCCTGAGATATCTCAACACATGCTTCCCCGCCTTCCAAAAGAGCTTTGTAGGCTTAACCATAGCTTGACTAAGCTAGTTAACTGTGTAGCATATGCTTGGTCGTGTGTTCACCAAATACATAAGTGAACCCACAAGCTGCCTATAAATAGTAGCATCCACTGCCTCTCCTAAAGTAACATCCTCCTTCCTCCAGTTTCCTGCAATAGGAGTCTCCATGGGTTTGTTGCCCTCCATGTGGAACTTCAGCAGAATCTCCTTGGCATACTTGCCCTGAGATACAAATAGCTCCCCATCTCTTTACCATACTCCAAGCCAAGTAAATAATGCAAGAGCCCCATGTTCTTCATCTCAAACTCTCTTGCAAGATCCTCTTAGCAAGAATTTATGAGCTTCTCATCACCTGTCAGTATAAGATCATCAACATAAAGTACAATATTCAAAAGCTTACCATCAACCACAATATGATATAGGTTCGCATGTGCTTCACTCTTTGTGAAGCCCAACCCAGTGAAATGGTTGTCGATCCTGGTGCACCAAGCATGAGGTGCTTGCTTCAGCCCATACAATGCTCTCTTGAGTTTGCACACATGCGACTCCCTGCCAAAGGTCTCAAAACCTTCTAGCTACTCAATGTACACTTCTTCCTCAATAACTCCATTGAGAAGGGTTGTCTTTACATCCATATGATGTATCTGCCACCCCATTTGCACTGAGAGTGCAAGGATAGATATAATCAATGAGTACCTTGCAACCGGTGCAAAAGTCTCCTCATAGTCAATCCCCTCTACCTGTGAGAATCCTCGGGCCACAAATCTAGCTTTGTATTTCTCCACACCCCCATTTGCTGCTTGCTTCACCTTGTAGATCCACCTGGATCCAACCTTTGACTTCCTCGTTGGTCTTGGGACCAGTCCCCATGCACTATTTATGATAATGGAGTCATAATCCTCAACCATGGTGTTGTGGCTCATTTGCATTTATCTTTGAAATATGTTTCATAACACCAAAAAAAAACATATATTTTAGAAAATGTAAAAGTTTGAGTGTCATAGCAGAATTTTGATTTATATGTTGGTACATTAACATTACGTGATGAGATGTGAAGTTGGGTCAAGTTGGCCTCATTCATGTGCAGGACAGTTCGAGAACCGGACCGATGGGCACGTTCAGAGCATTTCACATTGGACAGGTGTTGAGTCTCAAATCTGCATCTTTTCCATACACCTTTCTATACCCTTTTCATTCACTTGAACCTCCCAAGTTGTCAATATCATTGTATATTAATTGCAAAAAGCATCTAAAATGGTTTTTAACTATATTTTTGTGTCTGCTGTTTGATTTAGATTTTGCTCATTTAGCTACGGAATCTTGCCACTTTCCGCAGCTACTGCAACTTTCCGCAGCCATTTTGTGAAACTCTATGTTACAGGTGTCTTCAGGAAAAACGAGCCACATGGGCAAGTCCGAAATGATGTGGACATGGATCATTCCTCCAATGGCTCTACAAATTCATCCTGTGGAGGTCATACAAAGATGGCCAAGTAAGTCAATCAGTCCATCGGTGACAAGACTCGCTTTCTCGTCACGTGAGATTTCTATACGATTTTCCGACTAAGGGAGACAAAATCAACACTCAAAATACCCGCCCTTCGTTTCCAATCAAAAGATCCACTTCTCAGAATTTCATCAACGTTGCCATGATCTTAGATCTGGATTTTAATGGTTTACGGTTTTGCATCGTGATAACCTGTAAATTAGTTACACCACTTTAATAGCAAATAATGGAAATCACATTCAAGAACAATGTTTTAAGCCAACAGAAGGACGAGGGAACGCTAACATTCCTAACTGTTTAAACTGTATTGAATCATTCTTAAATAAACTAATATGAGGAAAACATTAAGATAAATATTTCTCAGCCAGAGAAGGTTACTGATATACAGCAGATCCTAACCCTGTTTAAACTATTCTTTACATAGGAATATGGACAATATGGCATACATAGAAGGAAAACAATTAACAAAGAAAGAGGCACTTCACCAGTAATATAGACCAGGATCCCAAGAAACAGCTTTATATTGATGTCAAACCAGTTACAATCTTCAAGTCCAATGTTTCAGTTCAGAAATCATCTTCACTACTTAGCCTAACAAATCTAGCACAAACAGAGCTTCAAGGGCCAGTGAACACGATGTACAAATAGAAGTCTCGAGCTCAAGTGTATTTCAAAGTTCTGCAACCAACAACTCCTCATCTTCCGTAGAAGTACTTATAGGAAGATGAGGAGGTGATATTTTAACAAAATATCTCAAGGACAGTTAATGTAGAGTGAAGACTTCTCAGCCCTTTGAGAGGCTCGAGGGAAAAATTTACAGGTGGATCACTACATTAATTGTTTCACAATAAATATCAAAGCTCGGTGGAAGCTTTGTTTGACTTTGAGGCTCTGTATGTTTTGAGTAACTCTTTGCAGTATATTTATTCATTGGTTTCTTGCGTAAAATAACTTCTTGGCAATGTCGAGGCGTATATTTTCGAGTAACAACTTCACTGTCGTAAATGGTTTGAGGCGACGGTGGTTCTTTGTAGTAGCTGAGAACTAATTTGCCTGGATGTGGCAATGGAGGTCATTCCCGATAAAACACTTTAGGTTTTTCCTTTAAACTGTGTTTTAGATTGGGGATTAGGCTTTTGATAACTGTCTTAGCCGTAATCCCCATAAAAAATGTCTTCAATCTTCATCTTCTGTGCTTTAGTCTCAAAACTGATACTCTTTAACTGTGTTTGATTTAAAACAGTGTCTTGTCGATGTGCAGACCCGCACTGGGCTTTACGGCATCAATACTTATAGAGTACTGACGAAACATGGAATAGAGCCCCGTGAATGGCTTCTTTTTAAGATAGCTCGAAGGCACAGGAAACGTCTTTCCCATCCCTTGGATTTCCTTCATTCTATAATGGAAAACCATTAAAACACCTGCAAAACACAACAACAGTTAAGAAATCCTGCGGGAATAGGTTTAAACTGCTTCGGATGGCGGGGGAGGAGCGTAGCCGTCGGATGAAAAAATATCTAATTCCGTGGAGACTGGAAGCAGTAATGTACTCGGAGAGCGGGAGAAAAAAAAAAGGCGGTGGTTTTTGGATCGTACGATCTGGACACGTGGACGGTCCAGATCTAATCGGAGGGTCTCAATCGGGGGTGGCAGAAAAGGGGATGCGATTGAAATTTCTAGTGCGATTAAGCGCTGGCCGTTGATCTGCAGATCAGATCGACGGCGGAAAACGAATCAGCGGGTTTCGAAATGGCGGTAAGACTTGCGATCGGAGGGAAATAAGGACCGTTGGATAGGCGGGAAAAGGACGGCCCAGATTTAATCAGAGGATCGCAATCGGGGAGGTCACAAAACAACATGCGATTGAAACTTTGCAATTGAGATTGAGCGCAAGATGTTGGATCAAAGGACTAGATCAACGGTCAGGATTGCTACGACCTACGCACCGGCGGAAAAAACCCTTAAACACATGAAAACCAAAGTTTTTTGCGAATAAAACAAGTTTAACGGATTGGGCGGAAAATATATAGGTAAAGGAAAAAGGCGTCCGATTGCGGGGCCGGGGGTTTTCACGGAATTTAATATGCCCGGGAGTTATAAAGACAAGGGCTAATCGTAATCGGGCCATTGAGCCTGGTCTTTCCGATCAACCCATTTGTATTGTTTCCGATTGCGATTGCGCGATCGGCTCTTTTCAATCAACCCATTTATATTCAGCACATGGTTTTAAGTTTTAACTTAAAACTTTTGGAAAGTGGGTTTTTGGGTTTACAAAGGAAAATGAGCTTTGTAATGGTTCAAAGTCATGCACCCTTTGGATATTTGCGATGCAATTAGCGCCGAAAGCTTTGGTGTTTGGTTTTAACATATGGGCATGTGGGGGAAGTGGTTTAGGACTTAACCCAAAGGGACTTAGGTCCATAGCATTAAACTTTGTTTTTTATGAAAAATTTCAAGGTTTTCAATGGATTTGGGGGTTTCGGCATAGTTCAAAAAGAAGTTTCAAACCATGTCAGGAAGATTTTTACGGATGGAGGGAGAAACTTATGAAAAGTAGAGGAATATATGGAGAAAAAAGGGGAATAAAATGATGGTTTCTTCAGCAGTTTGTTATACGAAATCAGCAGAATTTTCTGAGTATAAAAGGGACAATAAATGAGGATTTTGGACTAAGGCATGAGGCCTTAAAGAGACTTCAAGAGCCAACAATTTTTTAGTAATAAAATTTGTTCCTTGGAGGCTCAAAAAAGATCTTAGCCACCTTTTGGTATAACAAAATATTATAGGTGGCTAACAGTGGCTCCACTTGGGGATGGTGCCTTCTTGAAGGCATCAAGAATTCAGACTTGATTTCTGGGAGGCTGATTAGTTGCCTCATCCATTGGGCTGTCCTCTTGTGATTGAATAATCTTCTCTAAAAACATATTTGGCAGCCATGAAAACAATGGACCTTTATCAACAAGCTTGCTACCTACCCAATCCTACAGATCTAGCATTTTTTTCTTCATCAGAGTGCACTAGGATTGGCAAACTTTATTCACAACATTTTATTCTTTTGAAAGCAGGAAATCTAAACTATTTCTACTCCTTATTTCTCCCTGAACTCAGATTAAACAGTTGAGCTCAGATATTTCTCTACCTAGTCTACTGTCTGTTGGGATTAAACAGTCCAACAAACTTTCATTCTCTAAATTCTACAACAGAAATTTTAAAAATAGTCAAGTCAAGATTGAGCTGCTTGACTTGCTATGATCTATGGCATAAGAACAAGCTGCACATAGATTTTTATTTGCAGAAAATTAAATCAAAATGGAAGGCTTAAGATCTGAAAGTTTCTCATTATGGCCTTCTTTTTCTTTACAGCTCTGTTTTTAATTTTGTTTTGAGTTGTCTCTTTCTTGATATCTGATTCAGATTTTGGGCAAATTAGAACCAGTTTTCTCTTTTATGACTAAGAAAAATAAAACAGTTTGAGTCATCTCTCTTTGGAAACTTTAGTTCAGATTTTGAGTTTGTTTGAACCTTAATTTCTATCCTAATCTATCTAATGATAAGCCAAGATTAAACGGTTTGGAAAATCAAATTCACTACCCTATCAGCAGAAAATTGAAAGCTAATTAGTCAAGATTAAACAGTTTGACTAACTAGAAGTGTGTTTTGTAGGAGTGGCATTTAAGCTTGCACACTTTCAGATTTATTTCTCTTTTTTGGCATGGGGTTGTGCCTTTCTTGTTTTTCATTTCTGCCCTCTTTTCTTTCTTTCTTTGTTTTTGTATTTTTTGATTTTTCATAACTTTGAATGCAATGGTGGATGAAATATTCATAATGAAAAAAAGAAAAAATAAGGCTTAAAAACATATCATGAATCAAGAGAAGTAATGCTTGAGCATCCTTCCATTGACAGGACCCCCAAACAAATCTGTTCCATCCAGCTCTTGTAAGAATAATGCATTGTTTCCAGCAACTGAATGAATAGAGTAAGGGCCAAGCCATAGATTGTCAAATTTACCATGCTTTCCCTTATCTTCTCTCTTTGAATCCCACTTTAAAACTTTGTCCCCAATCTTGAAATTGTTGGCCTTTGTTCTTCTGTCAAAAAGCTTCTTAATGCTGTCCTGTTTCTGCAATGTTTTGTTGTACACTTCCTCTCTGATTTGCTGAAGATGAATGGTCTGATTTATTCTTCTGATCATGTCATTATCTTCAGTCTGCAATTCTTGGATAAACTTCATAACTGGTACACCAAGGCTATTAGGAAAGATTGCATTTGTACCATACACAAGCTGAAAAGGTGACATACCAATATATTTCTTCAAAGTTAATCTGTCAGCCCAAAGTGCATGGACTAGCTTTGTGTGCCAAGACTTTTTATTGTCCTCCAACAGTTTCTTGATTATGTTCACTAAGCTTTTATTGGAAGATTCTGCAAGTCCATTACCTTGAGGGTAATAGGCTGTGGAATGCCCTAGTGTTATCTCGTATTTATGACAGAAGTCAACCATTTTCTTTGATCCAAACGCTGCTGCATTATCTGTGATGATCTTGGTAGGACAGCCAAATCTGGAAAGGATATTGGTTTCTATGAACTTTATAATAACTGAATCATTGGCTTGCCTACAAGGAATGGCTTCTATCCACTTAGTGAAATATTCTGTGGCAGTAAGGATCCATCTATGCTAGGCAGAAGATGAGGGATGGATTTCACCTATGAAGTCAAGTCCCCACCGTTGAAATGGGGCTTCAACAGTGATTGGATGCAGAGGAAGGGATAAAAATTTTCTTTTGCCTTCGAATAGTTGGCATTTATGGCAAGTAGTGGTCATCTTGTGTACATCAGGAAAAAGAGTAGGCCAATAGAAACCAGCCCTCAAAATTTTGTTGGCTGTTGACTTCCAATATAAATGACCCCCACACTCTCCTTCATGAAATTCCTTCTTAACCTTCTCTGCATCAAACTTAGGCAAACATTTAAGCAATATACCACTAGCATTTTTCCAATAAAGACACCTATCTACAATGCAATAGTTTACTGCTTTCAGTTTTAAGAACCTTGCCTTTGTTTTCGATAAACCAGGAGGTGTATTTAAATTAAGCAAAACATAAACGATATCAGCATACCAAGGGGAATTCATAAAATGGTTTTCAATAATGGGAGTTGAGAATTCTTCTTGGCTGTCCAAAGCATTAATCATATTAATATCAAGAACTTCAAAATTGGATTCAACCATTAATCTAGCTAGACCTTGGCCTTTGATGAGTTTAGTGGGTTTTATCTCTAAATCATATTCGAGAATAACAACAATCCACTTACCTCTCTTACCATCTGGGTCCTGTGTTAGAATGTCTTTAACAACCGAATTAGGGACAAAGGCAATGATGTGTGAGTGAAGGATATATACTCTGAAGTCTTTCAATGCTTTAACCAAAGCAAAAGCTTGCTTTTCCATAATATTATACTTCAAAGGGGCATCCCTCAATGCCTTGTTAAAGAATGCAATAGGCTGCTCTTGTCCTTGTGGATTTTTCTGTAAAAGGACAGCAGCAATGGTATGTTCTGATGCAAACGAGAAGATATAAAAATCTTTTGAAAAATAAGGGCTTATGAGAACCGGTGTTTTGGTTAATGCTTGTTTCACCAGCTCAAAGGATGTCTTTGCTTCCAAGGTCCATTTTATCCCTTGCTCCTTCTTCAGCATGTTTGTGATATTTCTAAGGAGCTCAGCTAGGTTAGGGATGAACCTTCTCAAAAAGTTTATCTTTCCAATGAAAGACTGCAACTCTTTGATATTTCGAGGGTGAGAGATTTGCAATATAGCCTCAATCCTCTTTGGATCTATCTTTATATCCTCTTCTGAAATAATGTGTCCAAGAAGCTTACCTTCTTGGAGACCAAATAGTGTCTTCTTAGGGTTTAAAGATATTCCAAACCTATTGCACTTCTCGAAAAATTTTCTCAAATGTTCTAAGTGTTCTTCATCTGTTTTTGAAAACACAGTTACATCATCAAGATAGATAATGATGAAGAAGCCCAATTCTTCCGAGAATGCTATGTCCATGGCCCTCTGAAAGGTTGCTCCAGCATTCATTAGACCAAAAAGCATTTTCACATACATGAAAGTGCCCCATGGTGTAGTAAACGTTGTCTTTAATTGATCATCAGGGTGGACTAAGACTTGGTTATACCCCGAATAGCCATCAAGCAACGAAATCCTTTTAGACCCCACCACCCTTTGTAAAATGTGATCCATTTTTGGTAAAGGGTAGTTGTCTTTTAACGAAGCTTTGTTTAAGTCTCTAAAGTCTATACAAAGCCTGATTTCTCTAGTCTTCTTCCTAATGGACACCAGATTAGATACCCACTCAGAATATCTAATAGGGACAATAATGCCAGCATCATACATTTTCATGATCTCCTTCTGAACCAATGGCAACTGGACAGGGTTTATTCTGCGCAGTTTCTGTTTAAATGGTTTTTGGTTTTCTTTAAGAGGAATTTTGTGCTGTATTATTTCAGTGTCATAGGATTTAAGATCTTCGTAACTCCATGCAAAAACATCAGAAAATTCTTTGAACAACTCTATGTATTTGAGTTTAATGTGAGCCGGCAAAGTTTTGGACAGTTTGATCATTTTCGGTTTTTCCTCACTGCCTATATTGCACTCCTCTACTTCAGTCTCTACAGGTTCCAGTTTTGGTTTATTGGCCACATTGTTAAAATCGAACAACTCCTCTAAAGGCGTTAGACCACTCGGCAAATTTTCATCTTTAGAATGCAGAGTTTGTAATTCTTCCGTTTCTAACTCTGCACTTAATTATGTTTTGTTCCTAAGTTTGCTAGACAATAGGTTAATATTGGCAGGTTGAGGAGACGATTCTTCTTCACCAAGAAATTTTTCTTCACTGCAGTTTGTATCATAATCTGAATCTGAACTGTGCAGTTCGAACTCATTTCTAAATTGCATGAAGTCTTCTATTTGTTTGTCATTGTCAAAGACTTACCAATATTTTTCGTTATCAGGCACTGCCGGTCTAAATTTTATCGGAGTTGTGTTGTCTCCATTCTCATATGGCGTTAGACATGTCCTGGCCGCAAAAGCTAAATTGTGGGCCGCAATGTTCTTTTTCCTTGGGATGAAACTCAGGTTTGACTCCTCAAATTTTGTCAACAGATCCATGACATCATTCCGATAGGCTCTAAGTCTGGGATGATTCGCATTATACTCCCCATTGACTTGCCTAATGATTAACTCAGAATCCCCGTACACATTAATTCTTCTGGCTCCTAATTTCTTCAAGAGATGCAAGTCTAAGAGAAGGGATTCATATTCTGCTATGTTGTTGGAACACTGAAAGTTTAATTTGCATGAGATGCATTCTGTGTGGTTGTTCTCAGTGTTAATGATCCAAACCCCTGCACCAGCATTATTTCTAGTGCATGACCCATCAAAATACATACTCCATAAAGGACTGTCTTCGGTTTCGTCTGTTTGGCGATTGTCCCTTTTAACTATGGTGCCTTCTGACTGTTCATGATTAGCAGCACCCAATTGAATTTGTTTTGACTCCTCAAATTCTTCAATAGATTGAGGGATGATGCCATAAATGTTAGGGGTATTTTCTGGGTTGTTAAGTCCTAAAAACAATGGACTCATAACCGATAAATCAAGACCTATGCTTTGTTTACTAATGTTTTCACATGTGGCAAACTGTTTGGACACTTCTGCGTTATTATACTCTTCTTCCCTGTCGGCCTTTAATTCTGTTAAAGTGAATTTCTCACTAGGAGTTTCATTGTTAAACATGATAAAAGAATCAAGGCCTGTATTGACAGAATATATAGGAGAGTTTCGTGGTCTGTCTTGACTTGTAACCGTGTATTGCATATGAGACTCCCTGTAAAGTCTTCTGGTCTGATTGAAAACCGGGATGGTCGCATATGTCATGTCCATCCGCATAGTCCCCTGTAACTTAGCTCCCCAGGATCTTGATAATAGCATTCCATACTTTGGGGGGACATCAGCCACAACAATGTCCATGAGTAAACATTTGGCTGGAATCTGGGCTAGGTTAACACAAAGGTCTTTGATCAATCCTAGACATTTTACTCTACTTGAGTCAAAGGAGTATAGGTCTTTATAGGGTCCGGTAATTTCTAAACCAAGGCTCTCCATCACAGCTTTAGGCATTAAATTATGAGAAGCCCCGGAATCATGCATAGCGTTGTGTAGAATCTTGTCATGAATGTTCAAACTCACATAAAAGGGAGGAACTGGTCCTTCTTGAAACTTCCCTTCAATCTTAGGGCCAAAAATCAACTCTGGTAGGTCGTCACTAAGATTAATTGTATCTCCATTTTCCTCTATATTTAAAGCCTTCAAAATTTGGTTCCTATATACATGTTGGGCAGCTAACTCAGTTAATGGAACATAGATTTTGATCTTTAAGATTTCCTGTTCAAGGCTGAAAGGGGTTTGATTCTTTGAAGCACTTGTTTCAACCTTATTAGCTGTCACTCTATCAACAATTACAGCTTGCTGATTTGTTTTATTTGACACAATTGTTGTAGAAGGAGTACTAGCTGAAGTGTTAGTACTGCTGATGTCTTCACTCTGTTTTTCAGAATTTTGAGTGTTTTTCTCCTTATCCTTATCAGAATTAACAACCACTATTTTGTCTTTTTGTTTGGCTGTTTTGGGTTTAGCTGCGGTGCTGCTTTGAGAGGATTTGTCAGAGGTTTTGGTGTTGGGGGCTTGTTGGCTGGTCTTGCTTCTAAGGTCATATTCTCTTTGAGGTTCTATGACGACATTTTCCATGTCTTGATAATCATTTTCATTACCATTTCTTTTGTCATCATAAGGAGTGTAAAGACCTTGTTTTCTATCATGATGAACTTCCAAGTCATCATCTTCTTCCCCAAACATGTTGATATCCTCTTCCTCTGTTATGTCTTCTGTTTCTTCAACCTCACTTACATAGTTTTGATGAAAGGGAGGGGTGATCTGCTAATCATCTTCCCTGGGTCTCTTTGGAGGTTGGTTCCTTCTAACATTCTGATTCTGGTTCCTATTTTGAGGAGAAGTTTGATTTTGATTTTCTTGTGCTCTCTTAATTATGCTCATCTCTTTCATCATTTCTTCCATCATTCTCTCCATTTTTGAGTTGGAAGTAGAAGGTGTGGATTCCTCTATAAAAGATACTCTCTTCTTCGCTTTCATTCTCGCTCTCTTCTCCATAAGGTTAACTTCCACAGAAAGAGCACCTCTTTGCATATCTTCAAGGGTTGCAAAAACTCTTTCTCTGAGTGAATATGTCATGTCTGGATCAAATCCTTCAAGAAATTTGTTTAAAGCTGAGCCCTGAGGAGGTTTTAGTTCAGGGGAAAGTGCATTATAGACGCTGTTAAATCTGGTACAATAAGATTGTACACTTTCCCCAGGGTTCCTATGGAGATTGTTATAGTCAGCAAGGACTTGGAGAGAATTCTTTCTCACTTCCCATTTGTTTAAGAATGTTTGATGGAAGGCTTGGAGATCGTTAATACTATGGGGGGTTAAACCTTTAAACCATTTTCTTGCTTCTCCCCCCAAGCTTTGAGCAAATAGTCTCAACTTGACAGAATCATCATCAATTTCATTTCTGTCAAAGTAGTCATTCATCTTGTCCACATGTTGAGATGCTATTATAGTATTGCTAGCATCATACAATGGAATTTTGGACTGATAGTCCTGTGGAAGATTGACTAATGGTACAGGAAGGACTAAGGGAGTATACCATGCTGCCATGATAGGTGGTGGATTTACAAGAGGAGGTGTGGGTTGAAGTGGAGTGGTTTGAACAATGGATGAAAGATGAACAGAAGTGGATGGAACAACAGCAGATTGCTGAGCTGATCTTGGATGAGAGACACCTAGATTATGTAGAAAATGTAAATCAGGAGGTGTTGATTCTCTATCCCCAAGAGGTTCACCTTTTTCCGGGGATGAATGTGAAGACTCAGAATCTAACTGATCTAAATCACCAAATGACCTAGTCCTAAAGGGGTTTAAGAAGTCCATTTGTGATTTCTGAAGAGCTGAAAGGTTTTCAGGGACTGAATTAGCTCTTAGGGGTGATCTGAAAACAGTTGAAGATTGTATCTTAGGAGACTTCCTAAGGATTCTTTCCAGGTTGTCAAATATCTCAGGTGGATCTGGGTCACGATGGGCTCTAGTGTGAATCTTTTTAGGAGCCACTATGCTAAGTTTTTAGACCCAAGTAAACAAGAAAAGTTCAACCAGATATGACAATCTTTGAAAGGTCAACTAATTTTTTTTCTTATTTTTAATCCCACAGCCTTTTAACCAGGTTTAAAAGGGTATTGTAATGATGAGGGTTCTTCCCAGTGGAGTCTTAAGGTCTGTTCAGGATTGTGGAGTCGCCAGGTGGAAAGTTCAGAGTGTTTTCAAAGGAGTACACTGTCCACCACAGTGTTTGTGAAACATTCCTTTTCAAGGATATCTCAAAACACAACAAACTCTAACCAGAGATTGACTGGGAGGGCATTCACCAGATATGTCACCCCTAAAAGAGGATGAGACCCGGAGGCTACCTGGCCCTTTCCAGACTCTATCTTAAGAGTATAGAGTAAAACCCATCAAAACGTAAACAAGATATCAAAAACTGGTGTTTTACTACCAATCTGAAATGTTTTTTGGTATTTTTGAATTGTTTTATTTATGGTTTAGAAGAATGTCCTAACTTTGCCTCAAAACTTAGCTACGGTTATGAAACAAAGACAGTCTATCCTTATGGCTAAGCTAGCTGATTTTCCAAGGTTAGATAAAAACTTAAAAGAATCCTAGGGTTGACCTAGTTTGTCACTGATTCAAACAAGCTCCATCATGATTACCATTTCTTGGTAGTGCTTGAAAAGGCTGCTTTTTACTCTCAAAATGTTCATGTGAAAATAAAAGGGAAAAAGATGAAAACTCAAGTCATAGTCCCCAGTGGAGTCACCAGAAATGTTAGGTTCTGGTGGCTCTAGCTGGTTAATAAAGCGAGTGCTCTATGAACCAAAACGCAAGCTTCTTTATGAATAGATTTGAATGTGAAGGATTCTGAGTTTTTTCCCTAGCGGAGTCGCCAGAAATGTTAGGTCTCTGTAATTTATTAGCAAGATTGGGAGAGTCCAATCACAGAGTTAACATCATTTCAACCAAACTTTGGGATTCTAGGATCTAGCCCTCCTGAATCCGGAGAGGGATCTCTCCAATATGTGCAAAGATGGATATTGTCTTTAAAAAGCTTAAGGTAATGATATTAGGCTAGTTATGAAGGCCAAGGGTTTTGTTTTGTTTTGGATGGTTGAGCATGAAATGTTACTTGAGGGGAAAGTCCTAAGTGCAAAAGTTTCAAAAGTGAGAAGTTGCAAGCAAATAGAACAGTTTTGGCAGATAGATAGATATAACGCTGGTTTTTAGTCCATTGGGCTATGGAGTCATATATGGGCTTTAATTGAACAACAACATCAAGTGTGATCCAAGGGGCAAGTTATCTATACCACAAGATTATTGATATTAAAATGATGAAATGGAAACATTAAAATGTTGGAGGGGTGGAAACTGATAATAATTTCTCAGAGGATTTATAGTCAATCCAAACAAGAAAAGCCTCTTAAGTAACTGTTTTAAAACCAACCAAGGACAAGGCTAACCATAGACTTCTTGGGCAAGTTCTTATTAAAGCAGCTTAATTGACAAACAATCCAGTAATCCACATAATTACCTTCAGAAAGTATGAAAACACCTAAGAAAAACAGAGTGTAACTTAAGATCAGATAAAGTACTTTTAAACCTAGTCTGCTTTCAGTCAACACCAAGGGAAACTTTCAGAATCTGCCTTTGGAGAAAAGAATCTAGGAATCAGGGCAAACCATATCTTCTCTAGTCTAAATTTAATAGCAAATAATGGAAATAACATTCAAGAACAATGTTTGAGCAAACAGAAGGACAAGGGAACGCCAACATTCCTAACTGTTTAGACTGTATTGAATCATTCTTGAATAAACAAATCTGAAGAAAACATTAAGATAAAGATTTCTCAGCCAGAGAAGGTTACTGCTATACAGAAAATCCTAACCCTGTTTAAACTGTTCTTTACAGAGGGAAAATGAACAATATGGCATACATAGAAGGAAAACGATTAACAAAGAAAGAAGCACTTCACCAGTGATAAAGACCAGGATCCCAAGAAACAGCTTTTATATTGATGTCAAACCAGTTACAATCTTCAATTCCAATGTTTCAGTTCAGCAATCATCTTCACTATTCAACCTAACTACTCTAGCGCAAACAGAGCTTCAAGGGCCAGTGAACACTATGTACAAATAGAAGTCTCGAACTCAAGTGTATTTCAAAGTTCTGCAACCAACAACTCCTCATCTTCTGTAGAAGTACTTATAGGAAGATGAGGAGGTGAGATTTTAACAAAATATCTCAAGGACAGTTAATGTAGAGTGAAGACTTCTCGGCCCTTTGAGAGGCTCGGGGGAAAAATTTACAGGTGGATCACTACATTAACTGTTTCACAATAAATATCAAAGCTCGGTGGAAGCTTTGTTTGACTTTGAGGCTCTGTGTATGTTTTGGAGTAACTCTGCAGATATTTATGCATTGGTTTCCTTGCAGAAATAACTTCTCGGCAATGCTGGAGGCAGATATTTCTTCGAGAAATAACTTCGGCCTCTGTTCTGAATGGTTTGAGGTGATAGGTGGCTCTTTGTAGTAGCTGAGAAATCAATTTGCCTCAGATGTGGCGGTGGAGGCTTTCTGTCTGATAAAACACTTTAGGTTTTCCTTTAAACTGTGTTTTAGATTGGGGATTAGGCTTTTGATAACTGTCTTAGCCGTAATCCCCATAAAAATTGTCTTCAATCTTCATCTGATGTGCTCTGTCTTCAAAACTGATACTCTTTAACTGTGTTTGAATTAAAACAGTGTCTTGTCGATGTGCAGACCCGCACTGGGCTTTACGGCATCAATACTCATAGAGTACTGACGAAACATGGAATAGAGCCCCGTGAATGGCTTCTTTTAGATAGCTCGAAGGCACAGGAAACGTCTTTCCCATCCCTCGGCTTTCCTTCATTCTATAATGGAAAACCATTAAAACACCTGCAAAACACAAAAACAGTTAAGAAATCTTGCGGAAATAGGTTTAAACTGCTTCGGATGGCGGGGGAGGAGCGTAGCCGTTGGATGAAGGCAACCAACGGTTGAGATCTACATAGAAAGGCAAAAAGGATAGCGGGAGAAGAATAAGGAGGAGCAGTTTTGGACCGTCCGATCTGGACACGTGGACGGTCCAGATCTAATCGGAGGGTCTCAATCGGGGGTGGCAGAAAAGGGGATGCGATTGAAAATTCCAGCGCGATTAAGCGCTGGCCGTTGATCTGCAGATCAGATCGACGGCGGAAAACGAATCGGCGGGTTTTGAAATGGCGGTAAGACTTGCGATCGGAGGGAATAAGGACTGTTGGATAGGCGGGAAATGGACGGCCCAGATTTAATCGGAGGATCGCAATCGGGGAGGTCACAAAACAACATGCGATTGAAACTTTGCGATTGAGCCCTTTGCGATGCGATTGAGCGCAGGCCGTTGGATCAAAGGACTAGATCAACGGTCAGGATTGCTACGACCTATGCACCGGCGGAAAAAACCCTTAAACACATGAAAACCAAAGTTTTTTGCGAATAAAACAAGTTTAACGGATTGGGCGGAAAATATATAGGTAAAGGAAAAAGGCGCCCGATTGCGGGGCCGGGGGTTTTCACGGAATGTAATATGCCCGGGAGTTATAAAGACAAGGGCTAATCGCAATCGGGCCATTGAGCCTGGTCTTTCCGATCAACCCATTTGTATTGTTTCCGATTGCGATTGCGCGATCGACTCTTTTCAATCAACCCATTTATATTCAGCACATGGTTTTAAGTTTTAACTTAAAACTTTCGGAAAGTGGGTTTTTGGGTTTACAAAGGAAAATGAGCTTTGTAATGGTTCAAAGTCATGCACCCTTTGGATATTTGCGATGCGATTAGCACCGAAAGCTTTGGTGTTTGGTTTTAACACATGGGCATGTGGGGGAAGTGGTTTAGGACTTAGCCCAAAGGGACCTAGGTCCATAGCAATAAACTTTGTTTTTTATGAAAAATTTCAAGGTTTTCAATGGATTTGGGGGTTTCGGCACAGTTCAAAAAGAAGTTTCAAACCATGTCAGGAAGATTTTTACGGATGGAGGGAGAAACTTATGAAAAGTAGAGGAATATATGGAGAAAAAAGGGGAAGAAAATGATGGTTTCTTCAGCAGTTTGTTATATGAAATCAGCAGAATTTTCTGAGTATAAAAAGGGACAGCAAATGAGGATTTTGGACAAAGGCATGAGGCCTTAAAGAGACTTCAAGAGCCAACAATTTTTTAGTGATAAAATTTGTTCCTTGGAGGCTCAAAAAGATCTTAGCCACCTTTTGGTATAACAAAATATTATAGGTGGCTAACAAAAATATCATGTGTCTTCTATTCTTTAGATAATCTTCAGTTTTGTTTCCATTGATGAACACTGTTGTTTACCAAAAAAAAAATTGTTCATGAGGCTCCATTTTCCATCATTTCACTTCTCTTTTCACTCACAAAGAATTCCATTTTTCACCCTTATTCCCTTTACAAAAAATTCCTCTACAAACCTTTATTTTAACCTCTAAATAATCCTAAACCCCTTTTAAACCTTATATTTCCCTTTATTTGGTTTAAAAATCATTTTTCTAGCCTACCGAAACCTTCATTTGGCCTCCCTATTTTTGGCCTTAAAATTAGTATTTTGCACTATGAAGGTGTTAAGCCGCCAAGGGATTATAGATTTTAGCCCCTTTCCTCATATAACCTTAGCCCCACAAATGGGTGCTTAAATGCATAAATTCCCTTCAAAAACCTTGCCTTCTATCTGTTTCTACCATTTCCCCACGTTATGATTTAAATAGACGTGAACCGTTGATCTCAGCAGATCAACGACCCTCGGGCACTCATCCTTCCGCCCTTTCATCTATTTTCCCTACCTCACTCTCAAACTTTCCGCCTCATCCTTAGATCTCAGCCGTTCATTTATGCAGATCCGACGGTTCACACTCAACCCGATGTTCACCCCGCGAAAAAGAAAATCACGTCACCCACCGGGCCCACAAGTTTTTCCGCCCGCGCACATTGCCATTGTCGCATGAAACCTGCACCATCCGATCAATACCAAGCTATCCGATAGCATAAGCTCCATTTTGAAAATTTTTTGTGCCCAAGAGTTAATGTTCCAAAATTTTGTGAAATAGGCGGTTTTGAGAATCCACGTGTCGGCCAATGTATGGAATCGCATTCCATTCGCTCAAAACTGCCTCCCCCCATTTCATTTTGTGAAAGCCATCCTTGATTTTCTGCCATACCGCTGCCCCCAGCAATGTCACTCTCGATTTGATCCTAGCCGTCGATCTCTGAGATCGCACGGTCCATGTTATATCACAATGCCATTCACTTTCCTTTCATGTTTCTCCCGAAATGCTTCATTGGAAGATCTCCACCGTAGATCGTCTTGATCTAACGGTCCACGTCCCTCATCGCACTAAAACCCCCATCAGACCTGGTTAGCTGCTCTGCCAGGGTTTTCCCTCCCTTTTTTCCACTGCATCCACATTATTCCTCACTGCTCCTCCACCCTCGCAAACCTCTGTTACAGTTATACCCCACACGCAGGTTTTGTTTAATTGGTTTATCTTATGTTTGCAGGTTTAATGGCATTAGATCTATAATGCTTTCCCATAGTCATGAAGGTGACACTTCGGTTCAGAGTCATGACTTCGTAACCTATCAATACAAATGGGAAGCCATACAGGGTGAATTCTAAGATGGATTGATGTGTCATGAACATCAATCATACTTGTAAACCCTCCAGCTTAGCAGAAGCTCGGATACCTGTATCGAAGAAGTAGCAGAATATCAAAAGAATATTAGAAGGATTAGTGCATGATATTGAAGATTTAAGTATCTAATCTGCAGATAAAGACAATGAAGGAACTTAATAAAGCTCAGACCATAAATAATCAAGTTATATAAATGTTTCAAAGAAGTTATATCAGTGATTTAATATCAGCAAAACGTTCTTTCTCCAAGAACGACTAACATCACATGGCCTACTTCATTCCTCATCAAACACCAGAACAATTATTACTCTGACAGAAGTCCTTAAAACTGTCAGTGCATTAGTTATAAAGCATGGAAGACTTGAAAGACAAATCTTCACCTTACTTGTCTTAGAGTATGAACAAAACATCTCAGCCAGGAAAGTACTTCAAGAGCACACCCTAGAAGTAATTGTCAACCTGATAAGGACTTCTAAATCGACTAAAGAGTACTGAAAGTTAATGTAAAGATATTGGACAGAATGGGATTCGAAGACATTTATCCCTCTATTTTAATGAAGCTTTTAAATCCTATCTACCACTACTGTCACTCATTCCCCTATAAGAATTCACGAAAAATACATTGAAAATGTTAGTTGGTTGTTGGAAAATTACTGATTGTAAGTTTTTTTACTGAGTTAGTGTTATGTGAGTAGTAGTTGTAAATAGGTTGGGAGATGATTTCTGGATGATATCAAGCTATTGGACAAGAATGTATGTGACATGTGTTGCTCTACTAATATGACAAGCATGTTCATCGGATCCTGATCTAAATTAGTGGTGATGTGTCCCTTCTTTGTTATTGTTTTCCATTTGTTTTACATCATGTCTCATTTTCTCTGATAAGAAGCAGTAATTTTATCTTAGGATATAATGCTGCAAGTACCCTAATGCTTCTTGCACTTTATTATCTTTTATGTTTTCTGCTACTTGTATATCTTAGAACAAATTCAATATAATTTAACCAGTCAAAGAGTTGGTTTTCCCATACTTATTGATGTATGAATTAAGAGTTTGTTTCTTAGATGTTCTTGTTTGGTTCTATTGAAAGAATAGGAGAATAGGGAGATTTAGTGATTAGACATGTCCCCTAAGTTCCCTTTCCAATAGTTAGCCTTTCTAACATCCCTTTGAGTTGAATGCCAAAAGCAGAGAAGGTTAAAAGTATTTCTATGATCTTAGAATTCACTCTATGTTTGAAATTAAGTGTTTTCTACTGTTTGAAAGTAGTCAGGAGGACTGCTGGATTGTTGTCTTCGGAGTTAGCCTCATTAAGAGTTTTGATCATAGAGGTATAAGGTATGCATTCTCCCTTGACTTACTCCGAAGTGGTCGCCTTGGAAGGTTTTCCTTGTCATTCCCATTCATTTCCTTATTGTTTCATTCCATACCATCATCTTAAGAGATCCTCTATTTCAGATGACTTTCCCTTTGGAAGCCTTGGATATTTGAATTGCCAGTAAACCTTTTTATGACCCCATTGCCCAATAGACTTGTATTCTATTTGAATTATCTCCCCATTGCTGAAAACCCTTCTCTACTCATTCCTTTACCTTACATTGAACCCTTCTGTCAATATTCCCAACCAAACAAACAAAACAAAACCCTTGTGCTCTATAACTAGCCTAATACCCCAAATTGAACATCAAATATATACATTTATTTACCCTTATAAAGAGATCCCTCTCTGGATCCAGGAGGGCTAGATCCTGAGATCCCAAAGTGGTTTGATGTTGTCTTGTCATTTGATATTTCCAAATCTACCAAATCATAGGAACCCCAACATAATGGTGACTCTGCTGGGGAATTTTGAGTCAATTTCATCTTAGATACCCTTAGGACTTCAGAAAACCCCTTGATTCAAGAAAATTTGGTGTGTTAGCCATTTGAAGCACCAACCTAATGGCGACTCCAGTAGGGACTTTGAGTAAAACACTCCTTAAAACATCTCTATGAACCCAAAGAAGACCAATTAGCATCGATTTGGTATAGATTGCTGATGGTGGACAACAACCTGCTTCAAAACATTTTAAACCCTCCACTTGGCGACTCCACAGTTCCTAAATGACCAAAAGAATCCACTGGTGATCAGTAGGCCTGGTGATTATCTTTGTTTGCACAAGATTCCACTAGGAGACCAGTTTCATCAGAAAATCATCCATACTAAAGGTAACTCTAAGGATTAATTTTCTTTATTTAAGACTATATTTCCTCTTGAATATTGTCATATCTGGCTAGATTTCTCCTTTTTGGATCTAAAACTTAACATACTGGCTTCAAGAAGAATTCATATTAGAGCTTATCCTGATCCAAACCCTCCTGAAATAGTTGACAATCCAGAAAGCATTCTTTGGAAGTCTCTCACAACTAGGGATCCAACTATTGTCAGACCCATTCATAGAGCTAACTCAGCACCTGAAAACCTTGCAACTCTATCAGATACTCGATTTGACTTAGATTTACCAAGTAATTTACCAATAATTAAGACATTGAGTGGTATAGATCAGAAAAACTTTGAGCCTCCAAGTTCGCCACCACATAGTGGTCAACATATTAGTGATAGAGAAACCCCTCCATCAACACCGCCTAATATCCATATAATTCATAACTTGGGTCTCTCTCACCCTAAATCTTCTCAACAGTTTGTTGCTGGTCCAAGTAGTTCTGCCATCCATATACCTGCTGCTCAAGCTACTCCTTTACTCCCACAGAATCCTGCCATGGAAACCTGTTACGATCCCCTAGTCCTACCTACTCAATTATTTGCCTTGGCCCAAGGATATCAGACCTCTATTCTATTATATGAAGCCACAGGCTCAGTCATTGCCTCACAACACATAGAAAAAATGAATGAATATTGTGATAGAAATGAGATAGATGATGAGACCATAAAACTCAAGCTGTTTGCTCAAAGTCTCGGGGGAGAAGTTAGGAAATGGTTTAAAAATCTAGCTCCACATAGCATCCAAGACCTCCCCGCCTTTCATCAATCATTTCTGAACAAGTGGGAAGTCTGGAAGAACCCTCTTCAAACCTTGTCTAAATATGAGAACATTAAGATAAATGTGGGAGAAGGGATCCATGAATATTGTGCTAGGTACAATAGTATTTGCAATGCTTTACTAGCCCACATGAAACCTCCTCAAGGGTTAGCCCTCACGAATTTCCCTGATGGATTTGATCCTGAGATGGCTTACCAACTAAGGGAAAGAGACTATAACACATTAGAGGATATGCAGAAAGGGGCAATGAGTGTGGAGGCAAACTTAATTGCCAAAAGAGCTAGGATGAGGGCTGAAAAGAAGGTAACCTTTAGGGAAGACACCACAACTTCTACATCTGATTCCAAAATAGATAATCTAGCCAAAAACATGGATAGGCTAGAAATAATGATGGAGACAATGGCTGTCCAAGCCAATAATTAGAATAAAAATCAGTCTCAAAACCAGAACAAAAAATTTAGGATAAACACTCCTCCTAATAGAAAAAGGGATTCTGACCAAAAAATCATACCTCCATTCCAAGAAAATTTCCTTGATGAGGATGAGGGAATAATAGAAGAGTCAGAGGGAACCATTATAAACATGGTTGAAGTAGATAACCAAGATCACACCTTTTTCACAGAAGACAAACAGACCTCATACACACATTGGCATGAGAAAATATTATAATCTGAGGACTATAGGTTAGGATTTGAGAATGCCATAATGCAGGTCTGTGAACAATATGATCTCAGAAGAAAAAAGAACCCAGAATCTCCCAAACCAAAAACCTCTGAAATCACTATTAAGAAAAGACCTGAAAAGAATCCTAAAGGGACTGTTGAAAACAACAAAAAAACAGTTGAGTGTTCTGGAAAAAACAAGGACAAAGACATCCAAAACATTGATAAACCAAGACTAAAAACTAGTAGCACTAGAATTTCAGCTGGTGCCCTTGAAAAACAATTTCAAATAATTTACATAGTGAAAATTAGCAAGACAATTTTTCTAATAAAATGGTGACCAACAAAACATATCTGAACCTTTCAAAGAGTTAGTTTCCTTTCAATCTGGAGAGTGAAATTGCCAAAATCACAATTTCTGTCCCTCTCACTGAGTTGGTCACCCAATATGTATATAAATGTCAAATTTTGAAAGCTTTAAACTTAGGGGAAAACAGTGACTCTGTTAACTTGACTGATGATCAACCAACTCTCTTGTTTGGCCCAAAAATTGAAGAGAAATTTCAGGAACGAGTAGTGCCTCATTTCTATGTCAGTCTAAATATCCATGCCAAAATACTACATAATGCTATGCATGACTCAGGGGCTTCACATAACCTCATGCCAAAAGTGATCATGGAAAAATTAGGCCTAGAGATAACCAGACCATATAAGGATTTATATTCTTTTGACTCTAGCAGAGTGAAGTGTTTGGGCCTGATCAAAGATCTATGTGTAAATTTGACCCAAATCCCAGCCAAGTGCATGGTAATGGATGTTTTAGTGGTTGATGTACCTCCCAAGTATTTCATGTTGCTGTCAAGATTATGGGGTGCTAAGCTACAGGGTATAATGAAAATGGACATGACATATGCCACTATCCCTGTTTTTATCCAGCTTAGAAGAATATATAGGGAAGCACACATGAAATTTATGGTAAGCAGCCCAGAGAAACCAGAAAATTCCCCTCTTTACTCTGTCCATATAGACCTAGACCCTTTTATCCTTTACAATGATGAGTTTACAGATGAGCAAGAGCTAGAGAATAAAACCTCGAACAACAGAGTAGAGGCCACAAATCTAAACATAATGGTAGCTCTGGATACAGAGGAAAACAAGGGAGAAACACTCGAACAATTTGCAGAATTAGAAAATCAGAAACAAGACTATAGAGAGCAGATTACCCATAAGCCTGCATACCTCAGGAAACAAGATGATAGTGAGGAAACTGATAACAAATTTGCAAACAATCCCTTATGGAGCATGAGCTTTGATGGATCTTGCACTAGGAAGAGTGCAGGAGCTGGGGTATGGTTGCACAATACTAAAAATAATTATGTTGAGAGTCATGCCTTCAAGCTAAACTTCAAAAACACAAACAATATAGAAAGATATGAAGCTCTCCTCTTAGGATTACATCTATTGAAAAAACTAGGAGCTGAGAGGATAGTTGTTCATGGGGACTCAGAACTGGTCATCAAAAAAATAAATGGAGAATACACTACAGAACATCCTAGATTAAGGGCATATAGGAATGATGCCATGGATCTTTTGAAGACATTTGTGGAATATGAGCTGGTGCTTGTCCCCAGAAGTCAAAATATACTTGCCAACATTTTAGCTTGTGCTGCTAGTTCATTTCAAAGACCACTTAGTGACAAACAACTCATTGTTCAAACAAAATATAGACCAGTAGTACCAGATAATGAAAAATATTGGTAGGTCTTTGAGGGTGATAAACAGATAGAGGATTTATTGCTTTCCAGGAATGAGTTTGAATTGCCAAATTCAAACTCTAAGTCTGATGAAAACTGTCTAGATAAAGAACCCCCTGATGAAGGAAAACCATTTCCCATTGCAGAAATAAATATGTTGACCAAAGAATTTGAGAATCAAACAGAAGAATACATAAACGCAAGTAAGGAAGGCATGGAGGTAATGCATTCCAAAGACAAAGGCATACTCAGAGGACTAGCACCCCTTGAGAACCTCTTTGATTTTAATGATGTGTCAAAGAAACCAACAATAGAACCCACTAAATCTGATATTGAATAATGCAATACAGGCAACAAAAACAAGCCTAAAATGATCAAATTATCTAAAACATTGCCAACACATATCAAACTGAAATACATTGAATTATTTAAAGAGTTTTTTGATTTTTTTTCTTGGAGCTATGAAGATTTGAAGGCCTATGACACAGAGATCATCCAGCACAAGATTCCATTGAAAGAAAACTAGAAACCTTTTAGGCAAAAGCTGCGTAGAATAAACCCTGTACAATTACCTCTGGTAGGAAAAGAAATTAAGAAAATGTATGAGGCTAGGATCATAGTCCCTGTGAGGTTTTCAAACTGGGTGTCTAACCTCGTGGCTGTAAGGAAAAATACAGGAGAAATTAGGTTGTGCATTGACTTTAGAAACTTGAACAGAGCCTCATTAAAAGATAATTACCCTTTACCCAAGATGGAACACATTCTGCAAAAGGTAGTCAGTTCTAAGAGGATGTCTCTGCTAGATGGCTTTTCAGGGTACAACTAGGTCTTAGTACTCCCATAAGATCAACTTAAAACAACCTTTACCACTCCTTGGGGCACTTTAATATATGTGAAAATTCCTTTTGGATTAATGAATGCTGGTGCCACCTTTCAAAGAGCCATGGACATTGCATTCTCAGAAGAAATAGGGTACTTCATTGTAATTTACCTTGATGACATCACAGTCTATTCCAAAACCGATGAAGAACACCTTAAAAATTTGAGCAAAGTCTTTGAGAAATGCAGAAGTTATGGGCTATCTTTGAATCCCAAAAGACATTGTTTGGTCTCCAAGAAGGTAAACTTCTTGGTCATATTATATCTGAAAAGGGGATTAAAATAGAACCAAAAAGGGTTGAGGGTATATTGCAAATCAGTCACCCTAGAAACATCAAGGAATTACAGTCTTTCATTGGGAAGATTAATTTCTTGAGGAGGTTTATACCCAACCTAGAAGAACTCCTTAGAAACATGACAAACATGATAAAGAAAGAAGTAGGAGTTAAATGGACTCTAGAAGCCAAGAAGTCTTTTGAATTGGTAAAATATGCACTCACCCAATCACCAGTTCTTATCAGTCCTGATTTTACTAAATATTTCCTCATATTCTCATTTGTATTAGAACATACTGTGGCTGTTGTCCTATTGCAGAAAAATCTAGAAGGACAAGAGCAACCAATTGCATTTTTTAGCAAGGCATTAAGAGATGCACCTCTAAAATATAATATCATGGAAAAACATGCCTATTCCTTGGTAAATGCCTTGAAGGATTTCAGGGTTTATATCTTACATTCTCATATTATTTCCTTTGTGCCTAATATAGCAGCAAAAGACATTTTGTCACAAGATCCATATGGTAAAAGAGGAAAGTGGATTGCTGTGATCCTAGAATATGATTTGGAAATCAAACCCACTAAATTCATCAAGGGTCAAGGCTTAGCACAATTAATGGCTGAATATAACTTACAAGCCCTTGACATAAATATGGTAGATGCATTGGATGAACATGAAGGGTTACTAACTCCCATGGTTGAAGATCATTTCCAAAACTCACCCTGATATGCTGATATTTTGTATGTGCTTACCAATCTCAATGCCCCTCCTAATTTATCTAAGACAAAGGCAAGGTTTTTAAAGTTGAAAGCTAGAAATTATCGCATTTTGAATGAATGTTTGTATTGGAAAAATGCCAATTGTTTATTGCTTAAATGTTTGCCTGAAGTTGATGCAAATATGATCAAGCATGAGTTTCATGAAGGTGAATGTGGAGGCCATATCTACTAGAAAACCACTGCCAATAAAATACTTAGAGTTGGCTATTACTGGCCCACCCTATTCCAAGATGTCCACAAGATGATAGTTTCCCGCCACAAATGCCAAATCTTTGAGGGAAAAAGAAAACTCCTTCCTCTACCTTTTCAACTAGTCACTGTTGAAGCTCCTTTTCAGCAGTGAAGCCTAGAATTCATTGGGGAAATCCATCCTGCTTCATCTACCCAACATAGATGGATACTCACAGCCACTGATTATTTCACTAAATGGATAGAAACCATCCCTTCTAGGAATTACACAGACTCAGTTATCATAAAATTCCTTGAATACCATATCCTATATAGATTTGGCTGCCCTAGGAAAATTATCACTGACAATGCTGCTGCATTTGGTGCCAAAAAGATGATTGATTTTTGTCACAGGTATCAGATTGCACTTGGTCATTCTGCTGCTTATTATCCTCAAGGTAATGGGCTAGAAAAATCATCTAATAGGAGTTTGGTAAACAACATCAAGAAGTTGTTGGAAGAAAACTAAAAGTCATGGCATAACAAGTTGGTGCATGCTTTATAGGTAGATAGATTGACAACAAAGAAATCCATTGGAATGTCTCCCTATCAGCTAATTTATGGAGCAGATGTACTTTTCCCTACCAGTTTGGGAGTACCAGTGATAAAATTGGTCCAAGATATACAGTCAGAGGAAGATAGCATGATGAGGAGGATCAATCAGACCATACATCTCTAGCAGACAAGGGAAGAAGTCTACAACCGAGCTCAGAAAGTGCAAGAGAACATCAAAAAGTTGTTTGATAAAAGGACAAAGGCCTGTGATTTCAAAATTGGGGACAAGGTACACAAATGTGACTCCAAGAGAGAGGATAAGGGTAAGCACGCCAAGTTTGAAAATTTATGGCAAGGTCCTTACATCATTCAATCTGCCATTGGTCCCAATGCATTTTTTCTGCAAGAATTAGATGGTACAGATCTGTTTGGGGGTCCTGTCAATGGCAGGATGCTCAAGCATTATTTTTGCTAAAATCTAGTTTAAGTTTTCACTTCCATTGTAAATATCATTGCTCTGTTTTGGTTTTGAAAAGAAAAAAAAATAAAAAAGAATATATATATATATAGAAAAAACAAAATATAGAAAGGAAAGGTTCAGACAAGCTCAAATCTTGAACCTATGAAGTTATAAAAAGAATGGCTTAAATTAGATCAAAACTTGAGCCAGAGAAAAGGGAAAGGCTAGTTCTAACATGCTCAAAACTTGAACCAGCAAAGAAGAAGAAAACATATCTAACAAGGTCAAAGTCAGAGTTGAAATGAAGAAAGAAGGGTGACTCTAAAGGGCTCAAAGTCTGAGTCACAACAAGAAGGAATAATGTTTTGAATTCCAGATCTTCAGCCTTCGAAATTTTGGTTTTGAATTATACAAGTTTTAGTTCACGTGCAGCTTGTCTTTATGCCATGGACCCACAAAAAATCAGAAATTATAATCCTGTTTTGGTTGTGTTTTGAATTTCGATTTTAGAATATAGAGAATGAAAGTTTGCCAGACAGTTTAATCTTGACAGATATTAGTTTAGGTAGAGAAGCTATAAGTCCAACTGTTTAATCTGGTCTCATGGAGGAATAAGGGTAGAATTATATTAGTTTTTGCTTTCAATAAAAAATAATGATGAGGAAGGTCTGCAAGTCTAAGTGCACCTTGAAGAAAAAATGTTAGGACATAAGGATGGGTAGGTAGTTGTTTGGGGAAGTATTGCTACTAATATAATGC
The DNA here is from genome assembly GCA_034641835.2 of Pinus albicaulis. Classification (NCBI taxonomy): domain Eukaryota; kingdom Viridiplantae; phylum Streptophyta; class Pinopsida; order Pinales; family Pinaceae; genus Pinus; species Pinus albicaulis. The sequence continues at coordinate 174,145 of JAXQQM020060234.1, read as the reverse complement.
TTTTCACTTATGTAGCAGCTGATCAAAGAAGAAAATATGTTCAAGTACCAGGCTCTTGCCTACTTCCAAAGATTATATCTGAGATTCTTGACACCTTCAAGAAGATGCCATCCCCATGTGGAGCCACTGTTAGCCACCTATAATAATTTGTCAAAGAAAACAAGTGGATAAATTTTTCATCAAGCCTTCAAGTGATAAATTCCCTTGAAAATCTATCATCCTTGAATCCTTCATGTGTCTTCTATCCTTTAGAGAATCTTCACTACTATTTCCATTGATGAACCCTGCTATTTACCAAAGAAAAAACTGTTCATGAGGCTCCATTTTCCATCATTTCACTTCTCTTTTCACTCACAAAGAATTCCATTTTTAACCCTTATTCCCTTTACAAAAATTAATATATAAACCTTCATTTTAACCTCTAAATCATCCTAAACCCCTTTTAAACCTTATATTTCCCTTCATTTGGTTTAAAAATCCTTTTTCTAGCCTACCGAAACCTTCATTTGGCCTTAAAATCCCTATTTTGAGCCTTAAAATCAGTGTTTTGCACTATGAAGGTGTTAAGCCCCCGAGGGCTTATAGCTTTTAGCCCCTTTCCTCATATAACCTTAGCCCCTCAATCAGGCGCTTAAATGCATAAATTCCCTTCAAAAACCTTGCCTTCTGTCTGTTTCTACCATTTCCCAGCGTTATGATTTAAATAGATGTGAACCGCTGATCTTCGTAGATCAACGGCCCTCGAGCACTCATCGTTCCGCCCTTTCATCTGTTTTCCCTACCTCACTCTCAAAATTTCTGCTGCATCCTTAGATCTCAACCATTCATTTATGTAGATTTGATGGTTCACACTCAACCTGTTGTTCACCCATGACAAAGAAAATCACGTCACCTACCAGGCCTACCAGTTCTTCTGCCCGCGCATATTGCTGCTGTCGCTTGCAACCCACACCGTCCGATAAATACCAAGCTATCTGATGGGATAAACTCCGTTTTGAAAAATTTTTGTGCCCCAGAGTTAACGTTCCAAAATTTTGCGAAATAGGCGGTTTTGAGAATCCACGTGTCGGCTAATGTATGGAATCAAATTCCATTCGCTCAAAACCGTCTCCCCCCATTTCATTTTATGAAAACCATCCCCGGTTTTCCTCCATACCACTGCCCCCTGCAACGTCAATCCCGATTTGAACCTAGTCATCGATCTCTGAGATCGCACGGTCCATGTTATATCACAATGCCATTCACTTGCCTTTCATGTTTCTCCTGAAATGCTTCATCGAAATATCTCCACCATAGATCGTACTGATCTAATGGTCCACATCCCTCATCGCACTCAAACCCCCATCAGAACTGGTTAGCTGCTCTGCCAAGGTTTTCCCTCCCATTTTTCTGCTACATCCATAGTATTCCTCACTGCTCCTCCACCCTCACAAGCCTCTGTTGCAGTTATACCCCGCGCACAGGTTTTGTTTAATTGGTTTATCTTATGGTTGCATGTTTAATGGCGTTAGCTCTATAATGCTTTCCCACAGTCATGAAGGTGACACTTCGGTTCAGAGTGACGAATATGTAACCTATCAATACAAATGGGAAGCTGTAATGTTCCAAAATTTTCATGAATAAATTGGAACATTAATTTTTGCTCATATTGTGTAGTAGGTGAATAAAAAGGAAGAGGAGGCCTCTTGACATGAATAAAATCCTTCCTAATTTGAAAATGGAACCTTTGAGCAGCCTATTTTTCACTGCCTAGTGTGAAAAGGGCCAATTGCATGAGGAGAAGGTCAAGTTGACCAAGTCAACTAGTGCAGCCTAAGGAGGAGTGGCTTGCCTAAGAAGACAACACAGTTTGGAGGGAAGAGTTTCAAATGAAGAGGGAAACCCTAAGAGGTGGGACCCAAGGTGAAGGAGCTCACAAATATATAAGGAGGAGAGGGGCAACTTTTTGGGGTTAGCTTGTGTATTTCGATTTCATGTCTGCTTAGAAATTTTCTGCAAACTCTTGCTGCTCAGCAGAGTTTGGAGGAATTCCTGTTTCGGAGTTCCCTCTCCTTCATGGAGTGATATCTTGAAGGGGTTGTGCTTCATTTCTCCCACACCTATATTGTAGGCCAAGCATTTCTTACAGTTGCAGCGTTATTTCTGTAGCAGAGGACGCTATGTTGCTGGGAAGTGCAGTGGGAGGGTTTTCTCATCTACTCATGTGCATTTCCATTCATTGGATGGAGTTTCTCTTGCATTGAGGGAGTTTTTTAGGAGATTTTAGAGCTCATCTCAGATCTTGGCATGTGTCCAACTCATTTTCCATCAATTACAGTGCAGTTCACTAGGTAAACTACGTTATTTTTGTGAGAGCAGCAGTTGCGGGGTTTGATCCCTTGCTTGAGGGATTATTCTTTGGAGAAAGGGCCAACCCTTCTCCCGAAAAGCTCTATATTCCATTCCTATTCTGTATTTTCATATTATCAGTCATATTTATGTTCAGTGTTGCAGTGACTGCATTTTCCAGCTACATATGTTTTTAGATCTGCACTTGTGCACTTGTATTTCCATGAAACCCCTTGTGGGTGAACTTTATTATGTATAAAGAGGAAAGGAATTCTCATTTTATCACCATTGGATGCTTGTTCATTTCAGATCTTATATGTCACTTATTTATTGTAGAAACCCTAGTAGGAATAACGCTGTCCTTGTTTCAGTGTTTTCTGCATAAGTTAGACTATAGGGTTTTGAGCTAGATTAAGGTATATTGTTTTGGGAGATCTATTTATATGAGATATATTAATTTGTTTTACCTCTAATTCTGTAAGTGAGTCATATATTGAGTCATATAAGGTACTGCAGTCCCATTTCTCACTTATACAACACTATTTTCCGAAGACAGCTATTTTGTGCTTACATGTTGCTGCCATTTTTAGCTAGTTCACTGTGGGAGATCTGAATAACCTGCTTAAGGTTACTTATTTAAGCTTAAATTATGAAAGGAGGTCATAATATATATTTTATAAGGCATTCCAGCAGTAGGTGGCCTTATTTTCACATCTGCTTTCTTATACAACATCCCTAAGGAGATTTCTGCAGCAATTCCTGAATAGGAATAATTACATATCTATAGACAGAGACTGCAAAAGGCCAGGTAGCCTCTGGTTCTCTCCCTTATTTGGAAGGAGACATAGCCAATAAATGCCTTAGCAGTCCATCTCTAGCACAGACTTGTGATTTTTTTGAAAATGGACTTTACAGTGGTATCAGAGCATGATCTCTAGCACTGCTTGTGAGATCAAGCTTTCAGAAAACTAAGGAGAAGAGCAAGGAGCAGCTATCTTGGCTTATCTTGTGGATTTCAGATCCACCCAGATAAGATGAAGAAGAGGAGAAAAATATGGAGAGGATGAGGTTACTCTCATCCATTTTTCAGATCAGAAAGGAGCCTCTCCAAAGGGGTTCAACCAATGGGAAATAAAGGTGTAGTGAAACTCCAAGAGGGTTTCAAGATGAGAAAAGCTACAGGGAAACCTCTAGAGGGTTTCAAGAGGTAGGATTTAATGAAATCACTTCCTATGCTCATGAAGGAAGTGAATAATATGGAGGGCCACAAGAGGAAGTGGATAGATGGCCAGAAGAGGAGGAGCATCCTTCTCCACTTGAGGAGGCTTCTACCAGCGCTGTCTAGTTCATAGAGGAGAAGCCCACCCTATCAGCAGTTGGATCAGCCAAAAAATCAGAGAGAGAGACTCTTGTAGCCATACAAGATGTCTCAAATATCCACAAAGGTATGAAAAAATTTCCATGCAGTGATATTTCAGAAAAGGTCATAGGAGGTTTGGGAAATTTGCATTCACATGGCCCAGGATCGAAACTTCATGCTGATAAAGAGGATCAAGTTTATACAGCGTTGTACAAGAGGGGTTTGATCCAAGAATGGATCAACACTCATTCCTTTGCACCCTCATTGAGTTGCATGCAGCATGAGGAGCTATGGTGCAAGGATTTGGAGAGCATCATCAATCTCGGATTCTTGTGGATTCAAGGGTTTGATTGATGAGAGGCCTTTCCTAGAAATTCTTCAAGGGGTTACATCTCAACATCCCATGAGGTGTAAGGAGGGACACTTGCTTTGGGATAATGGCAGTCTTCATTGGGAAGATGCCAAAGGAGAGAAGGATTGGGGACAACCATACCTGGATGGAGGAGAGTGGGTGGAGAGCAAGAGGCTTGTGAGCCACTTGCATATTTATGACACATGGCAGCAAGAGGAAAAGTTGCACTGGCTACTTAGGAGAGAGTTTGGCCATCATGAGACATGTCCTTTTCTCAAGGGTATGAGGATGGAAGGAGCTTGGCAGGATACTTTCATCATGGGACATCAAGGAGTGTGGATGCATTGTGATGGTAGGGTCATTTTTTTTCCACCACATGTGATGAATGATGGAGGTATGGAGAGGCAACAAGGAAATTTGTTGCTTCAGAGGATTGGGAGAGAGAAATGGAAAAATTTCTCTCCCACTTGGCATAGTGTTGCAAGGGTGAAGAATGGCACTATCATGGTGCAAGAGGTGTTTTCTTCATGGAGGAGACCCCTCATATATGGCATCATTATGGAGAATATCTTTGAAAAGATACATGTAAAATAATGGAGCTTGATATGGATGAGAGCCTATGTGTATAGGCCAACAATGTTATCTCTTTGGAGCAATAACGAATGGATGAAGTGTGCCCAACAGAAATGTGGTGGATCCATAACCCACAGGTTCTAGGATCATTTCACATTGGTTGCACATGATGAATAAAGAGGAGGTGAGATGGATGAGGTAGAAGATGGAGTCATCTATTACTATGCTACATTCTTCTTGACTTGGATTCCCAAGTATGAGAAGGAGGATCTTCTTGCAGCACCTAGCTCATTCCTCTTCATGGGAGCATTTCAAAAAAATTTGGAGGGTTCATTCATGGAACCATACATCATTTTAATCCTAGCATATGGTAATAATTCTATTTTTACATTAGCTGATTTGTACATTCTTACCATTATCTTGCAGCGCATGGCTCTACAAGAGGGCAAGCTGACTAGATTGCTCCTCGGGCAAAGTTGGGCCAAATTATATGATGGAGGCAGCCATCTTTCACATGGCCAATGGAAGATGTTTTTCCATTGCATAAATTTTCAGCTAATTTACATTATTAGCCATGAGTCACAAAGCATTTTTCCATGTAAATTTCTGAAGCAGCAACTTGGAAAACTACGTTGCCACTATTGGGGAAACTGTTGGTACTCCCTTGCATCACATGGAACCTACAGAATTTTCCTCATTTTTTTGCTAATCATGACTCCCCTTGCTGATGTGGATCTGATTTACATTGGTTTCATGATTGGAAGGATGATACATGAGTGGGGAGTGCCCTTGAAGGGGAAGGATTCCCACATTTTCTGCATTGCATGTTCTAGAGGGAACATGAGAGAAACTATGGCCACTACAGCTAAGTATTTGTTTTCTTTTGATGTGAGCCATGAGTATGATGATAATTCATTGTATAATCATGGGAAAGTGACCAAATATGACTTGTATGTTCAGCTGATCCATTCAGCCATTTAATTTCTACTATTGGATATGAGAATTCTCACCACTAGTCATTTAGCAACATACTACTTTCCATGCCACTTTCTGAAGGAGAAATGGATGAGATTATGTTGTGTCATTTTGAGACTTTGTTTGTATCATAAAGAAGCATTCAAATCCTATAACAAGCATCTCATTTGGACATTCTATGATGATCATGTCCTCTTCATCGTGGAAGAAATGTTTTGGGGTAGCTTGTTCTTCAATGTTGGAGGAGGAATCCTTGGTGGATTGCTCTACATTTTTCCACTTGAGGGAAATACATTTGCAGCACATGAACAACACATAATATGCACTATTCATAAGTGGAGAGGAGGAAATTATGGGATATTACTTCTTGCCTATCATGTTCAGTTATTCAGCCCACCTATACTTCTGGAGCCAAAGGTGGAGGAAACTTTTCATGAGTTACCATGCAGGAGGGTGGCTCATTACATATGGATGATAGCTTGGGGTGGAGGTTTCACATTGGGGAAGAGGAATTCCCGTGAATTTTTTACTCCATGCCTTGATAAGACCTCTATTTCACACATGGTTGTCTCTTTGAGCACTTTCCTTCTCATGATCTTAGTCATTTGGGGTGCTTCACCAAATGCTAGTCTATATGCTTGGGAGAGGCACTATGGAGTTTCATGGATGATATGGCATCATAATGTTTGGAGGATCCCATCATATGCTGATGCTATCGGAGGAGGTGAAGAGATTCACTTAGTTCTATCCTTGCAGTTGCTTGAGGAAAAGCAACATTTAGGAGGGGAGGACTGTAATGTCCCAAACTTTTCATAAATAAATTGGGACATTAATTTTTGCGCATATTGTATAGTAGGTGAATAAAAAGGAAGAGGAAGCCTTTTTAATATGAAAAAAACCCTTCCTAAGCTGAAGGAACATTTGAGCAACCTGTTATTTTAACCTCTAGTGTGAAAAGGGCCAATTGCATGAGGATAAGGTCAAGTTGACCAAGTCAACCCCGGCGCAGCCTACGGAGGAGTGGCTTGCCTAAGAAGACAACACGGTTGGAGGGAAGAGTTTCAAATGAAGAGGGAAACCCTAAGAGGTGGGACCCAGGTGAAAAGTCTCACAACTACATAAGGAGAGGGGCATATTTGTGGGGTTAGCTTGTGTATTTCGATTTCATGTCTGCTTAGACATTCTTTGCAAACTCTTCTTTAGGAACCTTTGAGAAACCTATTTTTCACCTCCTAGTGTGAAAAGGGCCAATTGCATGAGGATAAGGTCAAGTTGACCAAGTCAACCAGCGCAACCTAAGGAGGAGTGGCTTGCCTAAGAAGACAACATAGTTTGGAGGGAAGAGTTTCAAATGAAGAGGGAAACCCTAAGAGGTGGGACCCAAGGTGAAGGATCTCACAACTACATAAGGAGGAGAGGGGCATCTTTGTGGGGTTAGCTTGTGTATTTCGATTTCATGTCTGCTTAGACATTTGCTGCAAACTCCTGCTACTCAGCAAAGTTTGGAGGAATTACTGTTTAGGAGTTCCCTCTCCTTCATTGAGTGATCTCTTGAAGGGGGTTGTGCTTCATTTCTCCCACACCTAGATTTTAGGCCAAGCATTTCTCAAAGTTGCAGCATTATTTTTGGAGCAAAGGACGCTGTGTTGTTGGGCAGTGCAGTGGGAGGGTTGTTTCATCTACTCTTGTGCATTTCCATTAAGTGGAGGTAGTTTCTCTTGCATTGAGGGAGCTGTGTAGGAAATTTCAGAGCTCATCTCAAATCTTGGCATGTGGCCAACTCATGTTCCATCCATTACAATGTAGTTCACTAGGTAAACTGCGCTATTTTTGTGAGAGCAGCAGCTGCGGGGTTTGATCCCTTGCTTGAGGGCTTATTCTTTGGTGAAAGGGCCAACCCTTCTCCCAGAAAGCTCTATATTCCATTCCTATTCTGTATTTTCATATTATCAGTCATATTTATGTTCAGTGTTGCAGTGACTATTTTTTCTAGCTACATATATTTCCATATCTACACTTGTACACTTGTATTTCCATGAAACCCCTTGTGGCTGAACTTTATTATGTATAAAGAGGAAAGGAATTCTCATTTTCTCACCATTGGATGCTTGTTCATTTTAGATCTGACATGCCACTTATTTATCACAAAAACCCTATTAGGAATAACGCTGTCCTTGTTTCGGTCTTTTCTTCATAAGTTAGACTATGGGGTTTTGATCTAGATTGAGGCATATTGTTTTGGGAGATCTGTTTATATGATCTAGATTCATTTGTTTTACCTATGATTCTATAAGTGAGTCATATATTGAGTCATCTAAGGGAATTCAATCCCATTTCTCACTTATACAACGTTATTTTCTGAAGACAACTATTTTGTGCTTACATGTTGCTGCCATTTTCGGCTAGTTCACTGTGGGAGATCTGAATAACCAGCTTAAGGTTATTTCTTTGAGCTTAAATTCTGCAAGGATATCATAATATATATGTTATAAGTCATTCTAGCAGTGAGTGGCCTTATTTTCACATCTTCTTCCTTATACAGCGTCCCTAAGGAGCTTGCTGCAGCAATTCCTGAATAGGAATAATTACATATTTGTAGACAAAGACTGCAAAAGGCCAGGTAGCCTCTGGTTCTCTCCCTTATTTGGAAGGAGACATAGCCAGTAAATGCCTCAGTAGTCCATCTCTAGCACAGACTTGTGATTTTTCTGAAAACGGGACATTACAGAAGCCATGCAGGGTGAATTCTAATATGGATTGATGCGTCATGAACATAAATCATACCTGTAAACCCTCCAGCTCAGCATAAGCCCTGGATACCTGTATCAAAGAAGCAGTAGAATATCAGAATAATATTATAAGGATTAGTGCAAGTATCTAATCCGCAGCTAAGGACAATGAAGGAACTTAATAAAGCTCAGACCATAAAATAATCAAGTCATATCAGTGTTTCAAAGAAGTTATATCAGTGATTTAATATCAGTAGAACATTATTTCTCCAAGAATGACTAAAATCACATGGCGTAGTCCATTCCTAATCAAGCACCATAACAGTTATTACTCTGACAAAAGTCCTTAAAACTGTCAGTGCATTAGTTATAAAGCATCGAAGACCTGAAAGACAAATCTTCACCTTACTTGTCTCAGAGTATGAACAATACATCTGAGCCAGGAAAGTACTTCAAGAGCACAGCCTAGAATTAATTGTCAACCTGATAAGGACTTCTAAATCGACTAAAGAGTACTGAAAGTTAATGTAAAGATATTGAACAGAATGGGCTTCGAAGACATTTCTCCCTCTGTTTTAATGAAGCTTTTAAATCCTATCTACCAATGCTGTCACTCATTCCCCTATAAGAACTCATGAAAAATACATTGAAAATGTTGGTTGGTTGTTGGAAAATTACTGATTGTAAGTTGTTTTACTGAGTTAGAGTTCTATGAGTAGTAGTTGTAAATAGGATGGGAGATGATTTCTGGATGATATCAAGCTATTGGACAAGAATGTATGTGACTGGTGTTGCTCTAATAATATGACAAGCATGTTCATCGGATCCTGATCTAATTTAGTGGTGATGTGTCCCTTCTTTGTTATTGTTTTATGTTTGTTTTACATCATGTCTCATTTTCTCTTATAAGAAGCAGTAATTTTAGCTTAGGATATACTGTTGCAAGTATCCTAATTCTTCCTGCACTTTCTTATCTTTTATGTTTTTTGCTACTTGTGTATCTTAGAACAAATTCAATATAATTTATCCAGTCAAAGATTTGGTTTTATCATACTTACTGATGTATGAATTTAGAGTTTGTTTCTTAGATGTTCTTGTTTGGTTTTGCTGAAAGAATAGGATAATAGGGAGATTTAGTGATTAGCCCTGTCCCCTAAGTTCCCTTTCCAACAATTAGCCTTTCTAAGATCCTTTTGAGTCGAATGTCAAAAGCAGAGAAGTTTAAAAGTCTTTCTTTGATCTTATACTTCACTCTATGTTTGAAGTTAAGTGTTTTCTACTGTCTGAAAGTAGTCAGGAGGACTGCTGGATTGTTGTCTTCGGAGTTAGCCTCATCAGGATTTTTGATCATAGAGGTATAAGGTATGCCCTGTCCCTTGACTTACTCCAAAGTGGTCGCCTTGGAAGGTTTTCCTTGTCATTCCCATTCATTTCCTTATTGTTTCATTCCATACCATCATCTTAAGAGATCCTCTAGTTTAGATGACTTGCCCTTTGGAAGCCTTGGATATTTGAATTGCAAGTAAACCCTTTTATGACCCCATTGCCCAATGGACTTGTATTCTCTTTGAATTATCTCCCCATTTCCTAAAACCATTCTCTACTCATTCCTTTACCTTACATTAAACCCTTCTATAAATATTCCCAACCAAAAAAACAAAACAAAAACCTTGTGCTCTATAGCTAGCCTAATACCTCAAATTGAACATCAAAGATATACATTTCTTTACCTTTATAGAGAGATCCCTCTCTGGATCTAGGAGGGCTAGATCCTAAGATCCCATAGTGGTTTGATGTTGTCTTGTCATTTGGTATTTCCAAATCTACCAAATCATAGGAACCCCAACAGCTTCACCTTGTAGATCCACTTGGAGCCAACCAATGACTTCCCCACTAGTCTTGGGACCACTTCCCATGCACCATTTTTGATAATGGAGTCATACTCCTCCCCCATGCCATCAACTCATGTTGGCTACTACACTGCTTCCTCAAAAGAGGTTGGTTCTGTCACAATACACTCTCTCTTAAGAGCTATGTCTCCAGTATACCTGTCTGGAGACCTTCTCTGCCTGCACTATGATGTAGGTGCACCTACATTTTCTATCGCATCTAGCATCAATCTGCCAGTCTCTCTAGCGCGCTTCCTACCATTTCTAGTGGATGTATCTACATGAGTGGTTTCTGCCACTCCATGATCCTCTACTTGTGGCTACTCCACATCCCAAGGTTCATCCTTTGGAACTAAGAGTTACTGATTTGCATGCAATTCAAGATCCCTCTCAAGGGACAATCGCATGGCTTTCTCCTCATCAAATTTAACATCTCTACTAACAACTGTCATCCTGTTAGCTAACAAATACACCTGATATTTGTGGGGAGTACCAATGTACCCCAAAAATATCCCAACCTCTGTTTTTGGTTCTAGCTTCTTCTTGGCATCTTTGGTCACATGGAAATAGATAGATGAGCCAAAAATTTAAAAATATGAAAGATCTGGTTTCTTACCTGAAAAATCCTCCTCTAGTGTGTACTCATTCCAAGTATTTGATGAGGACTACAATTATACATAAATACCGCTGTGTTGCATGCCTCTTCCCACATATGCAATGGTAGGCCCTGATCATGTAACTTAGCTCGTGTTTCTCCCAAAAATTGTTCTGTTCTTTATTTCTGCAACCCCATTTTGTTGTGGGTTATGAGGTGCAATCAATTCTCTTTGAATTCCTTCTTTGGCGCAAAAGTTATTGAATTAATTAGATATATACTCACTATCATTATCTCTCCTTAGAGATTTCACCTTCTTCCATGTATATTTCTTTTCCAATTATTTTAACTCACAAAACTTGGAGAATGCCTGATATTTATTGTGTAGAAAGAGGATCCAAAAATTTCTAGAAAAATCATCAACAATAATCACTTAATACATGTTATTTTTTGTGGAAGCTATAGAGAATGGTCCACACATGTCTGATTGAACTCTCTGAAGGATTGCCGCTGCTCAGTTCTCCTTCTCATAAAAGGTTGCCTTAGTAAACTTGCCCATGGTACATCCCTTGCATTTTTTTATCTGCACAAGAATACCCTTTGGAAGACCTATAGAAATCAACTGCATGATCCTCAAAACACTGTGGTGTAGATGGCCCAATCTCTTGTGCCATAACTCACCTATATCCTGGCTCACCACCATCCCTGCTTTATTGCTCAATGATGTGCAACTATCTACATCGAGTCTATAGAGGTTCTTCACATGAACCCCAATATTCTTTACCTATCCTATGGCTTTGTGGTGAAGGAACTCTTTTCATTCACTGAAAACCACATCATATCCAAGATCCTCCAACATAGCAACTAAAACTAAATCCTTTTTCAGGCTTGGTACATGCATGACATATTTTAATATGAAAGGTTTACTTGACTATATCTGGAAAGTAAATATACCAATCCTCGTAGCGCTATACATCCCATCATCACCCATCTCGATGTGCATCTGAAGATCCTTCTCCTCCAAGCTACTAAAGAGTTATTTGTTTCCTATCATGTGGAAATATGATCCAATATCCAAGTACCACATAGATCCCATCACAGTTGACACCATGCATGCGATGAGAGAGAATTCTAACTCAAAGCATGAGGCCAAATCTTCACTCGCTGTAGCTCTCGGAGACTTCTTGTTGTTCTTCTTCTTTTGTGGAAAATTTGTGGCATAGTGTCCATCATCATGACAATGAAAACATTTCACCTTTGACATGTCACGCTTATTTCCTTCTTTGCTAGTCTCAAATTTGGAGTGGGACTTATTACCCTTCCCCTTTTTTTCTTTACTAGCGAAGGCACAATTTTTCTCATCATCAGTGTTGGATGAGGATCCATCCTTGGTATTTCACCAAAACATTTCTTGTACCAAATCCCGCCATAGTCGCTCCCAATCTGGTAACTTCACCCTCCCATTCACAGAGTCCTGGTAACTATGCCAGCTCTTGGGAAGGCCTATAAGTGATAGGCTCACCAAGATATCATCATCTACAGTAATCCCAACACTTCCAAGCTTATCTCGACATTGAGTGAACTTGGTCAAGTATTTCTAGATTGTGTCGTCCTTCTCCATTTTGGTTTTCCTGAGCTTTTCTTTGAGTGCCAATATTTTGTGGTCACTGTTGCTTTGAAACAAATCTATCAAGGCCTTCCACATAGCATATGGAGTTGCCTTGCCATGGATACTCAAGACAATATGGTCTATAACTCCCTCTAATAAGATCCTTCACGCCTTTGCGAAATTCTTCCTCCATGCTTCATGCTGCACAAAATTTGCCTGTTTGGGTTCAGGAATGTCACTGTCAATGAACTCCTTCAACCCATTATCCTCATATACTGCCTCCATCCTATCCCTCCATGCAATATAGTTCGAATTTCCCTCGAGTGCATATTTGAGTCTCAAGGTTGTGAAAGACATCTTGGTCAACTTCTAGCTCCAAAGAATGTATGTGAAAATTTGAATATTGTTCAACACTGTTAGCCATTTATAAAATTTTGTCATATCAAATGATGGCTAAATAGGTTCTCAGATTTCCAAAAACAATATTTTATGAAAAACATTGTGATTTTTTGAAATCTCATTGTCTTCATTATCCTAAATCTATCAGTTCACTAAAATCTTCATCTATACCTCCTGAAGATCATCTTGTTGTCTCAAAAAGGTTCATTTCAGGTTTTCTTCCCTCATTTCACCCCCTCACTTATACTCTCATCCATTTCCCATTTTACTCCATAAAAACCCTTTCATTTCATCATTCTCCCTTAAAAGGGCTTTAAAAACCATGTAAAATCCTTTTACTTGGTTTTAATTACCTTTTTTACCCTATCGGATCACCTAAAAAACACTTAAAAAACCCTATTTTTAGGCTTAGTCCGCCCCTTTTGAAAAATCAGGCCTTAAGCCCCTTTTTTCCAGCTTAAGCCTCAACATTTTCCCCTCATGTAACCCGAGACCTTGACTACCCGCTATCCCCAAAGCTCCCCTCATCCTATGCTCCTGGTCCCTTTCCCCGCACAGGACCATTCCTCTATCATTATTTAAAGCCCCTTCACCTATCTATTTCCCTACAACACATGGTTTCCCCCAAAAGTCATCTCAATCTTCGATCCTTCTGATCCAACGACCATCGCATCCCTACCTTTCCATCCTGCTCCCAACCATTCCTGCTACCCGACAAGATAACCCATGTCACCCCATCGGCCCCACCTTCCACTACTTCTCCTGCCAACTAATATCCATTCGCCACCTGTATCCCACTACCGCCCTTTACCAATCTACTCCTCCTGCCGGGTTTAAACTTCACCGTTGATCTGACTCACTCAGATCAAATGGCCATTAACCCATATCGCGCGCATTTAGGTGTCGAGGTTTAACGCCCCATTTCCACAAAAAATGGGTGGTTTTTCCCTGGACATGTGTCAAGTGGCGTATGGTAATGCATCCATCCACCCTGAAACCACTTACCACCAATCATCCACGCGATAAACCGCCGCGGTTTTTCAAAACCGCCTTCCCCCTCCTTTGCACCATAATTAAAATTTCTTCCACTTCCCACCTGGTTTCACTTATGGAACCCTTCCCTATGCATCTCCCCTTTCTCTGCAAATCGCTCCAAATGCCTCATAAAAACCCCTGATAGCATTTTTAATCCAAAAAATGCAAGATTTAAATTAATGTTTTGTTTGTATTTGTTGCAGGTTTAATGGTGGATTAGGGCTGAAGATGCCATGCCACAGTAAAAATTAAGTGGTAGAGGCCTTTGGATGACGATCCAAGAGGCCAGAAATATGAAGAAAAAGGGAATGAAGGTTAAATTTAAAGGTTAAATTGATGATTCATGATCATCAATTAATCAGAAAACCCTCTGATACACAAGGAACCTTGCACACATACAGTCAAATAAGATCAGTGAATAAAGACTGAAGAAACAGAGGATAAAGCCTAATCAATAATTAAGGATAAAGAAATAAGCTTAAGAATAAAAGAATAAAGACTAAATGACAAAAATCAGAGATTGAAAGATACAATCATAAAGCAAAAGACAGAAAGGATGATTATGAAGGCCAAAATGGAGATCAAGGCCTTAAAGCAGAGTTTAAAGGCTAAATAAAGATAAATTAAATCAAGGACACTTCCGAAGGATTCACTAAGGAAGAAATTACTTCATCAAAGGGCCAAGTTTCCACCTACAAGCATATTTTCCCTAAAAAACATAACATAAGTTATTACAGTCAGAGATATTTTCAAAAAGGTAGCTCAATAGTTATTGCAGAGTTATCACTAAAGCCTAAAAGTAAAAAATAACAACTAAAGTAACTCAGAAATTAAAGAAAACATTCATTATGCAGAGTAACTCTTACAGATATTTGTTCCTTGGGCCTTGCATGGTCTCAAAGGTCAAAAATCATTAACTCTGTCATAAATGAAACACATGAACCCTAGTTTCATTTCACCTCCTCATTTACCTATAAATATAGCATGAGAGCCTCATTATCAGGGGTTCTTGGTAGTTGATTGGTAAAAATTAGATGTTAAGTTAAATTTGAGAGTTAGAGAGTTGCTGAGCTAAGTTGAAGATTACTAAGCTGGATAGAGAAAGCTTTGAGTTGTAAAGACTCACTGTGCTGGAGTATGTAACTGGTTTGAACATCAATAAAACAAGCTAATTCATGAGATCTTGGTCTATGTTAATGGTGATGTTTTTCCTCATTGTTTTTTTTTTCTCCTTATGTTTTCATACTGTCCATTTTCTATGATAAAGAACATAAAATTTAGATTAGGATTTACTGTCAAAAGTACCCTATTTCTGTCTGAAATCTTTATTTTTATGTTTTCTTCTACAAGGTTTGATACGAGGATTCTTAGTTTCCCTTCAGTTTTATCTAGCTTGTTATTTTAAGAATGATTCAGTAGAGTATAACCAGGGACATTTGGTGAGCCCATGTCTTTCTGAGTACAACTTGAGATATTGTTTTTAAATGATCTTCTTCAAAGTATGCTAAGTAGAGTCTAAACCAGGGAAGTCTATGGTATTCTTTTTCCTCTGGTCAGTCTCTAAAAGTTGCTTTGAAATATCCCTAGAGAGTTGTTCAAAAACAGATTAGATTATTTATGTTTGATCTTAGATTGCTTTCATTGTTATCTTGCATGTTTTATTTATCTAAAAGTAGTCTTAGGATTACTGGATTTTTGTCTTAAAAGTTTTCTTTAATAAAAGTCTGCCCAAAGAAGTCTATGGTTTGCCCTGTCCTTTGGCTTACTTCAAACAATTACTTTGAAAGGCTTTTCTTGTTTAAGTATAGTTAGAATATTCTTGATTGAATATAGCTTTACTGCCTTCACAACACCTTAATGTTTCATATCACAACTTAATCTAAGGAGATCCATTTAATCTAGATAACTTGCCCTATGAAAACCCTTGAAATAGTTGTTGAACAATTAAATCCTTTTATGACTCCATAGCCCAATGGATTAATGTTGTATCATAGTCTATCCTTCTAGCCAAAATATTCTCTCAATCAACTC
This sequence comes from Pinus albicaulis, assembly GCA_034641835.2. Taxonomy (NCBI): domain Eukaryota; kingdom Viridiplantae; phylum Streptophyta; class Pinopsida; order Pinales; family Pinaceae; genus Pinus; species Pinus albicaulis. The sequence goes on along the minus strand of JAXQQM020060234.1, from coordinate 158,270 downwards.
CAACCTTTAATCTTTCAAATAACTTTTCAATCAACCAAAACCAAAACAATTTCCCAGAGCTTCATAACTAGCCTAATATCATAAATAAATCATAAATTTATAGCATTATAAAACACTTATATAGAGAGATCCCTCTCTAAATCTAGGAAGGCTAGAACCTAGGATTCCAAAGTGGTTCTGATGTGGCCCCTGCAGTGTTTATTCTTGCCATTCTTGTAAATCACAGGGAGCCAACATAGTGGCGACCATATTGGGGAAGTACTGAGTAATAGATAACTTCAAAACTCAAAAAACTTCATTCTAAAATGGATCAAGTGTCTGCTAAGAGTGGTTCCTGATTGTTGATGGTGGAAAATAACCAGTCCTAGAGAACAAGTAAAAATCTTCCACTTGGTGACTCCATTGATTTTCCATTTGACTCCACTGGGAAACTTACCCTATCATCAAAACTTTCAACAAATACCCAATTAAGAAAACTTTATGGATTAAGTTTTATTTGTGTGGATTAGTTTGCATTTAAAAGACTATCATACTTGGCTAACTTCTCTTGTCCTTGGGTATAATCCTGGCTTCCAAGAGAATTCATACCAGAGCCTATCTTGACCCAAATCCTCTTGAAATAGTTGATAATCCTAAAATCCTCCTTAGGAAGTCTCCTACATCTAAGAATCCAACTGTTGTCAGACCAATCCATAGAGCAGGCTCTATTCCTGAAAATCTTACAGCTCTTGAAGATACCCAAGTTGATTTACACCATATAAGAAACCTGTATAGAACTAAGTCACAAAGTGGTATAGACCAACTAAACCTTGAGCCTGAAAAACTCACAGCAAAGCAGCAGTAGGGAAGCCTCTCCTTCCACACCTCCTGATCTTCATTTCATTAAGAAATTTGGCTTCTCTCATCCCAAAACTGCTCAAAAGTACCTAGTTGGTCCAAGTACTTCTATTACACCCACCCACCCATCCACTATTCAAACCACTTTAGTTCACCATCCACCTCCTATCACCAATCCTTCACTTGTAAACCCCCTAATGTTTCCACAACTCCATATCATGGCAACATGGTATGCTCCCTTAGTCCTTCCTTTACCTTTAGCCATTCTACCATAAGATTATTAGTCCAAAATCCCTTTATGTGATGCTAGTAGTTCAAATACTGCTCAACAACATGTGGAAAAAACGAATGACTACTTTGATAGACAAGAAATAGATGATGAAACCATTAAACTTGGGATGTTTTCTCAAAGCTTAGGGGGAGAGGCAAGAAAATGGTTCAAAGGCTTAACCCCTAATAGTATTAATGACCTCCTTGCTTTTCATCAATTATTTTTAAACAAATGGGAAGTCAAGAAGAACCCTCTCCAAATTTTATCAAAATATGAGAACATTAAGAGAAATGTTGGAGAAGGAGTACAAGAGTATTGCGCTAGATCTAATAGTGTGTACAATGCCCTACCTATCCATATGAAACCACCACAAGGCCTAGCTTTAATGAAATTCCCTGATGGATTTGACCCTGAAATGGCTTACCAGTTAAGAGAGAGAGAACTCCTCACCTTAGAAGAAATGCAGAGGGGAGCAATAAGTGTAGAGGAAAATCTGATTGCCAAAAGAGCTAGGATGAAAAGTGAGAAAAGGGTGACATATATGGAAGAAGCTGTACCCTCCACATCAGACACAAAACTGGATAATTTAGTAAAAGCCATGGAAAGGATGATGGAGAGAATACATGTAAATGAGAGAGTTTGTCCTAGAGAAAATCAAACAGCTCCTCAAAACAAAAACCAAGCTCAAAATCAGAACTAGAACTTTAGGAGAAACCCTCCTCAAATTAGACAAAGAGGTCCTGATCGGCATATCAGAGCTCCCTTTCAAGAGAATTATGTTGATGAGGAGGAAGTAATAATAGAGGAAGCAGAAGAAAATCACATAAATATGGTGGGAGTAAACAATGAGGATATTTTTTCCCTCACTGAGAAAGAACAAGTCATATATACACCTTATGAAGAAGAGAGCCTAGAGTCTGCAGACTACAAACAAGGCTTTGAAAATTCCATAATGGAAATACACAAAAAATATGACCTGAGAAGTAAAAATAATCAAGACACTCCCAAAAAGAAGACCTCTAAAATTTTTGCTAAAAACAACCTGTTGTTATAGCATCATTTCTCACCTTGATATGATTCATGATTGCTTCATGGCTTTTGGGCACCCATTCCTACAGACTTGGACAAATTCACTTAAAAACAGTGTAAAATCCCCCATACGCGACTATGCCCGTGTTTTTCCGCGTGTATACGCGAGTACAGCTAGAATTTTCCGTGTATGCCATTAAAATGATTAAAAAATATATAAAAAATCCCTAATTTCGCGCTGGGTCGATGGTTACTCAGGTAGTTCAACCACCCCAGCCCGTGGCCAACTGTTTCCAACTACTGAAACTACTTGGAGGGACTATAAAAAGCCCTCATGTGTATGGCCTAAGGGAGAGAGAGAATTATTGATATTATACTCTGTTGGTATTCCCTATCCAAGTCTGATTCCCCGTGCCTCCTGCACTTTCCCAATTCATTATAGGAAACCCTTGTTTCCTTGAGATACACATCCCTTTATATGTTATCTCGTATGCACCAGTTTGGAAGGAGTCTTAGCGAGGCAAGGGCTGGACGGATCCGGACGACGGTCTGCGAAGGCCTTGGAAGGATCAAGTGATCTCTCCACTCGTTACTTTTGTACATGCTATTTATAATACAGAAGTACCATGTTGTTCCCGAAATAAACGTGTTAGTGTATGCTTATATGTATGAGAATATTTGTTATACAAGAATTCATTATGATTTATTTAATGTTTTATATGAATCTCACTAACATTTAGAGTAGATATATGCTGTACAACTTGTCCTTTGTGCTGGTTTCTTTTTGTATTTCAGGTTAAGAACGAAGGACGGTTGCAGGGAGTTTGGACTCCACGTGGATCTACTTCAACCGTAGGACCCACGGGTAAATTTCCCATCCTACTCTATTTAGTTTTTCTGAACGTGCATGATTGTGTGAGTCTCTGTTAAGTAGCATGCCCCTGCTCTGTGGAGGTTGTACCCCAACCAACCTCTAGGGTGAGATTTCCCCGAAACAGAACTGGTGACTCCGCTAGGGATCACATTCTTGTGATTCTCCTATTGGGTGGTTTCAGCTGTTTGGTAGGTTTCTGACAGTTTTAACTTTCATTTGCAGTCCAGTTTACCTTTTTACAGTCAGTTTGAAGTCCTGGTTTCTTTTCCAGGCTTGTCCTTTTTGTTTTTTCATTATTTACCTTTGCATACGCGCTTTTTTCTGCACACAGTCGCGTATACACGCAAGTTTGTCTAAAGGAACCCGCGTATACGCGAGTTTCCCTTAGCACAGACGCGTATGCACGCTGGTTGCATAGCTGTGAAGTAGCGTATACCTAGGCAGATTTTGAATTTTTGGGTTTATTGACTTTTTGGTCCTTTCTGGCTGTGGAGGCCTGTTTCTACAGTGTCTCTGTACTTACTGGAGTGTGAAGGAAGTGGTTTCATGTCTGTTCTCTCTTTCATTTGATTGAAAACTAGTCTTTTTGGCAAAGTGTTGTTTCTGGTGCTGACACTTCTGGATTGAGTTCCAAGATCGCTTTCTGAGCATTCTTGGTTGTTCTTCTTTATCAGAACAGAGAGCTTCTGCTCACTGACTCGCTCCTATCTTTGTGTTGTGCTTCACATTGCGATTTTTGCTTCGTTTTTGATTGGTTTTCTTGAGTTCCATAGGCTAGGTTTTGTTGCAACTTTTGAAGAGCTTTTCTTGCTTCTTTGGAGTCTTTGTTTGCGACGAGTTTGCACTATTTGTCTAGGCTGAGTGGCTGAGTTTTCTGGTCTTCTTTTGCTCTTATTGATCTTGCTACGAGTTAGCCTTATAAGGTTTGGGAGCATTCTTGAAGTTTGTGCTTGAAATTCGGTCTTATTTGGTTTGGATTTTGATAGTTTTGCTTGGTCTTTTAGAGCTCTTGCTTTATAAAACTAAAAAAGCTCAAAAAACATTTGTTTTGCTTTTTGTTTTTGCATTTCAAAAACTCAAAAAACATTTTCACTTGTTTTTGTTTTTGTTGTTGCATTTTCATTTTCGTTTTGTCATATCTTTTGGAGCTTTTGTGAAGTTTCTTGCTTTTAGTTTTTGGCTTGATTTTGAGGAGGAGTTGTCATTTGATTTCTTCTTCTTGTTTTTGAGCGGTTTGTTGCCTTATATTAAGAGTTCTTGATTTCGAGAGCTAGCTTTCTGGGCAACAAAAAGAGTTAAAACTGAAGGAGCTTTTTGGGAAATTTCACTCTGTTTTAAGAGATTTTTTGCATCTTAGGATTTACATGCTTGTAGTGATTTGCATTAGGTGCATTTCAGCATTTAGTTAGCTTCTTAGTTTTTGTGAGTGTGAGTTTGCTATTTGAAAAGAAAAAATACAATTTTTTAGTCTCGTAGAACCTGTATAGAGATTACTTTTCATCGAAAGACAAAGAACTGCATTTGCATGTAGTTAAGTTTTTATTAATTTCTTTTGCGTCAAAAACACCATACGTTTCATCTCCATATCCTTGTGACTTAATATAACAGCCCTTAAAATAAGCTATTTAATCTAAAATCAAACTAGCAAGTTTTTCTAAGTGTTAATCACCAACTAGCTAGGTTGTAGGGCCTTGGAATAGGTGAGTGGAGAGTTAACTCTCCAAGGCCGCTCAAACAAACATAGAAGTTGATTAATTGAGCGAAATCCAACTCCGTGAATTGGTAGGGAAAGATCTCATCAGAGTCAGCCTTGAGGGAAGTGAAAGATGAGAGGGATACCCCCTCCGATTAATTTGAATCTTTGACCTCAGACCGTTCCGCCCGACACGATATGGATTGAATTGTCATAGTTGCCACTCCTAGGTTCCACACGGGTGGCTGCGGGGGAATACATGTGGTACGACGGGAGCAATCGCATCACTTGCGGCGGTACTTGGGGGTGCCCTTGCCGAAGCTTGGGTGCTCGAGCCGGCAAAGGCAATTAGGAGGTCGATGTGTTTCGTACCTTAGCTAGTTGTTACGGGCCTAATCATCCGGGGCTTGCTTTCGGAAGGACTATATTAGCTTATTTTGGTGGGTCCTCATCACCCGGAGCGGAAATACTTGGAGGCTGTTTGCTTGCTGTTTCTCAGGGATTTTCATTTTAGTGAGTGCTCTTTTCTCCTAGCATGCCTAGATTTTCACTTTTTTTGAGTCTAATTTATAAAATCTATAAAAGTGGCCGATCAAGCGCCTCGACGTTCGAGGAGAATCCGGGGGTTATCTCCCGAGAGTCCAGAGCCTTCTTCGAGAAGGCGTAGGAGCAATTTAGCAGGTGGTTACCACCCGATAGCGTCTGACGCAGTAGAGAGTGATCCTCCACAGAGATCTGAAGGTTTCGTAGCTGATTCCGGTGTCGGTTCCGAGAGGATCGTTCCGCTCACCTCGCGAGTGTTGTTTCCTCAGGAAGAAGATTTTCAGATAGAAGATATACCTGAGCCTCCTGCTACAGGTCCATCTCCTCTTCCTCCTGATTATCCGTTTGTTGTTCAGTACATCGGACCGGAGTCTGAGAGACCGTCGGATCTTCCGTATCATTCTTATGTTTCGATGGCCAGGCGAGGCAGCATTACACAAAATGATCATGGGCATTGGTTATCTGCTTTTGTCAAAGTAGGGGGCACATTAATACTTCATCTTCGATTGCTTCTAGTGTTTGTGTTTGGCTGCAGGTTCCTACTTTAGCGCAAGCTTCTCATTAGTCCCATACATTCGAGGATGTCCATTAGTGAAATCCTCTTTTCCCTTTATGATGCTTGAGCTGGATCTCATCCCATGTCTAACATGGCTAGTGGATAGAAGCTTCTTGAGGGTTTCCCCTTTGGGACTGGACACATTCCCAGTTCCAATCCTTCTTTAGGGTCGTTTCCGTTTACATCCCAGACCCAGAGTTTCAACCCTTGGTCTGGGGGGCAAAGTTTGACTACTTTTACGGGATGGAATCCTGTGTTTACAATGGCTGTGGCAGGGAACCAGTTTTACGCAAGTCATCAAGGGAATGCTTCTTTCCCTTCTTTGAGTGCTTATCAGACCTTTTTTCCTCTTTCTAATGCATGGAACCCCTATCAGGGGCTCTCCTCTTCATTTAACACTTCAGCGGGGGGAACTGGTCTGGGCTTTGGTAACTCGGCGTGGGGAGGAGGTTCTTCTCCGTTTTCTACGAGTCCTTTCTGGCAGCCTGGTGCCTTATCAAATCCAGGCTATTCTTTTCAAAATGTTGGGAATCCATCCCCTCAAGGATGGAATTCTCAGGCTCCGCCTCGCTTACCATTTCTGGCAACGTTAAACTTGCCAGATTTGTCGAAGTTAACTAATGACCCGATTCGATATAGTCCGGGGTGGCCTCCAGTCCCAACCAAACTTCCTTCAGACATTCCAAAGTTTGAAGGTACCCGTGGAAAGTCCGTGGACCACATCACCCCCCTTATGGTGTTCTTCGAACTTCACGATGCAATCAATTCGATTAGGTTGAGATTATTTTTTTACCCCTAAACGACATTTGCCAAATGGTATATGAGCTCTTGGAGCGGTTTCACTACATTTGGAGAAGTGACATCACATTTTACGGAGCCATTTCGGTTGCACCATGAGATTTGAGGTGGGACCGGGCATCACAACTAATTTTAAGCAGGATGAGGCAACTCACATTTCTGATCACATTCAGGAATGGAGGAGAAGGAAGAGGCTTATCAAAGCTCATATTCCTGGTGAATTCCTTCTCGAGTGGTTTTTGAAATCTCTGCAGTCAGATATTTCAAAAGATGTATCCCTATCTGGGGTATTTTCTGAGGAGCAGGCCATTTTTAGGGCCCAACAGTTAGAACTGATCTATTCTCAGTCTGGGGTACTTTATAAGTATTTGCCCAATGCTCCTCGCTCCAAGTTGGATTTATCGAAACCCAAACCTGGTCGGCATGGTGACGGGCTTGTCGGATCGGTCAATAGTAGTGCAGCCAGCCTGCTTTCTCAATTGCAGCAGTTGTCTTTACAATCTGCTCCTTCTGGTCAGGCTGTGCCTGCTGATTCATCACCTTCCCAGTCTTTGTCCATAAATGCTGTCCAATCTTCCGAGCCCAAAGGAAATCAACAATCCGATGGGAAGAAGAAGGGACGTAATAACAAGAAGAAGGGCAAGAACGGGAAGGGCAATGCAAATAAAACCAATGAGCGTGTTGGTGAGGGTCAAAAGGAGAAAAAGAAAGTGAAGTTTCCATGCAAGCTTTGTGTTGGAGACCATCTCACACACCTTTGCCCTAAAATTCAGGATGCTCAGCGCCTGTTATCCCAGCAGGGTTCTTCTAGTTCCCAGGCTGTGTTAACAAACCCTTTTCCCCAAGGGCAGCAATTAGTTTTTGGCGCGAACCAAAATCCTGGGGCTTCCTCTGGAGGTGCCCAGGAAGGGGAAATTCCATCGAACATCTTTATGATGAGTGCTCACGTGGATGTCGCTACGAGATCCCGTGATTATGGCGGAGAGGAATCTTCGAAGGCTAAGGAAGTTCCTGATGCTACTGAGCCGCTTCACATCTCGAAGCCAACTGTTGAGTCTATGCCTCGGATGCCAAAAGCATCTTCTAAGCGGTCAACGATTAATCCAAACATGAGGGCTGCCCAGAACTACTCGATTGTAGAAGATCTGGCGCAGAGTCCTTGTGCTATGTCGGCTTTAGAGGTACTCCAGTCTTGTCCGGCTCAGCGCAGTGCTTTGCTCACTGCCATTGGGGCTATTGATCCAAAAAATTCTCTTCTGATTACTTTTGATATGACTAATTTTAAGAAGAGACTTCCTCATCACATGGCTTTTCACATTAAATCATCGTATCGGAAGTGCAATATCTTTCGAACGGTTGTTGATGAGGGTGCTTCTACATGCGTGATGTCTCTCGCATGTTGGAAGACACTTGGATCTCCCAAAGTTGTTCCATCTAGCACTGTTCTTACTGCGTTCGATGGCCATTCTCACAGACCCCATGGTATTGTCCCAGCTTTGCCCATCTGTGTTGGGGGAAAAACTGTCAACATAGAAGTTGAGGTAGTGGATGCAGCCTTGGACTACAACCTTCTGTTGGGGAGGAACTGGATTTATGAGATGGATGCCATTGCATCCTCACTATTTCGAATTGTATGTTTCCCCCACGAAGGGAGGATTGTCACAGTGGATCAACTGGACTGTCCTCCTGTAGACCTGGATGCGCCTTCTGACTCATCTGTCCCTAAGTTGGATAATACTAAGGCGCCTGTCGAGAATCTAGGAGTTGGAATGTATTCTTCCCTGATGGGTTCTTTTGATCTTCCTCCTCCTAAGGTGTCTATTAATGCTATTTCATCCTCCAAGGCTCCCCTTTGAAGAGAGTTCTTTCGAACTCATTATTTTTCGGACCCTTGGACCTTACCTTCTCCAACAGCCACATTGGAGGAAGGGCAAGTGGGTGGAATGGCATTCCCGATTTCTGCAGCTGAGATTGCATATCAGTCTGTTGTTGACACTGCAGAATCTGATCCAGCTCCTCTTTCGTCGGAAGAGTTGGATGGTGATGTGGCTCCGGCTTGGACGCTTACTTCTTCTTCTGCCCAGGATTGTCTAGATACCACTCTTCCATCTGAAGAGGCCATCCTGGAAGCGATGACAGGTATAGATAGACCATGGGATGATTTGCATCATCGGTCTTACTTCCTACCTGACTTGAGCGAAGTCGAAACAAGTTTTCCAAGTCCTCAGTCTCCTGGACCTGTTCACCCAGTCTTGAACCCTTTGGCACCAGCACAGGTTTATGCTGAAGGGAACATGGCTGTGATCTCTCCTACTATCCCGGTGAACATTTCCAGGGATCCCAATATTATCGAGAATGTCTTCATTGGAGTTGAATGTTCTCGTGAAGAGATTCAAATCTATACGAGCTCTTCAAAGAGTATAGGGATGTATTTGCTTGGTCTTATGAGGAAATTCCTGGCATAGACCCATCTATCGTCCAGCATGAGATCAAGACGTATGAAAACGCTAAGCCGGTCAGGCAAAAACTTCGTCCGGTCAATCCTAGGAAGGCAGCAGCTATCAAAGCTGAAGTTGAAAAGCTGCTTAAGGTGGGATTCATTTTCCCAGTTCCTCTGACTGAATGGGTTTCAAATCCCGTTCCGGTAGATAAAAAGCAAGGAACGATTCGAGTGTGCATCGATTTCAGAGACCTGAATAAGGCGTGTCCTAAAGATAATTACCCCACACCTTTCATCGATCAGATTATTGAAGAGTGTGCCGGTAACGAGATTTTCTCCTTCATGGACGGTTTCTCTGGTTATAATCAAATTACTATCCGTCCAGAAGATCAACATAAGACCGCATTTATTTGTCCCTGGGGTACGTTTGCATATAAGAAAATGCTTTTTGGTCTTAAAAACGCTGGGGCTACCTTTCAGCGGGCCATGTCTTACGCCTTCCATGACATCAAGAAGATTATTGAGGCATACTTAGATGATTTAGCTGCTCATTCTCGAAAGAGGATGGATCATCCAGGTCACCTCCGGCAAATATTTGAAAGATGTCGTTTTTATAAAATTCGATTGAATCCGAACAAGTGCATTTTCGCGGTTACATCCAGTCGGCTGTTGGGATTTATCGTGTCTAGGGAAGGGATAAGGGTAGATCCCTTCAAGGTTGAGGCAATACTTCGGTTGCCTCCCCCGTCTTCAATCCGTCAGCTTCAAAGTCTCCAAGGGAAGTCTAATTTTCTTCGGAGGTTCATCGTCAACTATGCTGAGATTACAAAGGGATATATGAGACTGTTGAAGAAAGGAGTTCCTTTTCTTTGGGACAACTACGCTCAACGCTCATTCGATGCCTTGAAAAAGGCATTGACCTCTGCTCCTTTACTGAGTCCACCCGATTATAGCAGAGATTTTCTTTTGTATCTGGCTACAGAAGAATCTACCATTGGTATGGTTCTGGTTCAGGAGGATGATGCTCTGGCTGAGCATGTTATTTACTACCTTAGTCGAGGACTGGTAGGACCTGAACTGCGATACACCCCGATAGAAAAGTTAGCCTTGGCAGCAGTTCATGCTGTACAGCGACTCCGGCATTATATTATTCTTCGCAAAACTTATGTCTTGGCAGCTGCCAATCCATTTCAGTTTGTCCTCAGCAGGCGAGTGATTGGGGGAAAATATAATAGGTGGATTGTGATTTTACAAGAATTTGATCTCGAGTTCATGTCTGCCAAATCCAAGAAGTCATTAGTCTTTGCGGAATTGATCTCCGAGTTGCCTTGTGGAGAAGAGATGATCTATGATGAGTCCTTTCCGGACGAGCACTTGTTTCTTATCTCTTCACAGGATCCTTGGTATGGGGATATCATTGTGTATCTCCAGACTGCGAAGTTTCCCTCTACTTTCTCGAAAGATGAGCGTCGTAAACTGCGTCACTTGGCCAAGAATTATCTGATTATTGGTGATGCTTTGTACCGTCGAGGGGTTGATTCAATCCTAAGACGCTGCTTAACTTTCGAAGAAGCTGAGGCTGTGCTCAATGATTCTCACGATGGAGCTTGTGGGGGTCATTTATCAGGGCTTGCTACAGCCCAAAATATTTTGCGTGCTGGCTACTTCTGGCCCTCGATTTTCAAAGATTGTATTGAATCGGTCAAGAAGTGTCATCCTTGTCAGGTGTATACTCGAAAAATGCGTGCTCATCCAGCTCCGCTTTTTCCAGTCGTTACTGTCGGACCCTTTACAAAGTGGGGTATTGATTTTACTACTTGTAACCCGCCTTCGGCAAAAGGTCACAAGTACATTATTGTAGCAGTAGACTACTTTACGAAGTGGGTCGAGGCTATGCCTACTTTTGGGAATGATGGTGAGACTGCAGCTCTGTTCCTTTTCAACCAGGTTATCGCTCGTTTCGGTATTCCTAGAGAGATTGTCACTGACCATGGCAGTCATTTTCAGAATAGTATGATGGCTGAGTTGGCTCTCAAATTGGGTTTCCGGCAGGAGCATTCATCTCCATATTATCCTCAAGCCAATGGGCAAGTGGAAGCCATGAATAAATCCTTGAAGACAATTCTTCAAAGGACAATTGATAAACATAGATCCAACTGGCATATTATGCTATATCCTGCACTTTGGGCATACAGGACGTCAGTGAAAACTGCAACTGGCTTTACTCTGTTTCAGTTAGTGCACGGGGTGGAATCCGTATTTCCCATTGAATGCGAGATTCCTTCCCTTAAATTAGCTGTTGAGCTTCTTCCTGACACTTCTAGTCTGGCAGAGCGGCTTCTTCATCTGGAACATCTTGATGAGCAGCGTCGAGATGCCGCCACGTTGAATGAAGCGCATAAAAACCAAGTCAAAGTTCAGTACGATAAGGCGGTTAAGCCTAGGGTCTTTTCCGAAGGTGACCTTGTTTTGGTCTATGCCCAAGAAAAAGATGCCTTGGGGGCAGGAAAATTTAAGTCGATGTGGTATGGCCCCTATATCGTCAAAAAGGTCCTTAAGAAAGGAGCGTATACCTTGGTTGACTTCGAAGGGAACGAGTTGCCGGAGCCCCGAAATGGGCTCTATTTGAAGAAGTATTATGCCTAGGCTTTGGCCTGGCATCTTGCTTTTGTATATAGTAGTTTTTGCTTTGTACATATCTGATTGATTTTCGATTTTTGATGAGTTGGTGATGTTTTTGATCTGCTTTGGCAGGTTGTGTTGGATGTCATGAGTCATTTTGGTTTCGCCGATGGTGCTAGTAGACACACCCGGAACTTAGCTTTCGCGGCTTGGGTGCTTCATTATCCTTCCGGTCAGCTGTTGGTATCAAGAGGAGTCTGCATTGGTCCTGCTTCCAATAATGTAGCAGAATACACTGCAGTCATTCATCTACTCTCGGAGGCAATATCTTTTGGTGTTGATTCGTTGGTAGTTTTCTTGGACTCTCAGCTGGTGGTGTCGCAGTTGAACAACACTTATCGGGTACGAGATCCATTTTTATTACGATTGTTCTTGAGGGTACGTTTGTTACAAAGGTCATTTCAATTTTTAAAATTCATTCATATTCCTCGAGCTGACAATTGGTTTGCTGACTCATTAGCTAATCAAGCATTGGATTGGCATATTAATCATTCAATACAATAAATTTTTAATCATCAAAAACATCATACATTTGATACATTTATCACATCACATCAAATATCGCTGTATATATATCATCAGAGTGTTTCAAAAACTTTACAAAATTTGGATCCATAAATGTCGTACAAAACTTGGGCTTATGCCCCATCATGTTCAGTCTCAAAAAAGAATATACAGTCATCTAATATATAATATCTGTCTACTCCTGAGGTCCCTGCCCAGAAGTCGTGTTCCTATAGAACGTAACTGCAGTGGCCACACGGCGGAATAATCTAACCCAGTCTCGTGGTACTCCTACCACCCGTCTCTGGATGGCTTCCGGCAAGTCCTCCACAGCAGCCATAGGGATTTGGTGGGTTAATCCCTCCAAGTTTCTCTGCACGGCCTGGAGAGTCCTGTCGGAATCCACTGTCTCTGCCTCACCCCTGCGACGCTTATGGCGCGGTAGGCCCTCAGGATGAACTGGTCCAACATCTGAAACATGATCATTTTTAATTGTCAGTCATTATGAATCCAATCAAAAACATGTTTGTTTTCATTTTTTCATACATATTTGAAAAAATCCAAAAAAATCATATAAGTCAAAAAAATTTGCAAAAACTTACCGACTGCTCCCCATGCTGCGCCGGGTGGAAGTACTAGATCTGGATCTCCTCGGAAGTCCATCCCAGCATAGGGATAGTCATCCACTGCGATGATCTGTTCTCCCCACCACAGGAAGAACTCATCGTCCCACGTGGTCCGGGGTACCTCACTACCCCCCAGTCTCTTCATCATGTCTGCCCAACGGGCAATTCTTGGGTCCTGCGGGCTACTGATGGTAGAGATGACTCTGGGTCTCAAGGCTGGAATCCTCTCAAAGAAGAATGTTGTCAAAATGGTACCATAGCCAAAGTGTTTGGTCTTTGTCTGGCGGATCGAGGTCAACTGTTGTTTCATATTCAGTAACAGGGCTGTGCACCAATCGTACACATGAGTCAAACACTCTACAGCTATGCTCATTTGCGTCCTAGACGCCTGATGAAGTGAGGCAGATCCTGCCACTCTGCTGATGGTGAAAAGGAGGATTTTCATGTACAAATCCCTGATATCTTTAATTGCAATCTGAGTTCCAACCTTTTTGGAACCCTCTACGCAATAAACGTGGACATAGTCTTCCACGGTTAACCCTCCCAGGGGCTTTCCGTGCAAGTCTACTGGATCTCCCCTCCTGGAGAGTCCAGTGATGAAATATATGTCTTCCACTTCAATGCGTAGTGGCATCTGATCAATTATGAAGCAATCCTGATCTGGTTCCCAGTAATTTACGAGCATTTCTAGCAACCACACATTGCTTTTCATATTTGGCATTTTAAAGAATTTGAACAATCCGCAATTTCGGAGGATATTTTGCGCTGCGCGATCTTGCATGACCTCTTGGTCTATTGCGCTATGCTCATGTTCCCTCCATGAGATGGTCATCCTGAGAAATTTCATCAAATTATGCATTAGCCACGCTTTTTAAGTTTCGGCCCTGCGCATACGCGGTTTTTCTTTTACACAGTCGCGTGTATACGCGGGTTTCCTTCAATCAACCCACGTATGTGCAGGTACGCATATTTTAGCAAGGGTTTTAAAGCAAAAAATCACTTAATTTTAATTTCCAAATGGACAAAATGAATAAACAAGATGATTAAGGAGCCTACCTGAAGTTTCCCTGAGTTCCGACGGTCGGTTGTTCTTGATTTGACGAAAGAAGTTTTTTGCTCAAGAGCACTTTTTCCAAATCAGCTATGCAATAATGAACCAAATGAGAGGTAATTTGTCTATTTATGGCTAAAAAGTTGAAAATTTTCGCAAAAATTCCTTATGCTTATTTTTTCGATCTATCTTATGCTGTATAACTCGATTGCTTGGAAGTGCCCAGTTTGGTATGTTTTCAGGTACATTTTGACAATTTTGAGATTTTTCCCGGTTTTTGATCCATGATTTCCGGCTCTTCACGGCAGGTATATGATCTTCACTGGCATATAGGTTAGGGAATCACTTTCCGTTGCATCTTGCATACTAGCCTCCATACTGATCACTTGCCTTAGGGTCGATCCCATCAGGTCATGAGTATTACACCCATTTCACTCGCCGATTTTTAATCATGACTTGATGGTAGAGCCTTCCTTTACATGGGCTTCCTAGTTAGTTTCTCGCTATCACTTGTTGCCCATGCTGCTTTTTATGTAGGCTCGGGAGTCCTCTTTAGTCCCGCCATGTCTTTTGTGTTGAAGCTTCATTCTTCTTCTTCATCACTTATCATTTTTCTGGCTTATACCCTAGAGGCTCCCTGGTGTCGTTAAGTTGTATTATTGCATTGCATATTGGCTACTTGTTTATCCTGGCCTTTAGCCGGCTTCATTTGGACTCGATGTTTAAGCCATCTTTTGACCTTGACTGTCTGTACAAGTTAACCATTGCATGCACTTAGCTATCACGACTTGACACCCTTTTTTCCCATGGATGGAACATTCCTTTGAGTATCGCTTACCAGTTTCCGCCACCTTGCATTGAGCATAGGATCATTCCTATCCTAGGAACTAGTGCATCTGTTTCTTGATACTCGTTCTATCCATTGTACCATAGCATTCTTTTATTCTTTTTCAGGCTTATTATATGAAAAAGACAAAAAAAATCAAATATAACAAAAAGAGCGGGAACGGGATGTATCTTCGTTATTTTGATGGCAGTACAGAGTCAGTTTTGTCGCCCTTGAACAAAGCACATATACTTATATATATTTCCTTCATTTGGGATGGTTCTAGTTTGGCCTAGGTTCAGCCTTTACCATGTTTCACTTGTCAGTTCTCCCCCGGTTGGTTATCTCTTCCAATCATATGGAGAGTTTGTTTTGCCTCCTGCAAGACAGACTTATACAGTGTCACTTTTTACGGCCATGGTCATCACAGAGTCGTGCTTTTGTTCAAGGGAAGTCTAGCCTGAGTCGGCCATTCTACGGTGTCTCTTGACTCATTATTCAGTCGGCCTTCCCGGTCTTGTCAGTATCATGTTCTATCACATCAGATGTTTTGATCTTCTGCTCGTGCTGGTTTGAGAAGGTCCCCATTGACTTCTTGCCGGCGGGTTTGTCTCTTATCGACTACGACACATTGCTCTGAGAGCAAGCCTAGAGCCGCACCTTGGGCTATTTCCATCATTGATAGGTGACCTCGTGCTCAGCATTTGATCATCATCATGGGTCTTTGACTGAGTGGTTTCCCCTGTGTTCGACGTCAGCACACATTATCACACTTGGGATTCGTGCAGTACCTGGATTTCCATTTGACCCTATCGGTGGATTTCTCGCCTTTGTGTCAGCTTTCATTATTGGTTGGTTCAGAGGGTTTCTTCCGTGCGCTAGCTTCATCTTGTGCACGTCGGAAACGTACTTCGGTTTTGGTTCCATCACTCTCCTTCGTCTGATTCCTTCCAAATCTTGGCCTGCGGGTTACACTCGCGCTGGACTGATGTGGGATGCCTTAATGCCTTCCTTCCAGCAGATCTTTTCCCATCGACTACGACTCATTGCTCTGGGAATAAGGTCTAGAGTCTTTTTGTCAGTACCTTAGGGTTTGCAGTCATCAGTGGCAGACTCTTCGCTATCGACAGTGGGGATTCATCATTGCCTCCTGATTGGTAGATTCTTTGAAGTGTTCGACTTCAACTCATTTATTCGCACTTGTTAGATTGTACTGGGGCACCTTGACACTCATTTTCATTATTGGTGGGTTGTCTCGCGTTGGTTAACAGTTTACATTATTGACCGGTAATCCAACGATTTCTCACATGGTCGACTTCAACTCATTTATTCCCATTGTGTAGAATTGTGCCATAGTGATCGGTGAAGACCTCGGGTTGCATCAGCATTTCTCGGTTCACTTTTGACAGTCCATTCAGTTTCTGCCAGTGATACCGTCCACCCTTATATGTTGCAGTTCAGTACAGCAGCATCCTATATGTTGGCTCCCGAGTTGCGTGATTGTACCGTTTGATCCACCTCTTATGATCCGGTACTTGGAGATTCAGTTACTTGATCAGACATCCAGTTGCACCATCTTTGATCAACTTTCTATATGTGATACTTGGACATTGATTTAGACTTGTATTTCCGGGCCATGCTCAGATGATTCATTGTGTACTTTCAGTTCAGCTATACTTGTATACATGTTGGATCTATTTAGTACTTTCCATATGATGTATTTTTGACTGAGCATGGGTATGCCCGCCTCAGCATGAGTTGACTCTCTGTTTTCTTTCATTGGTTTTTGGCAGGCTGAAATCTGGTGAAGTCCTCTCTTGTCCTTGCGAAGTTCTTTCTATGTGCATAATACATTTCGGCCATCATGTACCCCTTCTGACCTCATATATTAGGGGGCATCCGTTATAGCATCATTTCTCACCTTGACATGATTCATGATTGCTACATGGCTTTACAGGCACCCATTCCTACAGACTTGGACAAATTCACTTAAAAACAGTGGAAAATCCTTCATACGCGACTATGCCCGTGTTTTTCCGCGTGTATACGCGAGTACAGCTAGACTTTTCCGCGTATGCCATTTTAATGATTAAAAAATATATAAAAATCCCTAATTTCGCGCTGGGTTGATGGTTACTCGGGTAGTTCAACCACCCCAGCCCGTGGCCAACTGTTTCCAACTGCTGAAACTACTTGGAGGGACTATAAAAAGACCTCATATGTATGGCCTAAGGGAGGGAGAGAATTATTGATATTATACTCTGTTGGTATTCCCTATCCAAGTCTGATTCCCCGTGCCTCCTGCACTTTCCCAGTTCATTATAGGAAACCCTTGTTTCCTCGAGATGCTCATCTCCCTATATGTCATCTCAGAGTGCACTAAAGGTGGAAGGAGTCTTAGCGAGGTGAAATGAATGCAGATCCTGGACGCACAACCGCGGTTACCGAAGGACTGATTCCTCCACTGACATTGTTCATGCTATTTATAACATGTATTCCATGTCGTTCAAATAAACGTGTTAGTGTATGCTTACATATATGAGAAAAATTGTTATTTAAGCATTCATTATGGTTTATTTAATGTTTTATGTGGATTTCACTAACATTTAGAGTAGATATATGCTGTACAACCAGTTCTTCGTGCTTGTTTCTTCTTGTCTTTCAGGTTAAGAAGGAAGGACGGTTGCTGGGGGTTTGGACCCCGCGGGATCTGCTTCAACCGTAGGACCTACGGGTAACTTTCTCATTCTACTCTATTTTGTTTTTCTGAACGTGCATGGTTGTGTGAGTCCTTCTTAAGTAGCATGCCCCTGCTCTGTGGAGGTTGTACCCCAACCAACCTCTAGGGTGATATTTCCAAAAACAACCCTGTAAACATTTCCAAAAAGACAACAGAAAACCACAACATAGTGGTTGAAAGTTCTGATAAAAACGAAGGAAAAAACACCCAAACTTATGACAAATATAGTGGTGCCCTAGTAGCACTAGCACCTCAACTAATGCTCTTGACAAAACCATCTTAACTACTGTCCATAATAAAAACCAACAAGCTGATTTTGCTGAGAAAATAGTGACTAGAAAGGCTGAATTAAACATTTCAAAAAATCAGATTCCTTTTAGCATAGAGAGAGAAATTGCTAAAATCAAGATCTCTATTCCCCTCACTGAATTAGTCACACAAAATGTATATAAATCCCAACTGTTAAAAGATTTGAACATGGGAGACAACAATTACTCTGTTAACTTAAATGATGACAAACCCAAGCTTCTATTTGGACCAGAAGTGGAAGGGAAATTTCAAGAAGGAGGAGTTCCTCCATTTTATGTCAGTCTAAACATCCATGATAACATCTTGCACAATTCCATGCTTGACTCAGGAGCATCACACAATCTCATGGCAAAGGTGATAATGGAAAGATTAGGCCTTGAGGTGACTAGGCCATACAAAGATTTATACTCCTTTGACTCCAGCAGGGTAAAATGCCTAGGCCTAATAAAATATCTCTATGTCAACTTAGCACAAATTCCAGCCAAGAGCTTAGTGATGGACATTTTAGTGGCTGATATACCTCCTAAATATGGCATTCTCCTTTCAAGGTCAAGGGGTGCTAAACTCCAAGGTACCCTGCAGATGGACATGACTTATGCAACCATCCCTGTCTTTAGTCAACCAAGAAAACTATATAGGGAAACACACATGAAATACATCGTTAGTAGTCAAAAAAGACACGACAATTTCCCTCTTTTTTCTATTCACACAGACCTTGACTCATTCATACTATACAATGATGAAAATCTCAATGAGCAAGGATTAGAAGATGATAAACCAACCATAAAAGAAGAAGAAGGAAAGGAGGAAAAGCTAAAACGGTTTGCTAATTCAGAAAATCACAGCAAACACAATGAAGACCCTAAGCTACAAAACAACCATCAACTTGTTACTAATCATGAGGATAAAAAATAAAAACCTCAACATACCAAAAACCTTGAGGAACTAGAGAAAAATAAACATAGTGCAGATCCTAAAGAAAAACATAGTGACACTTGCAAACAAAACAAAGAGGACATAGATGAAATGGATAATAAATCTGAAAGTATTCCTATTTGGATTATTAGTTTTGATGGGTCTTGTAGTAAAACTGGTGCAAGAGCAGGCATATGGGTGCACAACACAAAGAATAATCATGTTGAAGGTCATTCATACAAGTTAAACTTTCAATGCACTAACAACATAGTAGAGTATCAAGCACTCCTCTTAGGACTACATTTATTGAAAAAATTAGGAGCCAAGAGGATAACTGTCCATGGAGATTCCGAATTCATAATTAGGAAAATAAAGGGAGAGTACATTGCCAAACATCCAAGACTAAGAGCTATAAAGATGATGCTATGGATCTCTTGAAAAATTTTGAAGAATATGAGCTCACCTTTGTCCCTAGAAACCAAAAAATTCTTGCCAATGGTTTAGCCTTTGCTGCTAGTACATGTATGAAACCTTATGAAAGTAAACAATATACAATCCAAGTCAAATATAGACCAGCAGTCCTAGATAATGAAAGATACTGGAAAGTTTTTGAAGGAGATAAACAAATAGAAGACTTCCTACAGTCCAGCAATGAGTTTGAAGTGCCAAATTCAGACTCAGAGTGAATAAGATTGCCCTAATGAGGAACAACATTGGCAAGAAGAACCTCCTGACACTACTAATAAAAATCTGTTAACCAAAGAACATAAATATGCACTGATTTGGAAAAATAATATCTATAAGTGCTGCAGTCTAACACTGAAAACTTGCCAAAAGGACTAGTGCCTCTAGAAGAATTGTTTGACTTTAATGATGTTGCCAAAAAACCAAAAATAGAGCCCACTAAAATTGATGTTGAAGAATGTAATATATGTAGTAAAGAAAGGCCTAAAATGATCAAATTATCCAAAACACTACCAGCTCATATAAAACTGAAATATCTTGAGCTATTTAGAGAATTTTCTGATGTTTTTTCTTGTAGTTATGAATATTTAAAATCATATGATACAGAAATAATTCAACATAAGATACCCCTCAAAGAAAACCAGAAGCCTTTTAGACAAAAATTGCACAGAATAAACCCTGTGCAATTAACTCTGGTTGAGAAAGAAATAAAAAAGATGTATGATGCTGGAATTATAGTCCTAGTGAGGTATGCAGAATGGGTATCCAATCTTGTATCTGTAAGGAAGAAAACAGGAGAGATAAGGCTTTGTATATACTTTAGAAACTTGAACATAGCCTCTTTAAAGGACAATTACCCCTTGCCCAAAATGGATCATATCTTACAAAGGATAGTAGGTTCTAAAAGAATTTCTTTACTAGATGGCTTCTCAGGATACAACCAAGTATTGGTACACCTTGATGATCAAATTAAGACAGCTTTTGCCACACCTTGCAGAAATTTCATGTATGTGAAAATGCCTTTTGGTTTAATGAAGGCTAGTGCCACATTCCAGAGAGCCATGGATATTCCTTTCTTAGAAGCAATAGGTTACTTCATTTTGATTTACTTAGATGACATCATAGTCTATTCCAAAACTGATGAAGAACACCTAATACACCTAAGAAAAGAATTTGAGAAATGCAGAAAGTATGGTTTACCTTAAACCCCAAGAAAACGTTGTTTGGTCTCCAAGAAGGTAAACTTCTAGGCCATATCATATCTGAAGAAGGGATAAAGATATACCCAAAAAGGATTGAGGGAATATTGCAAATCAATCATCCTAGAAATATTAAAGAACTTCAATCTTCATTGGGAAGATTAATTTATTGAGAAGGTTCATACCCAACCTAGCTGAACTCAGAAACATTACAAACATTATTAAGAGAGAAACATGAGTTAGATGGACCTTAGAAGCAAAGAAATCTTTTGAACTGGTAAAACAAGCACTTACCCAAACACAAGTTCTTATTAGTCCTGATTTTACCAAAGACTTCTTCATATTCTCCTTTACATCAGAACATATAGTTGCTGTTGTCCTATTACAGAAAAACATAAAGGGACAAGAGCATCCCATTGCATTTTTCAACAAGACATTAAGAGATGCACCTTTGAAATACAACATAATGGAAAAACAGACTTTTTCCTTAATCAAAGCTTTAAAAGATTTCAAAGTTTACATTTTTCACTCACACATCATTGCATTTGTGCCTCACTCAGTGGTAAAAGACATCTTAACACAAGATCATGATGGCAAAAGAGGAAAGTGGATTGTCGTTATACTAGAATATGATTTAGAAATCAAGCCAACTAAGCTCATCAAAGGTCAAGGAATAGCAAAACTTATGGCTGAAACCAACTTTCCAGCACTTGATATAAACATGTTAAATGCATTAGATGAACAAGAGGAGTTGGAAACTCCGCTTATTGAAGATTATTTTCTGAATTCATCTTGGTATGCTGATATTTTGTATGTTCTTCTCAATATTAATGTTCCTCCTGGTTTGTCTAAAACAAAGGCAAGGTTTTTAAATTTAAAAGCCGTAAATTACTACATTCTAGATAAAAGTCTATATTAGTAAAATGCTAGTGGATTATTGCTTAAATGTTTTCCTCAGAATGATGTAGAAAAGATCAAGCATGAATTCCATGAAGTAGAATGTGGAGGCCACCTCTATTGGAAAACTACTGTTAACAAAATCCTTAGAGCTATTTACTACTGGCCCACCCTCTTTCGAGATATCCATAAAATGGTAATTTCTTGCCATAAGTGTCAAATCTTTGAAGGCGAAAGAAAATTGCTACCCTTACCTCTGCATCCTATCACTGTTGAAGCTCCTTTTCAACAGTGAGGCCTAGACTTCATTGGGGAAATCCATCCTGCTTCATCTGCCCAACATAAATGGATCCTCACAGCAACTGATTACTTCACTAAATGGATAGAGGCCATCCCTTCTAGGAATGCCACAAAGTCAGTCATCATTAAATTCCTTGAAAACCATATTCTGTTTAGATTTGGCTGTCCTAGGAATATTATCACTAACAATGTTGTTGCCTTTGGATCTAAAAATATGGTGGATTTTTTCCACAAATATCAGATTACATTGGGCCATTCCACAGCTTATTACACTCAAGGTAATGGGTTGGCAGAATCCTCAAACAATATTTTGGTAAACATAATCAAGAAATTGCTGGAAGAGAATAAAAAATCATGGCACAACAAGCTAGTACATGCACTATGAGTAGATAGATTGACAACTAAAAATTAAATTGGGATGTCCCCTTATCAACTATTTTATGGAGCAGATGCAATATTTCCTACTAGTTTAGGAGTGCCAATCATGAATTTGATCCAAGAAGTACAGTCTGAAGAAGATGATATGATAATAAGAATAAATCAGACCGTCCAGTTGCAGCAAACTAGGGAGGAAGTCTACAACAGAGCACAACAAGTATAAGAAAACATCAAGAAGCTGTTTATAAAATAACAAAGGAAAATTATTTTAATATTGGTGACAAAGTGCTGAAATGGGATTATAGGACAAAAGATAAGGGCAAACATGGAAAGTTTGAGAATTTATGGAAAGGCCCTTATCTCATTCATTCTGCTATAGGTAATAATGCATTCTTCCTTCAAGAGATGGATGGAACATAACTTTTTGGAGGTCCTGTCAATGGCAGGATGCTCAAACATTATTTTTGTTAAATCTCAGTTCAAAGCTTTGTCCATTGTAAATAACATTGCTTAAAAAAAAGACTTGAAAGATGATAATACAAAAACAAAGAAAAAGAGAAAAAGAGGGCAGATAAACAGAAAAGGTACAACCCCATACCAAAAAATAAGAATATGAAAGTGTGCAAGTCCAAACTCCACTACTTTGAAAGAGAAAATGTTATTCAGTCATACACCCTAATCTTGATTGAATAAATTTAAATTTATGCTGATAGTTAGAAATGAAGATCTGCCAAACAATGTAAACCTGGCTTATCAGTAGGCTAGATTAGGAAAGAGAAAGATGGTTCTAAGAAGATCAAAATCTGAACCAAAGAAAGAAAGAAGGATGTCTAACAATTTCAGATCATAAGCCTTCACAGTTTTGTTTCAAATTTTCTGCAAATAAAGTCTATGTGTAGCTTGTACAAAATGCCATAGCCCCATAATAAATCAGACTGTCTAAGCCTGATTTGGTTATGTTTTAAAATTTCCTGTTTCTAGATTAGAGAATGAAAATATGTCAAATAGTTCAATCTTGAAAGATAATTAGAAAGGGTAGAGAAATAATGAGTTCATCAGTTTAATCTGAACTCTTGGATGATATAAGGGCAGAAGTAGATAGTTTCCTGATGGAAAATAAAAGAAAAATTGATGTTACAAGGGTTTGCAAGTCTAAATGCACCCAATGAAGAAAAAATGTAAGGACAAGTATGTTGTGTAGGTACAAGTTTGGGTTCAAGACTAATCATGTCATGGTTCAGATGCGGAAAGACCTTCAAAGCAGAAAAATCATCAAGTCAAAGGGGGATTATCAAGATGAAAAACAAGGCACTGATATACTTTTCCAGAGACTTATTCTCTAAGGTTCTTGACACCTCGAAGGAGCTGCCTTCCCCAAGTGGAGCCACTATTAGCCATCTATAAAAGTTTGTCATATCAAATGATGGCTAAATAGGTTCTCAGATTTCCAAAAATAATATTTTATAAAAAATATTATGAGTTTGGAAATCTCACTATCTTAATTATCCTAAATCTATCAATTCACTAAAATTTTCATCTATACCTCCTGAAGATCATCCTGTTGTCTCAAAAAGGTTCATTTTAGGTTGTTTTCCCTCATTTCACCCCCTCACTTATACTCTCATCCATTTCCCCTTTTCCTCCATAAAAACCCTTTCATTTCATCATTCTCCCTAAAAAGGGCTTTAAAAACCATGTAAAATCCTTTTAATTGGTTTTAATTAACTTTTTTACCCTACTGGATCACCTAAAAAACACTAACAAACCTTGTTTTTAGGCTTAGTCCACCCCTTTTGTGAAATCAGGCCTTAAGCCCCTTTTTTTTCCGACTGAAGCCTCAACGTTTTCCCTTCATGTGACTCGGGACCCTGACTACCCGCTATCCCAAAAGCTCCCCTCATCCTAAGCTCCTAGTCCCTTTCCCCCCCACGGGACCATTCCTCTGCCATTATTTAAAGTCCCTTCACCTATCTATTTACCCGTGCCACGTGCTTTCCCCCAAAAGTCATCTTGATCATTGATCCTTCCGATCCAACGACCATCGCATCCCCACCTTTCCATCCCGCTCCCAACCATTCCCGCTATCCGACAAGATAACCCACGTCACCCCATCGGCCCCACCTTCCACTACTTCCCCTGCCAACCAATCTCCATTCGCCACCTGTATACCACTACTGCCCTTTACCAATCTACTCCTCCTGTCGGGTTTAACCCACACCGTTGATCTGACTCACTCAGATCAAATGACCATTAACCCATATTGCGTGCATTTTTATGTCGAGGTTTAATGCCCAATTTCCACATGAAATGGGCGGTTTTACCCTGGACATGCATCAAGCAGCATATGGTATCACATCCATCCACCTTGAAACTTCTTACCGCCAATCATCCATGTGATAAACTGCCGCGGTTTTGCAAAACCGCCTCCCCCCTCCTTCACGCCATAATTTAAATTTCTTCCACTTCCCACCTAGTTTTTCCTATGGAACCATTCCCTATTCATATACCCTTTCTCTGCAAATCGCTCCAAACACCTCATAAAAACCCATGTTAGCAGTTTTAACCCAAAAAACGCAGGATTTAAATTAATTTTTTGTTTGTATTTGTTGCAGGTTTAATGGCGGATTAGGGCTTAAGATGCCATCCCAAAGTCAAAATTAAGTGGCAGAGGCCTTTGGATGATGATCCAAGAGGCCAGAAATATGAAGAAGAAGGGAATGAAGGTTAAATCTAAAGGTTAAATTGATGATTCATGATCATCAATTAATCAGAAAACCCTACGATACACAAAGAAACCCGCACACAGATAGTCAAAGAAGATCAGTGAAGAAAGAATGAAGAAACAAAGGATAAAGCCTAATTAGTGATTAAGGATAAAGAAAAAAGCTTAAGAATAAAAGAATAAAGACTAAATGACAAAAATCAGAGACTGAAAGATACAGTGATAAAGCAAAAGACAAAAAGGATGATTATGAAGGCCAAAATGAATATCAAGGCCTTAAAGTAGAGTTTAAAGGATAAATCAAGATAAATTAAAGCAAGGACACTTCCGAAGGATTCACTAAGGAAGCAATTACTTCATCAAAGGGCCAAGTTGCCACCTACAAGCATATTTTCCCTAAAAAACATAATAAAAGTTATTACAGTCAGAGATATTTTCAAAAGAAGAAGCTCAATAGTTATTGTAGAGTTATCACTAAAGCCTAAAAGTCAAAAATAACAACTAAAGTAGCTCAGAAATTAAAGAAACAATTCATTATGCAGAGTAACTCTTAGAGATATTTTTGCCTTGGGCCTTTCATGGTCTCAAAGGTCAAAAATCATTAACTTTTTCATAAATGAAACACAAGAACCCTAGTTTCATTTCACCTCCTCATTTACCTATAAATATAGCATGAGAGCCTCATTATCAGGGATTTTTGGTAGCTGATTGGTGAAAATTAGTTGTTAAGCTAAATTTGAGAGTTAGAGAGTTGCTAAGCTAAGTTGAAGAGTACTAAGCTAGATAGAGAAAGCTTTGAGCTGTAAAGACTCACTGTACTGGAGTATGTAACTGGTTTGAACATCAACAAATCAAGCTGATTCACGAGATCCTGGTCTATGTTAATGGTGATGTTTTTCCTCACTGTTTCTGTTTTCTCCTTATGTTTTCATACTGTCCATTTTCTCTGATAAAGAACATAAAATTTAGATTAGGAATTACTGTCAAAATTACCCTATGTCTATTTGAAATCTTTATTTTTATGTTTTCTTCTACAAGGTTTGATTGAAGGATTCTTAGTTGCCCTTCAGTTTTATCTAGCTTGTTATTTTAAGAATGATTCAATAAGTATAACCAGGGAATGTTGGTGACCCCATGTATTTTTGAGTATAACTTGAGATATTTTTTTTAAATCATCTTCTTCAAAGTATGCTAAGTAGAGTCTAAACCAGCGAAGTCTATGGTATGCCCTGTCCTCTGGTCAGTCTTTAAAAGTTTCTTTGAAAGATCCCTAGAGAGTTGGTCAAAAGCAGATTAGATTATTTTTGTTTGATCTTAGGCTGCTTTCATTGTTATCTTTCATGTTTTCTTTATCTAAAAGTAGTCTTAGGATTACTGGATTGTTGTCTTAAAAGTTTGCTTTAATAAAATTCTGCCCAAATAAGTCTATGGTTTTCCCTATCCTTTGGCTTACTTCAAATAGTTACTTTGAAAGGATTTTAAGTAGAGTTAGAAGATTCTTGACTAACTATAGCCTTACTGCCTTCACAACACCTTAATGTTTCATATCACAACTTAATCTAAAGAGATCCATTTAATCTAGATAACTTGCCCTATGAAAACCCTTGAAATAGTCATTGAACAATTAAATAATTTTATGACTCCATAGCCCAATGGATTAATGTTGTCTCATAGTCTATCTTTCCAGCTGAAATATTCTCTCAATCAACTCCAACCTTTAATCTTTGAAATAACCTTTCAATCAACCAAAACCAAAACAAATTCCTAGAGCTTCATAACTAGCCTAATATCATAAATAAAGCATAAAGATATATCATTATAAAACACTTATATAGAGAGATCCCTCTTCGAATCTAGGAAGGCTAGATCCTAGGATTCCAAAGTGGTTATGATGTGGCCCCTGCAGTGTTTATTCTTGCCATTCTTGTAAATCACAGGGAGCCAACAAACACAAACTCAATTTCTTCTCCACTATTGTGATTCCTGGCGCTCTGATACCATGTAGAAATTACACCAATTGGTTCAATATGATCATGCAATGCACTAAAACAAGATACTAAATACTTATACAACATTTAAGGAATATAAATCACGATGACTCAATCACATGAAAATAAGAGAAAGAAGTAAAACAATCGCATAACACAAGATTTTACTGGGGAAAGAAACTGCTCAAAACCCCTCCATATTTATTGTATAATCAGCCAAGGAATCATGAAACAATACAATGCATGTGTGCTCACAAGAACCTCATACACTCTACCAATCGTCTCACACTGATCTAGGAAAAATTGGACCAATACATAGCCAATTTCCTACCCACCTTCAGCCTTTCTTGCTTATGCAATCCCTAGGAAAAATAATTCCTATTAAATAGGAATTCCAACCTTCCTTGACTACGAAATACATCATGGGAATCCTATGGCTTTATAATTGTGCCCGGGAAAGTCGCTAATAATACAACTAATAGTTTACATACCTTTAACCTCTGTCTCAACTGGGTCATCATCAAAATTGACATGCATGCAACTATTATTAGTGAATCATCAGTTACTTGGTAGATCACTACTTGTGAATTAAATCTATTTTAATTCACTTCACCTTCCACTAGCTCATCACTCAGTTAGAACTAGTTAAACTGGTTTTAACTCAATTAATTTGAGTTAACTGATTGCACTCACACCACACTAGTGCTACAAATACAAATGGACCCTGTAAATAATAGAATCACTCTACATGCCTCACCTTTAATCCTCAACTTAAAATTATTGAGCTAACTAAGTCTATCACACATAGTTAAATATTACAAGTTCTTTTGAGATAATATTACAATTTATTATCCAATTTATTTAAAAATTAGACGCCCACATTTAGCCTTAATGTGTCACTGAATTCCTCACTCATGTGTGACTGGAATACAACACTAGTATGTGGTGGATTTTCATTTTTAATTTCAATACCTTTTCTCATTGTGTTGTTTTCAGGTTCATTTAAAAAATGACAATTCTTAATCCCCTTGATCATCAAGTTAAGCTATTATTTGGATTATTATATACTTAAGGTGATTTTGACTCTTTGCATTTTTATGATTTCAGGTTCTTCTCAGCATTGAAGCACTTCTTCGAGACAAAAGGCAAGGTCTTCATCAGACATCTCGTTGAAAGGTAAGAGAATTAACCTCTCTTTTCTAGTTTTGATAATCTAAATGCTAATAACTTAGGGAAAGAGATATTCACAGGTTTTTTTGTTTCTAGTTATCTGTTGGGATACTAGGGAGATTGCTCTTGTCCGCAAGAGGGATTTATCCAGAAAAAAAATTGGCTACTCCACTGGGAAACAAGCTTAGTTTTCTCTTGGTTATTTTTAGTTTAGCTCTCTAATTTTTCTAGTTTGATTATGTCTAAGTGTTGTTGGGTTTATGAATTTTTATCTCTTTTGAATTCTAATGCCTTATGTTTTTTTCCTTGACATTTTATCTCCCCTATGCGGTTTTATTTCATAAACAGAGCGTAGGTTTGCGCAAGTGTTTAGTTTAATACAGTGCACATGCGCACTGGTTTTCACTGACTACCTGCACACCCCTTGAGACTTTTTGAAAAAATGAATATTCTCTTTCTCAGAGTCTGATGATAAATTTCTAGAGGTTCAACCTGACTTATACCAACCCTCAGAGTGTGTTTTTGAACTCTTCTTAGTTACCTTAATGTATTTTTGAGAAATCATCCCTTTTGCATTTTCGTGTATGGTTTGTCAAAGTCCTGGTTTGATGAATTGTTCTATTTGGGAAGATAAATTCACTGCCTATATCATTGTTTTTATGTGATTTCCCTCTAGAGAAACCATATGTCTTATTAGTCCTGCTTGTTTGAGTGATTTTTTTTGCTCATTTTCAAAAAAAAAAATCTAGATAAGTGAAGTATGATCTGTCTCAAAAAATAGCCTTTTATGAAATTGTTTCTGCTTATTAAGGTGAAAAATTATTTATTTTTCTTTAAGCTGAAATAAATCATGAAAGTACACTCACATGTATCATTAGTTAGATTATTAGTTCAGAGCTTTCATTTTTTTAATTTTTTTTTTAATTTTTAGGGGTTTTCTAGTTGTTTTTTTATTCTGAAGAATTGAAATATTGTTTTCTCATAGAATTATATATTTCAGCTTTGAATCGAAAAATATTTTCATTATAAAGTGATATTGGTTATGCTTCAAAAAGAAATTGATTTCTTAATGAAAAAGAAATTTTATGGGATGTTTTAGGAAATTTTCACTTCTTTGAGTTCAAAAAATCCTTCCACCTTCCCTTAAATAGGAATTCATTGAAATGACGAGTTGCATATTCATTGTTGATGCATTTAGAGTAATTTTTTGAGTCATTCAAAACATCATTGAGTTTCATTTCCATACCCCTTTGTGTAAACAACATCCAAATTAATACAATGCTTAATAAATTTGATCTAGATATTTTTAAATTTTCTAGAACTCTTTCCACCAATCTAGTTCAGGATTAGTGCTTTGGAATAGGGAGTAATTAACTTTCCAAATTAGATAAACAAACAAATAGCATCTTGCAGTAGGGAAAAACCCAATTGTTGCAATTTTTCTCTGGGAATATTTTCATAAGAGAGTCAAGCAGGAGGTCATGTTGGACCCAATGTAGTAATCGTACCTACTTCATCGGTAAATATAGAATATGTGCACGTATTAAAAATGGTAAACCTTGGATTAACCATTGTTGAGGATACTGGGATCACTTTTTAGTAAACCTTGTATTTAAAATGTCGAGGAAATGTCAAGGGGATTGAACTTTGATAATCTTCCCTTGCGTGTATATCGGGCCATAGACTATTCCCCTAGGTTGAATAGACTCACTTGGACTTTCTGGAGGGTCGTCTTCACTTTGAGATGGCATAGTGGAGTTACTTGCACTAGACTGTTTCATTAAGTAGGTTTTAGGGTAACTATTTCGACCACTAGTTTTCCACATTAATATCTGCGAGGTTGGGTTTCATCACCAACTAGTGATTTGATTGTGGAAAAATATTGTTTTTGTGTGGATTGTTTCTTAGATTTTGTAGCATGTGTTCATTTTTTTGATTAATTTTAGAGGCCTTAGGTGTGATTTTTTGATTTTTTTTTCATTTCGTGTGTTAAAGAAATTAACCATGGCTAAATTACCAAGACATTCACGTAGAATGCAGGGGAAACCCAATGAATATACACCTATTCAATTGGAAAAAATAAAAAATGAAAGGGTTCAATCATCAGGAGCTAGGTATTTTGAACAAGGAGAATCATATATCATAATACATCCTGATTTGGAAGTTAATCAACCTTAAATAACTCAAATAGAACAAGACCAACCAGAAATTTCTGAAGTAGTCACAGTCGAATCTTTCACTAGTGAGTTTTCAGATACAAAACTTAGTGAACCAAAAATATATGAAACTCAGTCTGATTCCACTTCATTTGATTCACCTTCAAATGTTATAGCCCCGACTCCTAGTCATCCTCATTCACCTCGAGTAAAGCTTCTCATCACTGAGAATCTTCCTCTTGAAATTATTAACATTGAAGAAATCTTTGGTGAAGAAGAAGAAATTGAAATTCCCTCTTTTCAAGAATATTTAGATTTAAGGTATAGTGAAAAATTTACCCTTTGGATTTTCCTTTCACTCCCTTTCGACTGGATCTTGGTATCTTAAATTTGCGGAATTTTATATTCTTCTGGTTACAAACATCCAAGACACCAAATCCCATTTTACTCTTTACCCAGTTATAGTAACATGGCTTCTAAGAGCATGTCTACTGAGTCATCCATGTTTTCGTCTTCATCGGAAAGATTTTTGTATGGTGGTCCTTTTGTTCTTGCTGGGTACTAGTTGATTTCTGGGAATTTTTCAGGAGCATCTCCTTCCTATGAAACTTTTACTATGTCAACTTCTTTATTCAATTCTACCACCCAAACATGACAAAAAATATTTTGATATGTTTTCTCAGAATACCCCTCAAGCTAGCTCACAAGGTGGCTACATTGCACATGGGGGGCAATAGCCTTTTCAAGGGAAAAAACCTCTTCAAGTGTATCAACCTCTTCAAGGGTAGGAGCCTCTTCAAGGGAAACAATCTCTTCAAGGGAAACAACCTTTTCAGGGAGGACAACCTTTCATTGGAACTTATCCGACGGTTGTAGGGCCACTTATTTCCAATAATTATCAAAGTTATGGACTAATGCCTCAAACTGGTTATGGTTAACCCTATGCGTCACAACCCTCAATGGGAACTCCTTATCCAGGGATACTGATATAAATATGGAAAAACTATTTTTGTTGTGCTAGCTTCCTCATCAGTATAAAAGAAAAGTGCTTAAGGATTGTGTGCATAGATTTGAGATGAATTACAGGTTCCTTTAATAGTTTCATTTAATTGTCTTTCAACAGTGTAATTCCATGAACAAATTGTAAAGCATGAAATTACCAAACACTTGAACATAAATATGCATAAAAACCATAAGACAAAAGCCAATGATGAAGGAGTTCACCCCTCCTAGGTTACATCTCCTTGTCTTGTCAACATGACTAGACCTCTTGTATTCAATGTCAAAGTACATATCATTTTGCTGCCAAATACATGTGGCTATTACCCCTTCAAGATAATTTTCTTCTGCAAATAACTCTCACAATATCAGCAACACCACATGTCTCCTACAAAGATGACATTCTTTCACCGGTGAGAGCTAGAAGCCCCTCAAATACACCCTTCAATTCCACACTGAAGAATACAATAAAAAACTTCATGAATAAAGAAGTCAAACCAGAGCTGAACCATGTTGGTCATAGCTACTACAAAAATTTTCCTATAATTGGGAAAACCCCTACAAGGTCTCCTCCTTGCTCAACATGTTGTGAAACTAGCTCCAAAAATAGAAGAAAAGAGATATCAATGCCTTAGAAATAATCCACTTCGAGGAGGAAACCTCCAATACATTACATGAATGAAAAATTCTTGGATGATTCAAATTAAAAAACCTCCTTTCTATATATAGGAGTCCATGGGGCCACAATGTAATCTTAGCTGACCTAACAATAATAAATTAAGGGCACAATAATAACAATATGGGGGTTACAAGGGTACAATAATAACAATAAGGGGGTTACACTAACAATAATAAGGGACTATAGTAGTAATATAGGGACCTAACATGCCCCTCTCCTTCAAAAAAGTGTTGTCCTCAACGCTTGAGTAGCTCTGGGTGCTTCTGTATAAAATTCTCATCCTCCCATGTAGAATCTTCATTGGGTAAGTTCTTCCACTTGATGAGATACTCTGAAATTGATCGATTCCGTAGTTGTCGAGTTCTTTTTTCCATGACTGCTTCAGGTTCCAATATGATTTTCCCTTCCCCATCAAGTTCTGGCAATACTGTTTGAACTGGAAGATTTTCACCTATAACCTTCTTTAACCATGAAACATGGAAAACTGGATGTACTCGCGAAGAAGCAGGAAGCTCCAATTTGTATGCCATAGTACCAATCTTTTGCAACACCTTGTAAGGACCATAGTACTTTGGCGATAATTTAATATCCTTCTTAGCTTGCTTGAGGGACATTTGTTTGTATGGTTGTAGCCGTAAAAATACCCAATCTCCTACATCAAAACTTCTCTCGCTGCGATGTTGATCTGCCTGTTGTTTCATTCGATTTTGTGCCAAATTGAGGTTATCCTTTAAGAGTTGGAGAACTTCTTGCTGATGCTCGATGTGATCTTCCACTGCTTGAACCTTCGAATTTTCCCTTAAAGATGATGTGATGGATGGTGGATGATATCCATAAAGTGCCATAAATGGGGTCATTTTTGCTGCGGTATGGAAGGAAGTGTTATACCACCATTCAGCAAGAGGTAACCACTTGACCCATTGTGTTTGTTTATCAGATACAAAACAACGAAGATATCCTTCCAAACATTTATTTACTATCTCAGTTTGACCATCAGATTGAGGATGATAAGATGAGCTATGAGCTAATTGAGTACCCAAGCAAGAAAATAACTCCGTCCAAAAATTTCAAGTAAAAATGGGATCTCTGTCGCTCACAATAAAATTTGGGTTTCCATGTAGCTTTTGAATTGTGTCCATAAATGTAGTAGCAACTATACTTTATTTAAATGGATGAGATAATGCACAAAAGTGTGCATACTTGGTAAGTCTATCAACTACCATCATGATGACACTCTTTCCTTCGGACTTAGTTAAACCTATAATAAAATCCATTGAAATCTCCTCTCAACGTTGAATTGGAATGGATAAAGGTTGTAGAAGACCTGGGGTCTTAATTGTCTCAACTTTATTCTGCTGGCAAACCAAACATTCCGCCACAAACTTTTGAATATCAGATTTAAGGCCATCCCAAAAAAAATCTTTCTTCACCCTATGGTAAGTTTTTCAAAATCCTGAGTGTTCCCCCAAAGGAGAAGTGTGCAATTCCAAAGAATATTTTGTTTTAGTTGGGAATTCTTACAAATATATAAGCAATCTTTGTACCATAAGAATCATTTTTCCAACTAAATGTATCAGATGTACTAGGACCTTGCTGCAAATTTTGAATGTGTGTCCACACTTCTTCATCCTTCTTCCATTCATCTCTTTCTTTGGTTATCCAATCTGGTTGGATAATAGAAATGGCACAAAGAAATGCTTCCACCTCTTCATTCTTTCTTGAGAGTGCATCTGCAACAACATTGAGCTTCCATTTTTTGTATATTATTTCAAAGTCATAACCCAACATCTTTGTGACCCATTTTTGTTGCTCTTCTGAATATAGTCTTTGTTCCAAAAAGTGTTTAAGACTATCATGATTATTTTTTACCTTGAAGTGTCTTCGCATTAGGTATGTTCTCCATTTATTTAGTGCATGTAGTATTGCTAACATTTCCTTCTCATAAATATGTCTATGTAAATACTTTCTTTGATTGGACGAATTTCAAAAGAAATGGGTCTTCCTTCTTGCATTTAAACAACACCAATTCCATTTCCTGAGGAATCACATTCCACAATAAAGGTTTTTGTGAAGTTTGGCATAGCTAAGACTGGTGTTGGGAACATTGCCTCTTTAAGATGTTCAAAGGCCTTAGTTGCTTCAGGAGTCCATGAAAATGCATCTTTCTTCAATAATGTTGTTAGAGGTGCTGCTATTCTCCCATAATTCTTAACAAATTTTTGATAATACCCTACTAACCCGAGAAATCCTCACAACTGCTTTATGGTTGTGGGGACTTTCCATTCCTTAATGGCTTTAATTTTGTTAGGGTCTACCTTAACACCCTTGTGAGATACAATATGACCTAGATATTCCACCTCTTTTACTCCAAAGAAAAATTTGGATGTTTTTTCATATAATTGTTTCTCCTGCAATAGTTTGAGCACCCTGTCAACATGTTCAACATGATCCTTCCAAGACCTACTGTAGATTAGTGTATCATAAAAAAATACTAGCACAAATTTTCTAAGGAAGGGTTTGAAAATGGAATTCATCAACCCTTGAAATGTAGAAGTTGCATTGGTAAGGCCAAAAGGCATGACCAAAAATTCATAATGACACTCATGAGTTCGATATGTTGTTTTCAGAATATCTTCAGTCTTCATTCTAATTTGATGATACCCTAAACGAAGATCCAATTTGGTAAAATAAATTGCTCCATGTAATTCATCAATCACAGGAATGGGATATTTATCTTTAATGGTGAGCTTATTGAGCTCCCTATAATCCGGACACATGCGCCATGATCCATCCTTCTTGTGTACCAATACTATAGGAGAAGAGAAAGAGCTTTGACTAGGTTGAATTTGGAGGAACACTTCCTGGAATCAAATGAATAGCATGATCATGATCACGAATAGGTGGGAGTCATTTGGGAGTTTCAAACACCTTGGAATGATTGTCCAAGACTTGTTGGAGATCTGCAGAAATAGATAATTTTGATGTTGGAACTTCTAGTGAGCATAATTGTGCAATTACGCCTCGTTGTTCTTTCTTTAGAAGCTTTGTCATGACATTAGAGCTTATTATCCTTCCTGGCTTCCCTTCAATACCCCGTAATTCGACTTCCTTTCCTTCTGAAAAAAATTTCAAGAAAGTTCTTGAAAATTAAAAGCTACCGTCCCCAAAGATTGTAACCATTGTACTCCTAGTAAAACATCAGCACCTCCCATAGGAATGGAAAGCATTGGACTATTCAATACATATTCCCCCATGGTTAGCTTGATATTATGACATTTTCCCGAGCAATTTATAGTTCCTCCATTTGCAACCATCACTTGACATTCTGGTGCTGGGTATAGGAAACAATTCAATTCCTTGGCTACCTTACAATGAATAAAATTATGGGTACTACCTGAATCAATCAAGACTATTACCTTTTTCTTCT
The DNA here is from genome assembly GCA_034641835.2 of Pinus albicaulis. NCBI lineage: Eukaryota > Viridiplantae > Streptophyta > Pinopsida > Pinales > Pinaceae > Pinus > Pinus albicaulis. The sequence continues at coordinate 123,196 of JAXQQM020060234.1, read as the reverse complement.
TGATATGTCCTTCTATCTTGAGAGTTTTAGGAGTGGTAATTCCTGCCAATGCATTAGACGATATGCTCGGACTCATTTCTTCCTCTTTTTGGGTTGGTTTTTGGTGTATATCCTCTTCTTGTTCATTTTATTCTTCCTCTTCACAATCTATGTAAAATAATTTCTTCTCAGCACACTTATGACCTTTAGTGTATTTTCTATCACAACTATAGCAAAGCCTTTTTGCTCTTTTTTCTTCCAATTGTTGTGGCGTCAACCTTGTAGGTTGTGGAAATCTAGGAGTAGCAACACTTCCTTTTTTACAGAAGTGAGTGGTAGGGTTCCTTGTCGCCATAATTTTACATTCAATTTTTCTTGCCAACTCGAATGATTTCTCCAATGAATCAAGTTCCAAAACGTGAACTTCATGTTGGATGTTATCCTTTAAAGTACCTATGAAGAGATCAATCCTGTGTTCCTCTGGAATATCAGTTACCCTTATATTCAATTTTTGGAAGTCCTCAATGTGCTCCCCCTTTAAACCCTATTTTTTGAGATTTATCAATTGGCTAAATACGGTGTTGCTCTTTGTATCCTCATAATGTGCTATCATTTCCTCTATAAAAATTGACCAAGTGACAATTTTTTTACGGGAGCAAAGCCATCGATGCCATACAAATGTATTTTGTTCTAAATTTAAAGTTGCAATGCATACCTTTTGTGTGTTTTGCACATTATGGAGATCAAAATATTGCTCCATCTGTAGTATCCATGTTACAATATCCTTTCCATCAAACTTCCTCATATCCATTTTTGGAATATGGTGGTTCTTCCCGCAAACATTAGATTTTATGAAATCACGATTAACATTTATTTTATTCTCATCATGAGTTTCCTCTACCATTTTTCACCATTAGGAAACATTTCTTGTATTAACTTTGTCAAACCTTCCATGTCTGTTTTTAGAACATTCATGTTTTCCATTTTCTCATCGATCTTAGCTTCCATGTCGTCCATCTTAGATTCCATGCCAACCTCCATGCCATATATCTTAGATTCCATGTCATTCTTCAAACCATCCATCTTAGATTCCACGCCTTTCTTCAAAACATCCATCTTAGTTTCCACGCCTTTCTTAAAAACTTCCATGTCATTTTTTGTTGCTCTTTGCGAGAGCGAATTTGTTGCACTTGCTCTTGTAATTTTGATATGTCATGTTTCCATTCTTAGTCTTCATGAGTCATAATAGAGCTTTCCAAAGGCTTAATGGGTGTGGAATTATTTTTAGGGGCCATTTTAGAATCCAATACTAATATCTATTCTACAATATGCCCTTGGAATCAATTCAACTTGATTCTTCAAACAAGACTTATGCAATTCAGAAAACAATACACACCTTTTACTTGCTTTTGAGGAGCTCGATATTGAAATTGAATTATATCTATAATTGAAGATCCTCAATATCTTAAATTCATCCCTATATTAGCCCTCTTAAGCTTATTTCCAATGCCACAAGTCTGATATGATTTGGATTATTCAAGACAAAGTTATGTCCAATCTCCCACAATGACCCAATTTTGGACTGGTTCAGTAGAGAAAACTTGTACGACTTGCCATGTGTCACTGTTTCATCCTTTGTCTCTGAAATTGATATAAAAGAAGCCACAGTCCGTGTACTTGCGACCAATTTTTACGGCACTCCGATCCGATGCTCGGAGAGAGAGTTATGAATAGTTTCCCACGATCACTTCTTTGAGATGAAATTTAGGGGCCTGAAAAAGCACTACCTTCCACAGATCATATCTCCGAAAATATTGCGAACCAAGCTCTGAAATTTTTTGAAGAGTTTCCTCAGGATTTCAACTTCGTGCCCTAAAAATTTCAGATTCTAAACCTTTGTAGAAACAAATTTATAGCACAAATCCCATGATGACCTGTTTATATTAACTTGAGGAGCCTGCAAAAAGAACTAACTTCCACAAATCATATCTCAGAAAATGTTGTGAAACAAGCTCTTATATGTTTTGAAGATGTTCCTTAGGATTTCAGATTCGCACCCTAAAAATTTCAGCTTCTGAAACTTCGTAGAAAAAAAATTATAGCGAAAATTCCACGATGACCTGTTTGGAGCAGCGAAACCCTAGAATCCAAAGCTTTGATACCAAATGTTGTGAAACAAACTCCAAAAATAGAAGAAAAGAGATATCAACGCCTTAGAAATAACCCAATTCAAGGGAGAAACCTCCAATACATTACATGAATGAAAAATTCTTGGATGATTCAAATTACAAAACCTCCTTTCTATATATAGGAGTCCATGGGGCCACAATGTAATCCTAGCCGACCTAACAATAATAAATTAAGGGCACAACAATAAAAATATGGGGGTTACAAGGGTGCAATAATAACAATAAGGGGGTTACACTAACAATAATAAGGGATTATACTAGTAATATAGGGACCTAACACAACATCTTCCAAAACTGCTTCAAACATCTGATTGATCCATATACCTTACTTGTCAAACCTGCAATATGACCCTGAATATGTGCTCAAATCAGTAAACATAGGCTACCAATGGATTCACAACATCCAAAAACCCCTAATTAGCCTCTTATGGCTCTTCAAATGGTCTTCAGGTGAAGCAGATGTGGCCTCCTCTCCTGGTGGCTCTAGGCATATTTAATCTTCAAGCTGGAAAAACCACTTCTAGAAGTGCTCCTTTGCCTCTGAAACCTACACCAAAGGGCTCAGAATGTCCAAAATGCTAGGATAAATTCAACCTGAGCCCAATTTGGTCGAAATTTGCTCAAGTTATGGCTCCTTGAATTTTGGCCTAGGAAACCTCCTCTAAAACTGGAGTGACTCCAGTTAACTCCGCCAGAACTGGATTTACACAGAAAATGGCAGACTCTGCCAACTTCACTGCCATGTTAAACTCGGATTAGGTAGTAGATAAGCACAATTAAGTGGTATATCAATGATGGTTTAACGCACTAATGGCGCGTTTTACAAATCCACATTAAAAAATGAGATTAGCGCTAAACATGTGCATTTTAACGTTTTAAACATGTGCATTTTGTTGGAGCTCCACCGAGGTCACAGTGTATGGTCCTATGGACTGGGGATGGCCCCCATTTTTTTTCCGTTGTAACATTGTTTTGAAAACAAATATAAACGAGTTGTAATATATATTAAGAACTAACTCGTAGGGGAGCTGGTAAGGCTATTGCATGTTGCGGGGTCGAACCCAACCTCCTCTGACATATAATTTTTCACCACCATATAATATGAGTGGGGTACACGTGGAAGCCTCTGGGCTTGCCACATGTCGACACCAAATTGGCTTTAAAATAAACCAATAAAATGATGACAACGAACCAAAATGCCAACCATCCACTAGTTGACACTTGTCAGCCCCTGATTCGACCAACTAGAATAATATTTCGAGAATATTCTTTGGAATATTCTTTTTGCTGACGAGGCTGCCCTATCATCATTCTACCAATTCTGCACAAATTTTAGCTATTTGAGAAAATGGACAACGGGCTCTAACTTTCACATACGAAGTCAGTTTTTGATGAAATGAAGTGCACCAGAATAAGGAAGACGAGACCTATCTGGTCATTTAGGTTCCACTCCATTCCAAGAACTTTTAACTTTTAGCAAAAATTTTCCCCCAATTCAGTTTCTAATAACTCCTTCCCACTAAAGGGCTTTTGGACCCACAAAATCTAGTTAAGCTGATGAGATTTTAATCCTATTCACCTTTCCAAGTTCTAACGACTCGATTCTACTTGGAAAAATATTCAGGACAACCACTTTGGTTCCTTGACATGCCTACTCTTGATGGCTTGGTACTTCCACCAATGTCCTCCTTTCACTCCTGACCCTTTCTAGTTGCTTGCTGACTAATAAAAAACATATCGCTATAACAAAGATATCTCTCTGTGCTTGGAAAGCTTGACTGATGGCCTTCCCACTGAGAATCTTGTTCCTCCAATGCATAAACATGCATTTGATGCAAGCTTATCCTTGGAAACTATTTTTCCAATTTAATCCCATATGACTGAACTAAAACAATGAACTCAAATATCAGTAATCACTACAAATGAAATGACCATTATTTTACCTCCATGGTACCAAATTCCACATTTGGAAGAATGTCTTCGCCATCTCTTTTTCTTCTTGGCTTCATTCATCATATGGTCTGCAAAAGAGCTATTGTTTTTATTGCAATATTTTGTCATCTTGTCCCTATTTCCACTTCTTGTTTCCATCATCCTCCAGTATTGACATGCTACTCATGCCGTGATTTGATAATGCTAATCATGATCCTCTTTCTCAGGAGTGGACCTTCCAAAATCCTGAGACATATTGTCACAAGAAAAATGATTAACTTGAAAAACACATCATGCAAGAAACAAAACTTGACGACCTCTTCCTTTTTCTCCTTCAAAGCAACAAATCTCACATCCTATGGAGATTTCCATGCATTCTTACATATTGGTGTACAAACCCATCGACCAAACACAATTCCACAAAAAATGCGTCTTCAAAGCATTGAATCTTAAGTAAAAAAAAAATCATGTACAAAACTTGACGAATATTTTCCCAAAATGTTGTGTAACTAGATCCAAAAATAGAAGAAAAGAGATATCAACACCTTAGAAATAAGCCACTTTGAGGGGGCAACCTCCAATACATTACATAAATGAAATTTTTTTGCATGATACAATTTACAAAACCTCCTTTCTATATATAGGAGTCCATGGGGCCATAATGTAATCCTAGCCGACATAACAATAATAATTTAAGGGCACAATAATAACAATATGGGGGTTAAAAGGGTACAATAATAACAATAAGGGGGTTACACTAATAATAATAAGGGACTATACTAGTAATATAGGGACCTAACATGCCCCTCTCCTTCAAAAAAGTGTTGTCCTCAATGCTTGAGTAGCTCTGGGTGCTTCTGTATAAAATTCTCATCCTCCCATGTAAAATATTCAGTGGGTAAGTTCTTCCACTTGATGAGATACTCTGAAATTGATCGATTCCGTAGTTGTCGAGTTCTTGTTTCCGTGACCGCTTCAGGTTCCAATATGATTTTTCCTTCCTCATCGAGTTCTAGAAATATTGTTTGAACTGGAAGATTTTCACCTATAACCTTCTTAAGCATGAAACATGGAAAACTGGATGTACTCGCGAAGAAGCAGGAAGCTCCAATTTGTATGCCATAGTACCAATCTTTTGCAACACCTTGTAAGGACCATAGTACTTTGGTGATAATTTATTATCCTTCTTAGCTTGCTTGAGGGACATTTGTTTGTATGGTTGTAGCCGTAAAAATACCCAATCTACTACATCAAAACTTCTCTCGCTGCGATGTTGATCTGCCTGTTGTTTCATTCGATTTTGTGCCAAATTCAGGTTATCCTTTAAGAGTTGGAGAACTTCTTGCTGATGCTCGATGTGATCTTCCATTGCTTGAACCTTCAAATTTTCCCTTAAAGATGATGTGATGGATGGTGGATGATATCCATAAAGTGCCATAAATGGGGTCATTTTTGCTGCAGTATGGAAGGCAGTGTTATACCACCATTCAGCGAGAGGTAACCACTTGACCCATTGTGTTTGTTTATCAGATACAAAACAACGAAGATATCCTTCCAAACATTTATTTACTATCTCAGTTTGACCATCAGATTGAGGATGATAAGATGAGCTATGAGCTAATTGAGTACCCAAACAAGAAAATAACTCCGTCCAAAAATTTTCAGTAAAAATGGGATCTCTATCGCTCACAATAACCCTTGGGCTTCCATGTAGCTTTTGAATTGTGTCCATAAATGTAGTAGCAACTGTACTTACTTTAAATGGATGAGATAATGCACAAAAGTGTGCATACTTGGTAAGTCTATCAACTACCACCATGATGACACTCTTTCCTTTAGACTTAGTTAAACCATTGAAATCTCCTCCCAACGTTGACTTGGAAAGGATAAAGGTTGCAGAAGTCCCGGGGTCTTAATTGTCTCAACTTTATTCTTCTCGCAAACCAAACATTCCGCCACAAACTTTTTAATATCAGTTTTAAGGCCATCCCAAAAAAATTCTTTCTTCACCCTATGGTAAGTTTTTAAAAATCCTGAGTGTCCTCCTAAAGGAGAAGTGTGCAATTCCAGAAGAATCTTTTGTTTTAGTTGGGAATTCTTACAAAGATATAAGCGATCTTTGTACCATAAGGAATCATTTTTCCAACTAAATGTATCGGATGTACTAGGATCTTGCTGCAACTTTTGAATGAGTGTCCATACATCTTTGTCCTTCTTCCATTCATCTCTTGCTTCAGTTATCCAATCTGGTTGGATAATAGAAATGGCACAAAGCAATGCTTCCACCTCTTCATCCTTTCTTGAGAGTGCATCTGCAACAACATTAAACTTTCCTTTTTTGTAGATTATTTCAAAGTCATAACCCAACATCTTTGTGACCCATTTTTGCTGCTCTTCTGATGATAGTCTTTGTTCCAAAAAGTGTTTAAGACTATCATGATTAGTTTTTACCTTGAAGTGTCTTCCCATTAGGTAAGTTCACCATTTATTTAGTGCATGCAGTATTGCTAACATTTCCTTCTCATAAATAGGTTTTTGTAAATACTTTCCTTTGATTGGACAACTTTCAAAAGAAATGGGTCTTCCTTCCTGCATTAAAACATCACCAATTCCATTTCTTGAGGCATCACATTCCACAATGAAGGTTTTTGTGAAGTCTGGCATAGCTAAGACCGGTGCTAGGCACATTGCTTCTTTAAGGCCTTAGTTGCCTTAGGAGTCCATGAAAATGCATCTTTCTTTAATAATGTTGTTAGAGGTGCTGCTATTCTCCCATAATTCTTAACAAACTTGCGATAATACCCTGTTAACCCAAGAAATCCTTGCAACTGCTTTATGGTTGTGGGGAATTTCCATTCCTTAATGGCTTTAATTTTGTTAGGGTCTACCTTAACACCCTCATGAGATACAATATGTCCCAGATATTCCACCTCTTGTACTCCAAAGAAACATTTGGATGTTTTTGCATATAATTGTTTCTCCTGCAATAGTTTGAGCACCTTATCAACATGTTCAACATGATCCTTCCAAGACCTGTTGTAGATTAGTATATCATCAAAAAACACTAGCACAAATTTTCTAAGGAAGGGTTTGAAAATGGAATTCATCAACCCTTGAAATGTAGAAGGTGCATTGGTAAGGCCAAAAGGCATGACCAAAAATTGATAATGACCCTCATGAGTTCGAAATGCTGTTTTTTGAATATCTTTAGTCTTCATTCTAATTTGATGATATCTTGAATGAAGATCCAACTTGGTAAAATAAATTGCTCCACATAATTCATCCAATAATTCATCAATCACATGAATGGGAAATTTGTCTTTAATGGTGAGCTTATTGAGCTCCCTATAATCCTGACACATGCGCCATGATCCATCCTTCTTGTGTACCAATACTACAGAAGCAGAGAAAGAACTTTGACTAGGTTGAATTATACCTGCCTCTAACATTTCTGCAATCATACATTCAATTTCGCTCTTTTGGAAATAAGGATATCTGTAAGGCCTGATGTTTGGAGGAACACTTCCTGGAATCAAATGAATATCATGATCATGATCACGAATAGGTGGGAGTCCTTTGGGAGTTTCAAACACCTTGGAATGATTGTCCAAGACTTGTTGGAGATCTGCATAGATAGATGATTTTGATGTTGGAACTTCTAGTGAGCATAATTGTGAAATTACGCCTCTTTTTTCTTTCTTAGAAGCTTTGTCATGACATTAGAGCTTATTATCTTTTCTGTCTTCCCTACAATACTATTTGGTATGTGTTATATTCTTTCCTCGACTAGCTTCATGCACTGTACGTTGCGCGTGGCGTAGCAGGGGGGGCGGCAGCCCCCTCTGTCGGGGTTCGCGGCAGCGCCCCAATTTTTTTTATTTTTTTTGGTGTGCGGATCCACCCATGTTTTGTGCATGAGTTTGCACATGGTTTTGGGGTACGATGGTTTTCGGCCCCTGGTATTTGTAGATTTGGTCAAGGGAACTACGATTATGTTCTAATCCAGGGTTAATGGATTAGGGTTTATGTATGCTTCGGTATGTATATATATGTGTTGTAACACTAAAAGGAAAATAATGAAAAATCAAGCTGGTTGTCCCGATTTGGGATCTAGGGGAAAATATATGTGTTTATCTATTTTATGTTTTATGCTCTCGCTATTGTTTATTTTTTGTTATAAGATTCGTGTGTAGATAATTTCTGTTCAGGGTTAAAACCTACATTTGGTATCAGAGTTGTTTTGGCTTCAAGGGGATGCCTTTGCTGCTAAGGGTTTTTTTCTTAGGCCTGAGGTAGACCCTATTTAGTGGGAGATCTGCGGGATCGATTCTTGCAGTGAAAGAATATGGAAAGCGACAGAAAGATAGAGATCGAGAAATTTAATGGTCAAAGTTTTGAGTTGAGGAAGCTCAAGATGGAGGATCTGTTGGTGGATAAAGATTCATGGATCGCGGTAGATCCAGGTACTAAACCAACGACAATGTCAAATGAAGACTGGAAGAAACTAGATCGGAAGGCTAAGAGCACAATACGGTTGTGTGTCTCAGATTCAATACTGTTGAATGTATCTAGGGAAGCTACGATGAAGAATTTGTGGGAAAAACTTGGGACTTTGTACCAATCTAAGTCTCTGGTGAATAAGTTGTTCCTGCGGAAAAAGATTTATAACCGAAGGATGAAGGATGGAGACTCGGTGATAGAGAATTTGAATGCCTTCAATACTGTGGTAAGTCAGTTGTCATCTGTTGATATTAAAATCTCAGATGAAGATAAGTGCATCAGTTTGTTGTGTTCTCTACCAAACTCATGGGACAGTCTGGTTATTGCAATAGGTAGAAATACAACTATCTTGAATTTTGATGACATTGTCTCAACCTTGCTGTCGGAGGAAATGAGACGGAGAAATATGGTGGGTCAAAATGGAGATGCCTTATCTATACGAGGAAGGTCCCAAAATAGAAACAAGAATAAGGTTTCGAGTGGGAGATCTAAATCTAGAGGGAGATCTAAATATCCTGGATAGTTTGTAAAGGTGTGCTGGAAATGCAGAAAGGAAGGGCACTAAAAAAAGTACTGCATATCTAAAGCTCCTGAGAAAGGAAAGGGATTTGATGATGTTCCTTATGCAGAGGCAAAAAAAACCTTGGATGAAGGTGGGTATGTGTATTTGGCTTCTTCTTAAAATACACATGTAGATCGTGAGTCATGGTTGATTGACTCGAGTGCATCCTTTCACTTCACTCCCCATAGGTAGTGGTTCTGCAAGTATGAGAAATATGATGGCGACGATGTATTCCTAGGGGATGATAGGAAGGCTAGAATAGTTGGACGTGGAAAATTCAAGCTAAAGCTCCAAGGTGGAAGGATTAGAACACTTCCTGGTGTTATACATATTCCTGCATTGGCTAGAAATTTGATTTCTGTAAGAAAGATGGATGATGTAGGTGTAAAAATAGTGTTCGAGAAATATGCCTGCAAGAAGGTTCAGGGAGCACTGGTATTAATGTGGGGAGTTCGGACTGGAGCTCTATACAAGCTACAAGGTAGCACTGTTATTGATGGGTGTAACTGTTTTGTGGTTCTTAAAAGTGGAGCGGAAAGCCTAGATGTCTCTGGAGAAAATACCATGCTATGGCATCAAAGGCCTGGACATATTGGAGAGAAGGGCCTTCGGATACTGCATAGAAATGGTATGGTAGAAGGTATGTCTAATTACTCTCTGGATTTTGATTTCTGTGAACATTGTGTATATGGGAAGCAGAATCGGGTGAGTTTTCCTTCTGGTGCTAAGAAGGCGAAAAAGATATTGGAACTTGTGCACAGTGATGTGTTTGGACCTATGTCAGTTCCATCATTGGGAAAGTCTGTGTACTATGTTTCATTCATAGATGACTTCTCAAGGAATACATGGATATATTTCTTGTAGAAGAAATCTGAAGTCTTTGACAAATTTAAAGAATTTAAGGCTCTGTTGGAAAACCAGACAAAGAAGAAGATAAAGGCGTTGAGGACAGATAATGGTGGGGAGTTCTACAAGAAGGAATTTGAATAGTTTTGTAAAAATTGTGGTATAGCACGGCAGAAGGCTACTCCATACACATCTCAGCAAAACGGAGTTGCAGAAATAATGAACAGAACACTGATGGAATGATCAGGTGATCATGTCCTTAATGGAAAAGTGCTAAAAAAATTGGTTGCTCAGAAATGGTCCAAACTAGAACGACAAGAAAGAGCTTGAAAAGATGATCCTGTAGCCGCAAATGACACTGAAAATTGACGTTGTATGAAGAAATTATTCAACTTTGAAGTTCTTTAATTTCAGTAAAAAACAAGGCCAGTTTGAATTTAGAAATTAGAAAATATTTAAAAAAATAATATTCCAGGAATATTCCAGAAAATATTCCATGGAATATTCCACAAAATATTCCCTTTTGAACAGTCATTTTGTGACAAGTGGCGTTTTACAATTGGCTATTGAGTTGACTGTGTAATTTTTGGTCTAATGAAGAGCTGCCACGTGGCAAGCCCGGAGGCCGCCACGTGACCCTAAGTCACAATTGAATGGCGGGTTAAAAATTTATTTGGATTCAGCAGGTTTTGAACCCGAGACCTCTTGGAAAATAGCACAATGGCTTATCGTTAGCCCACTGGCTTGCTTTTTAATTGATATGCGAAACATATTTTTTTTATGGTTTGTAAAACTTTGTTCGGAGTTTGAAACGGTTTGTTAACTTTAACTCCAACGGTTAATACGGCCATGTGGCCAACACCATCCACATTAAATGCTAACATTTATTTCTCTGTCGATTTAGCGCCGGTTCCTCCAGTTTAGGCGGGTTTTCTAAATTAACTCCAGTCTACTGCAGTTGGCCCATAATTAGTGGGATTTTTGCCTAATATTGGGAAAATACGGTTTTGATCATAACTGGAGCTAGGGAAGTCCAATTGGAACAATTTTTTGTTTTTTTTTTGGGGTATTGAAGCATTCTGAAGCTACTAGAATAGGTTACAGAGACATCAAGGCATTCTGTTAAAGGTTTTTTCAGCGTATTAGCTTGAGGAGCCACTAGGGCTTTGGGAATGGACAGCTGTATTGGGTTATGTTCATCTATTTGAGGTGAATTTATAGTCAATTTTTACTATTTCCAGCACTTTGATTCTAAATAAGCAGCTATTTCAGCCTATTAAGGCTTTCTTCATGATGTATAACTATTTTTGAGCATTATAAGAGAAGGGAAAAGCCCATTTAGGGGATTTTTGACCCGACAGATGTAGCACAAGAGAGGGGTGAACTGCCTTATCAGATGCTTGTTTATATGTTGTGAATTCTTGGTGCTTATTTCCAGAGTTTAATACCCTAAATAGTAAATTAAAATAAGTCCTCTTAACACAAAAATACTTATACAGTTATCAAAACATATTTGTTCCATTCCAAAACACATTTGTTTCAGTGCAAAACACCTTAAAATGCTTGCACACTCATATTATTGGTTAATGAATACTTTGAATCGGAAAAAAAATACTTTCATTACCAGATCACTTTAGTGTTTACTTCCTATTTCTTTAGGCAAAGTCTGTAAGAGGGCCAGAAGCTTCTAGTTTCATCCTTTCTTTGAAAGGTGAAATAACCAGTAAAATCCCCTACAGTCTATCTCTGTATGAGAAATATTTAGTTCACACATTTCAGATTAGATTGGTATCAAAGCTCGAGTTGAGCATTTGTTATTGTGCAAAAGGTTTTAAAACAGTGTAAGAGATTTACTATTTTATTGGTTGCATGTATGAGTTTTCTTGAGTTGGAAGGATAGCTGTTGTTAGCTAAGTCTTGGAAATGATTGAAGACTATTTTCCTTACCCAATTTACCTCAAAATTATCTTTGGAAAAAAAACTCCAATAGTTTTTGTTTTATGGCTACTTGAATGAGAAGGGGTCTTTACTGACATTTGGTTAAAAGCTTGTCGTTTGTTTGAAAGCTTTGAGGACTTTTCTTTGGAAGTTCCTTTGGGTTGTTTTGACCATTTACATAATGTCAACTTTTTCTACAAGTGAAGTTTCCTCCTTCATGAGATTCTTCAATGATGACATGAAGAATGAGTTCGTTAAGGTGAAGGACATGGTGTATATTCTCATTGAGGATCAAAGAGAAAGCGTTAAGCTTCATGCACAATTGTTGGCTATGAAGGATGAGAAGGAAGAAATTCTCCAAAGGTTGCATGACATGGAGAAACAACTCCTTCAAGCTCAAGAATATTTTTCCAAGAAAATTCTTGAGGAAGAGGTTACTCGTTCCAACTTGTCTTCAATTTCCTCAACTGAAAAGTGTGTTGGTTATTTTGAAAAACATACAAGAGGAATTGGGTCCAAAATAATGTTTAGGATGGGCTATCAAGAAGGCAAAGGTTTGTGCAAGCATGCACAAGGCATGGTTGAACCTATTTCAGTTGTGGAGCGACCCAAGAATGTTGTTCTTGGATATGTGTAGTTTTATGGCAAAGAATTCAAATCCTTGAATGCATGTAATGCAAATTTTAAGAGAACCTTTGTTCCAAGTTTTTAAATGCATTTATGTCAAATTTTTTTTAAGGATGATTGCCATTGTTTTAATCCATCATTGCAGCAAGTAGAGGGTAAAAATTTCGCTTATGGTGAGCCTTCTAGTTCAAACAGTTTTCAAGACAAGAACATTGATGAAAGTCTGAAAAGGAAAGTTGTCTCCTCTACAAGTTCATCGTCTTTCAAAGACAAAAATTATGGACATTCCATGTAGAAAAATAGGTATAATCATTCACATGATCAATTTGATTATGTTTCAGCAAAGAATGATAATTTTTCTTGTTCAAATGAAAAGAAGTTTTGTTGCACATTTTGTGGTGGATTTAACCATGTTGCTTAAAGTTGCTGGTTGAAAAAGAAAGCACACAAGAAGCAGCAGAGGCAAGGTGAATCTTGTTTTCAGTCTTCTTGGAAGTTTGATCAGTGTAGAAATTTTTTTTCTCTGCAAATTGTAGTTGTTGTTATGCAAATTTTAAGAATTTGCATCATGACTCAGTCAGTTTTAGCAATGGTCGATCAATTAATTCCAGAGACAATTTATCATTTTCTGAAAAGCTCCATTTGATGAAATCGGGAGTATTTCAGCTATTCAAGGGTGGAAGAGTGGAGAATCAGCCTCCACATTATTAGTTTCACTAATCAGAGAGCTTTTGTGGTTCCAAAATCTTCCCATTTGGGAGGTGTGATCAGGTGATCATGTCCTTAATGGAAAAGTAATCAAAAAATTAGTTTATTAGAAATGGTCCAAACTAGAACAACATGAAATAGCTCGAAAAGACGATCCTGTAGCCATGAACGGCACTGAAAACTGACACTGTATGAATAAGTTATGCAACTTTGAAGTTCTTCAATTTCAATAAAAAAAAGGCCAGTTTGACTTTAGAAATTGGCAAATATTAAAAGAAAAAGAATATTCCAAGAATATTCCTCAAAATATTCCATAGAATATTCCCTATGGACCAGTAATTTTGTGACAAGTGGCATTTTACAATTGGCTATTGAGTTGACTATGTAATTTTCGGTCCAATGAAGAGCTGCCACGTGGCAGGCCCGGAGGCCGCCACGTGGCCCCAAGTCACAATTGAATGGCGGGTTAAAAATTTATTTGGCTTCGGCGGGTTTTGAACCTGAGACCTCTTGGAAAACAGTGCAATGGTTTACCGTTAGCCCATGGGCTTGCTTCTTAATTGATATGCAAAACATATTTTTTTTATGGTTTGTAAAAGTTTGTTCGGAGTTTGAAACGGTTTGTTAAATTTAACTCCGGCGGTTAATACGGCCATGTGGCTAGCACCATCCACATTAAATTCTAACAGTTATCTCTCTGCCAAGTTAGTGTCGATTCCTCCAGTTTAGGCAGGTTTGCTAAATTAACTCCAGTCTACTGCAGTTGGCCCACAATTAGTGGGATTTTTGCCTAATATTGGGTAAATACTGTTTTGATCATAACTCGAGCTAGGGAAGTCTAATTGGAATGATTTTTTTGTTTTTTGTTTTGGGGGTATTGGAGCATTTTGAAGCTACTCGAATAGGTTACAGAGCCATCAGGGCATTCTATTAGAGGTTTTATTAGCGGATTAGCTTGAGGAGCCACGAGGGCTTTGGGAATGGACAACTGTATTGGGTTATGTTCATCTGTTTGAGGTGAATTTACAGTCAATTTTTACTGTTTCTAGCACTCGGATTCTATTTAAGCAGCTATTTCAGCCTATTAAGGCTTTCTTCACGATGTATAACTATTTTTTAGCATTATAAGAGAAGGGAAAAGCCCATTTGGGGGCTTTTGGACCCGACAGATGTAGCCCAAGAGAGGGGTGAAGTGCCTTATTAGATGCTTGTTTATATGCTGTGAATTCTTGCTGCTTATTTCCAGAGTTTAATACCTTAAATAGTAAATTGAAATAAGTCCTCTTAACACAAAAAGACTTATACAATTATCAAAACATATTTGTTCCATTCCAAAACACATTTGTTCCATTGCAAAACACCTTAACATGCTTGCACACTCATATTATTGGTTAATGAATGCTTTGAATCAGAAAGCAAATACTTTCATTACCAGATCACTTTAGTGTTTACTTCCTATTTCTTTAGGCAGATTTTGTAAGAGGGCCAGCAGCTTCTAGTTTCATCCTTTCTTTGAAAGGTGAAATAACCAGTAAAAGCCCTTACAGTCTATCTCTGTATGAGAAATATTTAGTTCACACATTTCAAATCATGGAAAAGGCAAGAAGCATGCTCAGTGGTACCGGGTTAGGACAATAATTTTGGGCAGAGGCAGTGGAGACTGCATGTTACTTAGTTAACAGATCTCCTTCATCAACTTTGGATGATAATACTCCACATGAGGTGTGGACTGGTAAGAAACCCTCTCTTTCACATCTAAGGGTATTTGGATGTGATGCATATGTACATGTTCCAAAGGAGAAAAGGACCAAGTTGGATAATAAATCTGAAAGGTGCATCTTTATTGGGTATAAGGATGGTTTAAACCCGAGAAACAAGGAACGTTGTGTACAGATGAGATGTGGTGTTTAGAGAGGTGAAAGATGTTGCTACACATGAAGTCCTACCAAAGGAACTTGAGAAGATAGAGTTTGAGCTAAAGGAGGATGAATCAGACTCTACAGCAGAAGAAGACTCAGAAGAGGAAGAGCCACAAACTCCAGCTGTGAGAAGATCAACTCGAGAAAGAAGGAAACCAGAAAGGTATAGTCCATCTGCTTTTTGTTCAGGTTTTGCCTTAACTAGAACTGATGATGATCCCAGAACTGTCAGGGAGGCAGTAGATTCAGAGGATGGAAAAATCTAGAAGGAGGCCATGGTTGATGAAATGGCATCCTTGCACAAAAATGAGGCATGGGATCTGGTGGAGTTTCCGGCTGGAAGGAAGCCCATCGGGAGCAAATGGGTGTTTAGGAAGAAGATGAATGTAGAAGGCAAGGTGGAGAAATACAAAGCTCCGTTGGTAGCAAAGGTTATTCCCAGGTGCTGGGAATTGATTTTGGTGATTTTTTTCTCCTGTTGCCAAAGTTACTTCTATTAGATTACTTTTATCTGTTGTTGTTGCATTTTATTTTGAGGTAGAACAGATGGATGTGAAGACAACATTTCTTCACGGGGATCTGGAAGAGGAGATCTACATGAAACAACCTGAAGGCTTTATGGTGAAGGGGAAGAAATAACTGGTATGCAGGTTAAAGAAGTCTCTGTATGGGTTAAAATAGTCACCAAGGATGTGGTATCAAAAATTTGATACCTATATACGAGGACTTGGATTTACCAGAAGCAAGGAGGATCACTGTGTTTATTTTAAATTAATTGGTGACCGTGTTATTTATTTGGTCTTGTATGTGGATGATATGTTGTTTATTGGAAATGACAAAGAAATTATCCAAGATTTGAAGGCCCAACTGTTCTCTGAATTCGACATGAAGGATCTTGGTGCTGAAAACTATATTTTGGGCATGGAAATTAAGAGAGATCGGAAAGAGGCAGTTAAACCGGAGGAAGTATGTAGTTATATTACGAGTTCAATATGCATGATAATATAAATTGGTGAATGTTCGTATTCTTTGTAGGTGTAAAAGTACATCTGTCAACGGTGTCTGAAGACAAGAAAGAGGAGTATATGTCCCGTGTTCCATATTAAAGTGCAGTGGGTAGCTTGATGTATGCAATGGTATGTACTAGACCAAACATTGCACATGCAGTGCGAGTATTGTGCAGGTTTATGTCAAACCCAGGGAAGGAGCATTAGACAACAGTGAAGCGGGTTTTCAGATATTTATGTGGCACTAGTGATTATTGCTTGTGCTACCAGGTAAGATCAGGATTGGAAATAATTTTGGACATTCGTGGTTTTGTTGATGCAGACTGGGCTGGAGATTTGGACCAAAGAAGATCTGCAGGTGGGTATGTGTTTAGCCTATTTGGAGGTGCAATCAGTTGGATGAGTAAAAGACAGTCTGTAGTGGCGCTTTCAACTATAGAGGCATAATACATAGCAACCACTCATGCAAGCAAGGAAGCAGTTTGGCTGCAGAGATTGTGTTCAAGTATGGGGTTGGTACAGCAAGCTATAAGGATAGACTGTGATAGCAAAAGTGCAATTTTATTGGCTAAGAACCCTACTTATCATTCAAAGACAAAGCACATTGATGTTCAATATCACTTTGTTAGAGATATGGTTGAGGCTAAAAGGGTTTTGCTGGTAAAGGTGGACACTTTGAAGAATGTTGCAGATGCATTGACAAAGTCTGTGAGCACTCAGAAGTTCTCTTGGTGTAGAGAAACAATGGGTGTTGAAGAATTGGGCCAATGACTAAGCCCTCCTGTGGCCCCCCGTGGAAAGAAAACAACAAATGGGAGAATGTTGGGTATGTGTTATATTCTTTCCACGACTAGCCCCACGCACCGTACGCTGCACCGTGCGTACAGGGGGTCACAAAGGTATTTACCCAACACACTGAGTTTTTTTCGTGTGCGTATCCAAAAGTAAAGCGGACTCCACCCATGAAAAGTGCATGGTTTTGCACATGGCTTTGGGGTACGATGGTTTTCTGCCCCTGGTATTTTGTAGATTCGGTCAAGGGAACTTACGGTTATGTTCTAATCCAGGGTTAATGGGTTGGGTTTTATGTATGCTTCGGCATGTATATATATGTGTTGTAACACTAAAAGGAATATAATGAAAATCAAGTTGGTCGTCCCAATTTGGGATCCAGGGGAAAATCTCTGTGTTTATCTGTTTTATGTTTTATGCTCTCGCTATTGTTTATTTTTTGTTATAAGATTCGTGTGTGTATAATTTCTGTTTAGGATTAAAACCTACAAATACCCTGTAATTTGAATTCCTTTCCTTTTGAAAAAAATTTCAAGAGAAGTTCTTGAAAATTAAAAGCTACCATCCCCAAAGATTGTAACCATTGTACTCCTAGTACAACATCAACACTTCCCATAGGAATGGAAAGAATTGGACTAGTCAATACATATTCCCCCATGGTTATCTTGATATTATGGCATTCTCCAGAGAAATTTATAGTTCCTCCATTTGCAACCATCACTTGACATTATGGTGCTGGGTATAGGAAACAATTTAATTCCTTGGCTACCTTACAATGAATAAAATTATGGGTGCTACCTGAATCAATAAACACTATTACCTTTTTCTTCTTGATATGTCCTTCTATCTTGAGAGTTTGAGGAGTGGTGATTCCTGCCAGTTCATTACATGATATGGTCGGACTCATTTCTTCCTCTTCTATGGCTGGTTCCTGGTGTATATCCTCTTCTTGTTCATTTTCTTCTTCCTCTTCACAATCTATGTAAAATAATTTCTTCTCCGCACACTTATGACATTTAGTGTATTTTCTATAACAACTATAGCAAAGCCCTTTTGCTCTTTTTTCTTCCAATTTTTGTGGTGTCAACTTTGTAGGTTGTGGAAATCTAGGCATAGCAACACTTCTTTATAGAAGTGAGTGGTAGACTTCCTTGTCGCCATAATTTTACATTCAATTTTTCTTGCCAACCTGAATGACTTCTCTAATGAATCAGACTCCAAAACATGAACTTCATGTTGGATATTATCCTTTAAAGTGACTATGATGAGATCAATCCTGTGTTCCTCTGGAATATCAGTTACCCTTATATTCAATTTTTAGAATTCCTCATTGTGCTCCCCCACTAAAAAATTTTGTTTGAGATTTATCAATTGGCTCAAGAAGGTGTTGCTCTTTGTATCCTTATAATGTGCTATCATTTCCTCCGTAAAAATTGACCAAGTGACAATTTTTTTACAGGAGCAAAGCCATCAATACCATACAAATGTATTTTGTTCTAAATGTAAAGTTGCAATGTGTACCTTTTGTGTGTTTTTCACATTATGGAGATCAAAATATTGCTCCATCTGTAGTATCCATGTTATAGGATCCTTTCCATCAAACTTCGTCATATCCATTTTTGGAATATGGTGGTTCTTCCCGCCAACATTAGAGTTTATGAAACCACGATTAACATTTATTTTATTCTCATCATGAGTTTCCTCTACTATATTTTCACCATTAGGAAACATTTCTTGTATCAACTTTGTCAAACCTTCCATGTCTGCTTTTAGATAATTCTTCATGTTTTCCATTTTAGCTTCCATGTCATCCATCTTAGATTCCATGCCTGCTTCCATGCCATCTATCTTAGATTCCATGCCTTTCTTCAAACCATCCATATTATTATTCAAACCATCCATATTATTATTCACACCATCCATCTTCTCTTCCACACCTTTCTTCAAAGCTTCCATTTCATTTTTGGCTGCTCTTTGCGAGAGCGAAATTTGGTGCACTTGCTTTTGTAATTTTGATAGATCATGTTGCAATTCTTCATCTTCATGAGTCATAGTAGAGCCTTATTAAGGCTTAATGTGTGTTGAATTATTTTTATGGGGCATCTTTTAGAACCCAATACTGATATCTATTCTAAAATATGCCCTTGAAATCAATTCAAATTGATTCTTCAAACAAGACTTATGCAATTCGGAAAAAAATACACACCTTTTTTTTTGCTTTTGAGGAGATCGATATTGAAATTGGATTATATCTGTGATTGTGTCTCTTCAATATCTGAAATTCAGCATTGAAGTAGCCCTCTAAATTCTCTTTTTAATTCCACAGGTCTGACCTGATTTTGATTCTCCAAGACAAAGTTATGTCCAATCTCCCACAATGACCTAATTATGGAATGGTTCAGTGGAGTGAACTTGTACGACTTTCCACGTGTCACTGTTTCATCCTTCGGCTCTGAAATTGATATCCAAGAATCTACAGTTTGTGTACTTGTGACCAATTTTTACGACATTCTAATCTGATGCTTAGAGAGAGAGTTATGAAACTTTTCCCACGATCACCTCTTTGAGATGAAATCCGGGAGCCTAAACAAGCACTACCTTGCACAGATCATATCTCCGAAAATATTGTGAACCAAGCTCTAAATTTTTTTGACAAGTTTCCTTAGGATTTCGGCTTGGCAGCCTAAAAATTTCAGATTTTGAACCTTCATAGAAACAAAGTTATTGCGAAAATTCCACGATGACCTGTTTAGAGTAGCGAAACCCTAGAATCCAAAGCTCTGATACCAAATGTTGTGTAACCAACTCCAAAAATAGAAGAAAAGAGATATCAATGCCTTAGAAATAAGCCACTTCAAGGGGAAAACCTCCAATACATTACATAAATGAACAATTCTTGGATGATACAATTTACAAAACCTCCTTTCTATATATAGAAGTCCATGGGGCCATAATGTAATCCTAGTGGGGCCACAATGTAATCCTAGCCGACCTAACAATAATAATTTAAGGGCACAATAATAACAATATGGGGGTTACAAGGGTACAATAATAACAATAATGGGGTTACACTCACAATAATAAGGGACTATAATAGTAATATAGGGACCTAACAAAAAACAACAAGAATTTCACATCTCATGAAACAATTCGTCAACATCTGCCTTTCATCCTTGGAGAATAAGTCAAATATTCCAAGTCAATAAGACATACATGTAAAAATCAATCGACAAACACAAGTCAATCACTCATGCAACACTCTCAAGTTGAAAACATACATGTTAACAAAGAAATCAACCAACACAAGTCAATCACTCATGCTTGTTCAAGAATAATGAAACTATAAAAAATTCCACTATTCACACATAAACTCTCATGCATGTATACAATGCTCAACTCTCTCGCGATTAAAATAAAAAGTACAAGAATCCCATTGGTATGTACAAGTAATTAAAGAGATGAAATGACCAAATTGTCTGCAAAAAAGTGAGTCAACATACTCCACTTTCGAACACCTTCTTGGCATAAACATGAAACATGCATTCTAGAGAAAAAGAAATGAATCCACATGCAAATAGAAACTACAAATTGCCATCTTCGCTGCATCTAAGTGAGTCCACATAACTCTAATTTTCCAACATCTTTCTTTGTGCAATATGAAACATGCTTTCAAGAGAAAAAAAATGCATTCATATAACAAGGAAATGTATCAATAAGGTAAGATTTGCATCAATAATAAAAAGAAATGCAAGGCCTTAATTGGTTAAGAAATATAACCATCTCTTTCCAAACCACTTCATTGGCGCTTCTTTCAGCTGCACTTCATCATGTGCATCATCCTGACCCACATCAACTATGAAATCCTCTTTTCCATTCTTGTCAATCTCTCTCTCGACCTTCTTCAAATGCTGTGGATAACTTGTTGGATACAAAGTCTAACAATTGTCTCAAGATGACCCTACTTGCATCTTCTTTTCAACATGGTTTTCATTGTGCATTGGACCTTTGGCTTTCTATCTCCTTTGTTTTGAAAGTTTTATGTGTATGGATATCTTCATCCAACACCTCGAAACAATATGGTTCTTCAAACCATAATAGGAACATGTAATTTTTCTCCAAATATTATGTGAGGAATTTCCATGTTTATCATAATTAGATTAAAGGAAGATTTATATCTTCTACATTCACCTTTGTCACCTTCTTGAGGAGGTGAATTTGATGAGGTAGTGGCTCTCTTTGGAATACCAAAAATGGCTTCAATGTCTTTAGATCTTTCAACATCCTCTTTCTTTCCATTTCCATTAGTTGCATGCTTATGAGCATATTCTTGCAAAGTGGGTGTAAAAATTTTGCATTCCTCATGAATACAAAATTCACAATGTTGAGGTAACTAACATGTAATGAAAATATTTCTTGGAACACCTCCACATGCCTCCTTGGCTTTGGAGCATTCTCCATATTCTTGTTCACCAAAACCTAGACCCATGTACCTAGACCTTCCGTCAACAATAATAGGGTTTATAATTCCTTATGCATGTTTACCTAACCCGTTACCTTCATAGCCCCCTTTTTTTTAACAATTTAGACCCTATTCCTCTAGTGTGTCTTTCAAAAACACCAAAACATTCGTCTTGAGAGGAAATTGAAGATATAATTGATTTTCATACCTCATTTTCATGCACATACTTGGCTAGGGTTTCCTTGACATCATGGAGTTGAATCTCCATCTCATGCATCTTTTCAAGAAGCTCTTACTTCTCCTCCTTCATGGCCATCAACTACTCATGAAGTATAGTGCTCTCCTTATTATCTTCAAACATCTCTTGCACCATATATCTTATGATGAAGAGATTCTGCAAGAACTCTTCATCAAAGAGTATTGCTAAGGAAGATTGATTAGAAACATCACTTTATGAAGCTGCCATCACACTTGTAATGCATAAAAATATTCTTTACTGTGATTTCAGAGATGGGTCCTCAATATTGACCTTCTCCTTTCTTCAGCTTACACACATATACTTTCACATAGTTAAATTCACCTTGCACACATACAAAACCAATAGCGAATTTTCTAGATAACCTTAGAAAACCCTAAGATAAACTAGGGATAAAATGAGCTAAATGATTCTTTGATACCAACTTGATCTGAATATGGACAAACTAGTTTTGATGTGCTAGCTTCCTCATCAGTATAAAAGAAAATTGCTTAAGAATTGTGTGCATAGATTTAAGCTGAATATAAGATTCCTTTAATGGTTCTTTTAAGTGTCTTTCAACAGTGTAATTCCATGAACAAATTGTAAAGCATGAAATAATCAAACACTTGAAATAAATACGCATCAAACCACAAGACAAAAGCCAATGATGAAGGAGTTCACCCCTCTTAAGCTACATCTCCTTGGCCTGTCAACAAGACTAGAGCTCTCCTGCATTCGGTGTCAAAAGTACATATCAGTTTGCTACCAAATACATGTGGCTATGACCCCTTCAAGGTAATGTTCGTCTACAAAGAAATCTCACAATATCATTAATATAACATGTCTCCTACAGAGATGAAATTATTTCACCGGTGAGAGCTAGAATCCCTCACATACACCCTTCAATTCCACACTGAAGAATACAATAAAAAATTTCATGAATAAAGAAGTCAAATGAAAGATGAACCATGCTAGTCATATTTGCTGCAAAACACTTTCTAGAATTGGGAAAACCCCTAAAAGGTATCTGTTGGAAATGTTTTCATTGATGGCAAAAGAGATGGTAAAGAAGCAGAGGCAGCAAAAGGAGAATTAAGGAGTAGCATCAGTCAAAGAGTAGATGAAATAAAAGAGAGAGCATAAGAAAAATAGCTACAAAGGCAGAGAAAGTGAATATAATAAGAGGCAAAACCGTTATCAGAAGCAGAGGCAGAGGCAGAGCGACAGAAGCAACAGAGGCAGAGCAGTTATAAAATTCCAAGCCAAGCGTTATTTATATACATATAAAAGTCTGAGAATCATATCCTGTGTATGTATGAACTATGTAACGGAGCGATAATAAAATGGAGATTCAGACGAAACCTTGTGTAAATAAGACAGAACCAGCGCATGTTTGATGTTGCCCGGATTTAGTGTTAATGCGAAGGAATTAGCATTAAAACGGTGTATTGAATTATTAAATTAAAACCCTGAGCGGAACCTGGAGAGTAGGAGAGGAGCGGAACCGAGACTAGTGAACAATAACAGTGGGTTGGAGCGAAACCGTGGTTTCTTCACACCACCATTCATCGAAAAGCGGTATTAGAGGAATGGGCAGCGATTCCATAGGATTGATAACATGTTTCCCGACTGACATTTCAAAACCATTGTTTAAAGTGCGCCTTCGCGCGTTATACCTCGACTAAAGACGTGGAGTGAAATTAATAAACACCATTGATCCAGAGGCTTGATATCTAACGGTAGTCACTCTCTGATCTTGCCCGAGGTTTAATGAAAGAGCCCGGAGGATAAGCCAGGTACGGAGTATGCGTTCATTTGATTGTATTGTGGGCTCCACAGACCTTGTACATATTATAATACGCATCGGGATTGTTATAAAGGTTATAAAGGTTATATGCGATGGCGTTTCATTTGTTCAACTTATTCACTATATAATACCTTGGGTTTAATAACCAGCGGATTGAACATTATGAGTTTTTTTTTTGGTTTGACCACAGTTTTTGAAAATGTTGAGAGTTGCGTTATGGCTTATTAAAGGGCGGCTGCACATACATCTATTATATAACTACAATAAATGGGGAACTGAATAGAAGAGAAAACAAAAAGGAGAATGTTGTTTTGGATGGATGAGTAGGGAAAATAGAAAGAGAGGAGTGCTAGTGGAAATATATTTTAACGCAGATATATGTATACAACAAACATACAATCACGGTGAACAGGAATTTTCATAGGAACAAATTTGACAGGTGTACAAGCACAGAAAATTGAAAATAAGCAGAAGACAGTGAACAAAGAGTATGCAGAACATACTCCTAATAGCAGCAGGAAAAGACAAATCCAGTAAAGCCAAAATCCAGAAAAGGAGCTGAGTAAAATTGAAATATGTAATTAAAAATGTGAATGTTAATGTTGTAATTAATTTTTTATTGTTTGTGATGCAAAGGAAAGTATCCTAAGGAAAAGACAAAATCCCACTGTAGCATGGAAATTTGTACATATTGTAGTAATTCTAAAATTGAGTTGGAAAAAGGAATAAGAAGACAGAAGCCAAAGAGTCATGACTGTTCACTCCAAATTCCTTGTGAAATACAAACAGTCATGTGAGAATTTCTATATATAATATCAAGTTGATATGCTCAAGGTGAGATAGAGCGAGAGAGAGAGAAAATATAGAGAAGGCAGAGTATGGAAGTATAAGGAAGAGAAGACCAAGAAAAGAAGAGCAGAAAGAGAAGCTACAGAACATAGCTGATATCTGAGGTAAATCAACAGACATTCAGTTTGTTAATTTGAGGAAGTTGGAGCTTCCCTATCAAGTTGCAGCTTGATAGCTGTCAGTTGTAGCTGACTGAGGTTGAAGCCTCCTGTAGGTTGGTGCCTATAGAAAATTGAAGGGAGTTGGTGCTTCCTTGCAAGTTGTAGCTTGCACTGAGTCCCGAGCCCCGTAGGCAGTTCCTGCAGAAAACAGTGGTGAGAGGGAGTTGGAGCTTTCCTTTGCATCACAACAATAATAAGATGTGGTTTTCTCCCTTTATGGGTTTCCACTTATATCTGGTGTCTCTGTGCATGATATTTATGTATTGATGTGATATGTATCATCTTCTTAATACCTGCTGCTCTCATATTAAGTTTACTGCTATATTATACTGACACTTGCCGCTTACATTCAAAGATTACTCTCACATTAAATTGGATATGAAATGAAGGTGTAAAAAAGTTTAATGAAAAGTTTTAAAAGATCAGAAATGTATTAAACTGATTCACCCCCCCCCCCCCCTCTCAGTTTAATTAAAGGTTCAACAATTGGTATCAAAGCAGGTTCCTTTGTTCAAGTCTAACAACTGAAAGGAGATCCTAGGTTCCCAAGATGGCTAGTAAAGAAGGATGCTCAACCAATAAAGCCCCTTTCTTCATTGGTGAAAATTATGCTTTCTAGAAAATCAGAATGAGGACATACATAATGCCTCTAGGAATAGAAGTCTGGGCTGCTGTGGAATTAGGATATGCCCCGAAGGCAACTGACACAGAAAAAGAATCAAAACAAGATTTTGTGGCTAATGCTAAAGCCATGAATGCCATCCTGAATGGATTGTGTGAAGCAGAGTTTATTAAAGTAATGCACAAAGACACTGCCAAAAAAATATGGGATACTCTTGAAAACATACATGAGGGAGACCAGAAAGTAAAGAATGCCAAACTTCAAGTCTATAGAGCCCAGTTTGAAAACTTAAAAATGAATGATGATGAAGACATTGCCAGTTTCTTCCTAAAAGCTGCAGAAATTATTAACAATATGAAAGCTCTTGGAGAAAAAATGCCAGAAAGTATAATTGTGCAAAAGATTCTAAGATCTCTTCCATCTAGGTTTAATCCAAAGGTGTCTGAAATAGAAGAAACAACTAAGTGGGAGACCTTGACCATGAACCAGCTACTTGGAAATCTAACAGCTTATGAAATGAGGCTCCCACAAAAGAAGCCAAGTACGATGGAAGCATCCTTTAAAACAGAAAAGAAGAAAGAAGAAGAGGGAGACATATGCTCTTGCTCAGATGAAGAAGAGGCAAAGTTTGTCAAGAAATTGGATAGAGGCTCAGGTAAATACAAAGGTAAACTCCCCTTCAAATGATTTAACTATGGAAGAGTGGAACACTATGCTGCTAAGTGTCCTCACAAGAAAATAAAGAATTAGGCTCAAGAGTCAGAGAAAAATAAATCAAAGAACTGGCAGAAAGGAAAGAAGTTCAGCAGAAAATCCTTCTATGCTCAACAAGACAGCAGTACATCTGAAGATTCAGATGAACCCTCAAGTGAAGAAGGAACCTATGAATTCTTATTGATGGCCATAGAAGATCTTGAAGGACTTCTGCTAGAAGATGAAGAAGAAGAAGGGGAAGTCGACCTTGAGGGGGAGCTAAGAAGTGCTCTAGAAGAGATTGATAGACTCAAACTGAAATTCAGAAAACAAAATGACATTCTCCTCAAGTATGTACGAGAAGAAAAAAATTCAGAAGTCTTAAAGCAGCTGAAGATAAAGCTTGAAGAAGCCAAAAATATAGAGGACATGTTACTTAAGCAAATCAAGGAGAAATCTCAAGAACAAGAGAAGTTGGAAGAAGAAGCAGTATGTCTCAGGAAGAAATTAGAAAATGCTCAAAGGAAAGTAGTCATAAATTCCTCTCAAACAACAAGCTCTAGTAAGTTGAATGAAATTATGGGTGCTCAAATATCTCCCATGATAAAAACTGGAATAGGTTATGAAGGAGAATCAAGTAAAGGCAAAGAAAAGGTTGACAGAGAGATTATTTTTGTAAAAGCCAAGAAGAATCATGAAGCAACTCAAGCAATTCCTACAAAAGAAGAAACCCGTAAGGAGAAAGACAGAGATTAGAAGAATCCTTGAATAACAAAGAATGAAAGAAATACTCAGTCAACAGAAAAAGGCTCATATACTCCTGAGTTTGTCAAATTTGCAATCCATCAAAGGAGATTCTTCCCTCCTATAAATAATTCCACCTGCTATGTCTGCCACAACCTGGGACACATTGCTGCATATTGTCATGCAAGGAGGAGTACTTCAAACCAGCTAAAGATGCAAACAGTAAAGAGACTGTCTTAAATAAACAACTGGAGAAGACAACCTCACATCAGGTATGCAAGTTGCTTCTATGGTTACTGTTTTTATTGTAAGGAATTTGGTCATAAAATCATTGAATGTAGAAATTATGAACAAAGATTGATGTTTAGCACCTCAAGGAGGTTTATGATTCAAAGAAATTTTGTTCATACTTATAACTCTGCAAAAATTATGATCAAATGTTGTGTATGCAATCAAGTTGGACATATACCTTCTAAATTTCCTCTAAGAAAATGTAGTCCATCATCCCACAAAAGATACCAAACAAAAGGGTGCTTCCAGTGGATAAAGAAGGAGAATAAATGTGACCTGGCCCTAACTGCTCAAGACCTGAAAAGCCAGTGGTACCTGGACAGTGGCTGCTCAAAACATATGACTGGAGACAAAAGCAAGTTTATAACTCTTGATGAAAAGAAATCTGGCAATGTTGCTTTTGGCAATGATAAATCAGGTAAGATCAAGGG
Source organism: Pinus albicaulis (assembly GCA_034641835.2). Taxonomy (NCBI): domain Eukaryota; kingdom Viridiplantae; phylum Streptophyta; class Pinopsida; order Pinales; family Pinaceae; genus Pinus; species Pinus albicaulis. The sequence goes on along the minus strand of JAXQQM020060234.1, from coordinate 95,902 downwards.
AAAAGGCTCAGTCAGCATAGATAATGGAAGAGGAAAGGCCCAAGATGTACTATTTGTAGATGGGCTGAAAGCAAATTTACTAAGTGTCAGTCAGATGTGTGACAAAGGCTGTGAAGTTCTCTTTAGAGCACAAGATTGTGAAGTCAGATCAAGCACAACAGGAAAGACTTTGCTCAAAGGTGTTCGAACAGAGAGTAATGTTTACATAGTAAAAGAGGAGAATGAAGCCTGCCATCTAAGCAAAATTGAGGAGTCATGGTTATGGCATAGGAGATTGGGACATCTCAGCTTCGACCATATCATCAGAATGAGAAAGAAGAAAGCTGTCAGAGATATGCCAGAAATAAAAAGGCCTTCAAATACCATATGCAAATCTTGTCAATTGGGGAAACAAACTCGCACATCCTTTAAATCTAAAGATGAGCTATCAACAAGAAGACCACTCCAGCTTGTGCACATGGATCTGTGTGGACCTGCAAGAACTAAAACACCAAGTGGAGAATCCTACTTCATGCTGATAATAGATGATTTCACCAGAATGACATGGGTTGCTTTTCTCAAGAACAAATCAAAAGCATAGAAAAGTTTAAGACATTCAAAGCATTAGCAGAAAATCAAACTATATGCAAGCTAAAATGTATTAGATCAGATAGAGGAGGAGAATTCACTTATTATGACTTTGCAGACCTATGCAATGAACATGGAATAAAACAACAATTTACTATTGCAGGAACACCTCAGCAGAATGGAGTAGCAGAGAGACAAAACAGATCTGTTCAACAAATTGCCAGAGCCATGATGCAAGAGAATAATATTGCTCAAACCTTTTGGGAAGAAGTTGTACACACAGCAGTACATATTCTAAACAAAGCTCATTTAAGACCTAACAGTGACAAGACACCTTATGAGCTATGGCATGGTAAACCTGCATCAATCAAGCACTTTAGAGTCTTTGGAAGCAAGTGCTACATAAAGAATAATGATGAAAATCTGGGGAAGTTTGATGCAAGAGCAGATGAAGGGATATTTCTAAGATATGCATCCAAAATTAAAGGATACAGATGCTACAACAAGACTCTTCGAAAAATTGTAGAAAGTATTGATGTAAGATTTGATGAAGAGCTCCCAAACAAGACAAGAGATATAGACTGCAGCAGCTATTTAGAAAATCATGAAGAAGAGGACCTAGATGAGGATGAAGCAAGCAAGATATCAGAAGATAATGAACTAAACTCGAAAACCCCCTCAAGATACACTCAAAAGAATCATCCAAAAGATCAAATCATTGGAGACAAGAGTGTAGGAGTCCAAACAAGAAGGCAGCTAAGGTATACATAGCCATGCTGTCACAAATAGAGCCAAAGAAATTTGAAGAAGCCAGCAAGGAAAAATCTTGGGTAAATGTAATGAATGAAGAATTGGACCAAATTGAAAAGAACAATACCTAGGAACTAATTCCTAGACCCACTGAGAAAAATGTCATAGGCTCAAAATGGGTATTCAAAAATAAAATGAATGAAGAAGGTCAAGTAATCAGGAATAAAGCCAGAATTGTCTGCAAAGGATACTCACAAATTGAAGGACTTGATTATGAAGAAACATTTGCCCCTGTAGCCAGAATGGAAGCTATAAGAATGTTCCTGGCATTTTCATGCTACGAAGACTTCAAGGTATATCAAATGGATGTAAAATCTGCTTTTCTTAATGGAGATCTAGAAGAAGAAGTGTACATGGAACAACCAGAAGGCTTCTCATTGACAGAAAAAGAAGACTATGTATGCAGACTGAAGAAGGCCCTATATGGACTGAAACAGGCTCCTCGTGCTTGGTACTCAAGAGTGGATAAATATTTACAAAAACAAGGTTTTAAGAGAGGTGGAGTAGACAGCAATCTATACATAAAAGCCCATGAAAATGAACTCCTGATTGTTGTAGTGTATGTTGATGACATTATGTTTGGAAGCAACAAAGATGAAATAGCAAACGGGTTTGCTGATGAGATGAAAACAGAGTTTGAAATGTCTATGATTGGAGAGCTTAGTTTCTACTTGGGACTGCAAATTCAACAAAAGAACACAGGCACCTTCATCTCTCAGGAAAAATACTTAAAAGAAATGCTGAAAAAATTCAAAATGGAGGATTGAAAACCTGTGTCAACTCCCATGACCACAGGTTGCAAGCTGTGTGCTGAGGATGGGTCTGCTGATATAGATCAAAAACTCTACAGATCCATGATTGGAAGTCTATTGTATCTGACTGCATCAAGACCAGACATCATGCTAGCAGTAGGACTAGTGGCTAGATATCAAGCAACACCTAAAAAAAATCACCTTCTTGCAGTCAAAAGAATATTAAGATATCTACAAGGAACAACACAGTATGGACTTTGGTATCCTAAAAGCAAAAACTTCACTTTATCAGCATACACAGATGCAAATTGGGCCAGCTGTGTGGATGACAGGAAGAGTACAAGTGGAGGTGCATTCTATCTAGGAGAAAGTATGGTGGCATGGTTAAGCAAGAAACAAACATCCATCTCTCTGTCTACAGCTGAATAATAATATATAGCAGCAGTAGCATGTTGTACACAAGTCATTTGGATGAATCAAACTCTTCAAGACATGAAGGTAAACATTTATGAACCTATCTCAATCAAATGTGATAATACGAGTGCTATAAGTATATCTAAAAATCCTGTACTTCACTAAAAAACTAAACATATTCAAATCAAGTATCATTTCCTCCGAGAACAAGTGGCTCAGAAGATAGTAAAACTGGAATATGTACCAACAAAAGAACATACAATTGATATATTTACCAAACCTATTGCTGGAAAACCATTCCAATATTTGAGAAATAAAATAGGAGTAGTATCTGCAGATGCTACTCTCTGATATAGAGAGAAAGCAAAATTTCAGGGGGAGAAAAAAAATGAAAATATCATTCCAAGGGGAGAACAGCCAACAAGGAAAGCATGAATCAGGTCCTCAGGATCAAAGGATTAAGGCAAAAGAACACCAAGTTATTATCCTAAAGTTATCTGCATTATTCAAGCATCAAAAGGACAATTACAGAGCAAAAGGATCAGTATTGTGTTCTGAAACATTAAATTAAGAATATGAAACACAAAAGACGAATAGTGATTATCATTTGAAGCCTCTCAGCATTTTAGTTGCTGAATCCAATCACACATCTCTGACTAGATAAAGTTGATAAAATGCATTCTATGAAGTATCATTATTCTCACTTTTAGCTCTATACAAGTGAAAGAACTGTATCAATTTACAGTGTATTAGCTCTATACAAGGAAATGCAAAAAGCAATCCTTTTCCATTGATGTCAAAGGGGGAGGAAAACGAAAAAATGGGCTTCTAAAAAGAAAACAGAGGTAATTGCCATCAATGCCAAAGGGGGAGACTGTTGGAAATGTTGTCATTGATGGCAAAAGAGATGGTAAAGAAGCAGAGGCAGCAAAAGGAGAATTAAGGAGTAGCATCAGTCAAAGAGCAGATGAAATAAAAGAGAGAGCATAAGACAAATAGCTACAGAGGCAGAGAAAGCGAATATAATAAGAGGCAAAACCGTTATCAGAAGCAGAGGCAGAGCGACAGAAGCAGTAGAGGTAGAGCAGTTATAAAACTCCAAGACGGGCATTATTTATATACATATAAAAGTCTGAGAATCATATCCTGTGTACGTATGAACTATGTAACGGAGCGATAATAAAACAGAGATTCAGACGGAACCTTGTGTAGATAAGACGAAACCAGTGCATGTTTGATGTTGCCTGGAGTTAGTGTTAATGCGAAGGAATTAGCGTTAAAACGGTGTATTGAACTATTAAATTAAAACCCTGAGCGGAACCTGGAGTGTAGGAGAGGAGCGGAACCGAGACTAGTGAACAGTAACGGTGGGTTGGAGCGAAACCGTGGTTTCTTCGCACCACCATTCGTCGGAAAGCGGTATTAGAAGAATGGGCAATGATTCCACATGATTGATAACACGTGTCCCGACCGACATTTCAAAACCATTGTTTAAAGTGCGCCTTCGCGCGTTATACCTCGACTGAATACGTGGAGCGAAATTAACATACACCGTTGATCCAGAGACTTGATGTCTAACGGTGGTCGCTCTCTGATCTTGCCCGAGGTTTAATGAAAGAGCCCGGAGGATAAGCCAGGTATGGAGTATGCGTTTGTTTGATTGTATTGTGGGCTCCACGGACCTTGTACATATTATAATACGCATCGGGATTGTTATAAAGGTTATAAAGGTTATATGCGATGGCATTTCATTCGTTCAACTTATTCACTATATAATACCTTGGGTTTAATAACCAGCGGATTGAACATTAGGAGTATTTTTTTTGGTTTGACCACAGTTTTTGAAAATGTCGAGAGTTGTGTTATGGCTGATTAAAGGGCGGCTGCACATACAACTATTAAATAACTACAATAAATGGGGAACTGAATAAAAGAGAAAACAAAAAGGTGAATGTTGTTTTAGATGGATGAGTAGGGAAAATAGAAAGAGAGGAGTGCTAGTCGAAATATATTTTAATGCAGATATATGTATACAATAGACATACAATCACGGTGAACAAGAATTTGCACAGGAACAAATTTGACAGGTGTACAAGCACAAAAAATTGAAAATAAGAAGAAGACAGTGAGCAAAGAGTATGCAGAACAGACTCCTAAGAGCAGTAGGAAAAGACAAATCCAGTAAAGCCAAAATCCAGAAAAGGAGCTGAGTAAAATTGAAATATGTAATTAAAAATGTGAATGTCAATGTTGTAATTAATTTTTTATTGTTTGTGATGCAAAGGCAAGTATCCTAAGGAAAAGACAAAATCCCACTGTAGCATGGAAATTTGTACATATTGTAGTAATTCTAAAATTGAGTTGGAAAAAGCAATAAGAAGACAGAAGCCAAAGAGTCATGACTGTTCACTCCAAATTCCTTGTGAAATACAAACATTCATGTGAGAATTTCTATATATAATATCAGGTTGATACGATCAAGGTGAGATAGAGCGAGAGAGAGAGCAAATATAGAGAAGGCAGAGTATAGAAGTATAAGGAAGAGAAGACCAAGAGAAGAAGAGCAGAAAGAGAAGCTACAAAACAGAGCTAATATCTGAGGTAAATCAGCAAACATTAAGTTTGCTGATTTGAGGAAGTTTGAGCTTCCCTATCAAGTTGCATCTTGATAGCTGTCAGTTGTAGCTGACTGAGGTTGAAGCCTCCTGTAGGTTGGTGCCTACAAAAAATTGAAGGGAGTTGGTGCTTCCTTGCAAGCTGTAGCTTGCAGAATTGAGGTCGGAGCCTCCTGTAGGTAGGTGCTTGCAGAAAACAATGGTGAGAGGGAGTTGGAGCTTCCCTTTGGATCACAACAATAATAAGATGTGGTTTTCTCCCTTTATGGGTTTCCACTTATATCTGGTGTCTCTGTGCATGATATTTATGTATTGATCTGATATGTATCATCTGCTTAATACCCGCTGCTCTCATATTAAGTTTACTGCTATATTATACTGACACTTGCCGCTTACATTCGAAGATTACTCTCACATTAAATTGGATATGAAATGAAGGTTTAAATAAGTTTAATGAAAAGTTTTAAAAGATCATAAATGTATTAAACTGATTCACCCCCCCCCCCCCCCCCCTCTCAGTTTAATTAAAGGTTCAACAGTATCCTCCTTGCTCAACAGCTTCCAAAACTGCTTCAAAAATTTGATTAATCCATACACCTTAATTTTGGAACCTGCAATATGACCCTGAAGATGTTCTCAATTAGTAAACAGAGGCTACCAATGGATTCACAGCATCCAAAAACCCTTAAGTATCCTCTTCTGTCTCTTGAAATGATATTTAGGTGAAGCAGATGTAGCCTCCTCTCCTGGTGTCCCTAGGCATCTTTAATATTAAAGCTAGAAAAATCACTTCCTGTTGTGTAACCATCTTCAAAAATAGAAGAAAATAGATATCAATGCCTTAGAAATAAGCCACTTCGAGGGGGCAACCTCCAATACATTACATAAATGAACAATTCTTGGATGATACAATTTACAAAACCTCCTTTCTATATATAGGATTCCATGGGGCCATAATGTAATCCTATTGGGCCACAATGTAATCCTAGCCGACCTAACAATAATAATTTAAGGCCACAATAATAACAAAATGGGGGTTACAAGGGTACAATAATAACAATAAGGGGCTTACACTAACAATAATAAGGGACTATACTAGTGATATAGGGACCTAACATGCCCCTCTCATTCAAAAAAGTGTTGTCCTCAACGCTTGAGTAGCTCCGGGTGCTTCTGTATAAAATTCTCATCCTCCCATGTAGAATCTTCAGTGGGTAAGTTCTTCCACTTGATGAGATACTCTGAAATTGATCGATTCCGTAGCTGTCGAGTTCTTGTTTCCATGACCGCTTCAGGTTCCAATATGATTTTCCTTCCTCATCAAGTTCTGGCAATATTGTTTGAACTGGAAGATTTTCACCTATAACATTTTTTAAGCATGAAACATGGAAAACTGGATGTACTCGCGAAGAAGCAGGAAGCTCCAATTTGTATGCCATAGAACCAATCTTTTGCAACACCTTGTAAGGACCATAGTACTTTGGTGATAATTATTATCCTTCTTAGCTTGCTTGAGGGACATTTGTTTGTATGGTTGTAGCCGTAAAAATACCCAATCTCCTACATCAAAACTTCTCTCGCTGCGATGTTGATCTACCTGTTGTTTCATTCGATTTTGTGCCAAATTCAGGTTATCCTTTAAGAGTTGGAGAACTTCTTGCTGATGCTCGATGTGATCTTCCATTTCTTGAACCTTCAAATTTTCTCTTAAAGATGATGTGATGGATGGTGGATGATATCCATAAAGTGCCATAAATGGGGTCATTTTTGCTGCAGTATGGAAGGAAGTGTTATACCACCATTCAGCAAGAGGTAACCACTTGACCCATTGTGTTTGTTTATCAGATACAAAACAACGAAGATATCCTTCCAAACATTTATTTACGATCTCGGTTTGACCATCAGATTGAGGATGATAAGATGAGCTATGAGCTAATTGAGTACCCAAACAAGAAAATAACTCCGTCCAAAAATTTCCAGTAAAAATGGGATCTCTGTCGCTCACAATAACCCTTGGGCTTCCATGTAGCTTTTGAATTATGTCCATAAATGTAGTAGCAACCGTACTTGCTTTAAATGGATGAGATAATGCACAAAAGTGTGCATACTTGGTAAGTCTATCAACTACCACCATGATGACACTCTTTCCTTCGGACTTAGGTAAACCTGTGATAAAATCCATTCAAATCTCCTCCCAACGTTGACTTGGAATGGATAAAGGTTGTAGAAGTCCTGGGGTCTTAATTGTTTCCAATTTATTCTGCTGGCAAACCAAACATTCCACCACAGAATTTTGAATATCAGATTTAAGGCCATCCCAAAAAAATTCTTTCTTCACCCTGTGGTAAGTTTTTAAAAATCTTGAGTGTCCTCCTAAAGGAGAAGTGTGCAATTCCAGAAGAATCTTTTGTTTTAGTTGGGAATTCTTACAAATATATAAGCGATCTTCGTACCATAAGGAATCATTTTTCCAACTAAATGTATCAGATGTACTAGGATCTTGCTGCAAATTTTGAATGAGTGTCCATACATATTTTTCCTTCTTCCATTCATCTCTTGCTTCAGTTATCCAATCTAGTTGGATAATTGAAATGGCACAAAGCAATGCTTCCACCTCTTTATTCTTTCTTAAGAGTGCATCTGCAACAACATTAAGCTTTCATTTTTTGTAGGTTATTTCAAAGTCATAACCCAACATCTTTGTGACCCATTTTTGCTGCTCTTCTGGAGATAGTCTTTGTTCCAAAAAGTGTTTAAGACTATCATGATCAGTTTTTAGCTTGAAGTGTCTTCCCATTAGGTAAGTTCGCCATTTCTTTAGTGCATGCAGTATTGCTAACATTTCCTTCTCATAAATAGGTTTCTGTAAATACTTTCCTTTGATTGGATGACTTTCAAAAGCAATGGGTCTTTCTTCCTGCATTAAAACTGCACCAATTCCATTTCCTGAGGCATCACATTCCACAACAAAGGTTTTTGTGAAGTCTGGTGTAGCTAAGACCGGTGCTAGGCACATTGCCTCCTTAAGATGTTCAAAGGCCTTAGTTACTTTAGGAGTCCATGAAAATGCATCTTTCTTCAATAATGTTGTTAGAGGTGGTGCTATTCTCCCATAATTCTTAACAAACTTGCGATAATAACCTGTTAACCCGAGAAATCCTTGCAACTTATTTATGGTTGTGGGGAATTTCCATTCCTTAATGGCTTTAATTTTGTTAGGGTCTACTTTAACACCCTCGTGAGATACAATATGACCCAGATATTCCACGTCTTGTACTCCAAAGAAACATTTGGATTTTTTTGCATATAATTGTTTCTCCTGCAATAGTTTGAGCACCCTGTCAATATGTTCAACATGATCCTTCCAAGACCTGCTGTAGATTAGTATATCATCAAAAAATACTAGCACAAATTTTCTAAGGAAGGGTTTGAAAATGAAATTCATCAATCCTTGAAATGTAGAAGGTGCATTGGTAAGGCCAAAAGGCATGACCAAAAATTCATAATGACCCTCATGAGTTCGAAATGTTGTTTTCGGAATATCTTCAGTCTTCATTCTAATTTGATGATATCATGAACGAAGATCCAACTTGGTAAAATAAATTGCTCCATGTAATTCATCCAATAATTCATCAATCACAGGAATGGGAAATTTATCTTTAATGGTGAGCTTATTGAGCTCCCTATAATCCAAACACATTCGCCATGATCCATCCTTCTTGTGTACCAATACTACAGGAGCAGAGAAGAACTTTGACTAGGTTGAATTATACCCGCCTCTAACATTTCTGCAATCATACGTTCAATTTCGCTCTTTTGGACGTAAGGATATCTATAAGGCCTGATGTTTGGAGGAACACTTCCGGGAATCAAATGAATAGCATGATCATGATCACGAATAGGTGGGAGTCCTTTGGGAGTTTCAAACACCTTGGAATGATTGTCCAAGACTTGTTGGAGATCTGCAGAAATAGATGATTTTGATGTTGGAACTTCTAGTGAGCATAATTGTGCAATTACGCCTCGTTGTTCTTTCCTTAGAAGCTTTGTCATGCCATTAGAGCTTATTATCCTTCCTGGCTTCCCTTCAATACCCCGTAATTCGACTTCCTTTCCTTCTGAAAAAAATTTCAAGAAAAGTTCTTGAAAATTAAAAGCTACAATCCCCAAAGATTGTAACCATTGTACTCCTAGTACAACATCAGCACCTCCCATAGGAATGGAAAGCATTGGACTAGTCAATACATATTCCCCATGGTTAGCTTGATATTATGGCATTTTCCAGAGCAATTTATAGTTCCTCCATTTGCAACCATCACTTGACATTCTGGTGCTGGGTATAGGAAACAATTTAATTCCTTGGCTACCTTACAATGAATAAAATTATGGGTGCTACCTGAATCAATCAACACTATTACCTTTTTCTTCTTGATTTGTCCTTCTATCTTGAGAGTTTGAGGAGTGGTAATTCCTGCCAGTGGATTACACGATATGGTCAGATTCATTTCTTCCTCTTCTAGGGCTGGTTCCTGGTGTATATCCTCTTCTTGTTCATTTTCTTCTTCCTCTTCACAATCTATGTAAAATAATTTCTTCTCAGCACACTTATGACCTTTAGTGTATTTTCTATCAAAATTATAGCAAAGCCCTTTTGCTCTTTTTTCTTCAATTGTTGTGGTGTCAACCTTGTAGGTTGTGGAAATCTAGGTGTAGAAACACTTCCTTCTTTATAGAAGTGAGTGGTAGGCTTCCTTGTCGCCATAATTTTACATTCAATTTTTCTTGCCAACCTGAATGCCTTCTCCAATGAATCAGGTTCCAAAACGCGAACTTCATGTTGGATGTTATCCTTTAAAGTGCATATGAAGAGATCAATCCTGTGTTCCTCTGGAATATCAGTTACCCTTATATTCAATTTTTGGAAGTCCTCAATGTGCTGCCCCACTAAAACCTTTTGTTTGAGATTTATCAATTGGCTAAAGAAGGTGTTGCTCTTTGTATCCTCATAATGCGCTATCATTTCCTCCGTAAAAATTGACCAAGTGACATTTTTTTTACGGGAGCAAAGCCATCGATACCATACAAATGTATTTGTTCTAAATGTAAAGTTGCAATGCGTACCTTTTGTGTGTTTTGCACGTTATGGAGATCAAAATATTGCTCCATCTGTAGTATCCATGTTACAGGATCCTTTCCATCAAACTTCCTCGTATCCATTTTTGGAATATGGTGGTTCTTCCCTCCAACATTAGAGTTTATGAAATCACGATTAACATTTATTTTGTTCTCATCATGAGTTTCCTCTACTATCTTTTCACCATTAGGAAACATTTCTTGTATCAAATTTTCCAAACCTTCGATGTCTGCTTTTAGATCCTTCTTCATGTTTTCCATGTTGTCTTTCATTTTTTCATCGATCTTAGCTTCCATGTCATCCATCTTAGCTTCCATGCCCACTTCCATGCCATCCATCTTAGCTTCCAAACCATTCATCTTAGCTTCCACGCCTTTCTTCAAACCATCCATCTTAATTTCCACGCCTTTCTTCAAAACTTCCATTTCATTTTTTGTTGTTCTTTGCGAGAGCGAAATTTGTTGCACTTGCTCTTGTAATTTTGATATGTCATGTTGCCATTCTTCATCTTCATGAGTCATGGAAGAGCCTTCTAAAGGCTTAATGGGTGTGGAATTATTTTTAGGGGCCATTTTAGAATCCAATATTGATATCTATTCTACAATATGCCCTTGCAATCAATTCAACTTGATTCTTCAAACAAGACTTATGCAATTCGGAAAAAAAAAATACACACCTTTTACTTTCTTTGAGGAGCTCGATATTGAAATTGTATTATCTCTGTGATTGTGGATCTTCAATATCTGAAATTCAGCACTGAAGTAGCCCTCTGAATTATCTTTTGAATGCCACAGATCTGACCTGATTTGGATTCTCCAAGACAAAGTTGTGTCCAATCTCCCACAATGACCTAATTAGGGACTGATTCAGTAGAGAGAACTTGTACGACTTTCCATGTGTCACTGTTTCGTCTTTTGTCTCTGAAATTGATAGCCAAGAAACTACAGTCTAACCAATTTTTACGGCACTCCAATCCGATGCCCAGAGAGAGAGTTATTGAAATTTTCCCACGATCACCTCTTTGAGATGCATTTCAGGAGCTTGAAAAAGCACTACCTTCCACCGATCATATCTCCAAAAATATTGCGAACCAAGCTCTGAAATTTTTTGAAGAATTTGCTCAGGTTTTAGCTTCGCACCATAGGAATTTCAGATTTTGAACCTTCGTAGAAAAAAAATTATAGCGCAAATGCCACGATGACCTATTTAAGAGCCTGAAAAAAGACCTAACTTCCACAGATCATATCTCCAAAAAGGTTGCGAACCAAACTATGAAATTTTTAGACAATCTTCCTCAGGATTTCAACTTCGTACCCTAAAAATTTTAGCTTATGAAATGTCTTATAAAAAAAGTTATAGCGAAAATGCCACGATGACCTGTTTGGAGCAGTGAAACCCTATAATCCAAACCTCTGATACCAAATGTTGTGTAACTAGCTTCAAAAATAGAAGAAAAGAGATATCAACACCTTAGAAATAAGCCACTTCGAGGGGGAAACCTCCAATAAATTACATAAATGAACAATTCTTGGATGATACAATTTACAAAAACTCCTTTCTATATATAGGAGTCCATGGGGCCATAATGTAATCCTAGTGGGCCACAATGTAATCCTAGCTGACCTAACAATAATAATTTAAGGGCACAATAATAACAAAATGGGGGTTACAAGGGTACAATAATAACAATAAGGGGGTTATACTAACAATAATAAGGGACTATACTAGTGATATAGGGACCTAACACTTCCAGAAGTGCTCCTCTGCCTCTGCAACCTACACCAAACTGCTCAGGATATCAAAAAATGCTGGGATAGACTATTTCTAAGCCAAATTTGGTCGAAATTTTCTCAAGTTATGGCTCATTCAATTTTGGCCTAGGAATCCTCCTCTAAACTGGAGCAACTCCAGGTAACTTCGCCAGAACTAGAGTTCTGCCGAAAATTGCGGACTCTGCCAACTTCACCACCATGTTAAAATCAAACTAATTAGTGGATAAGCATAGTTAAGTGGTACATAAGTGATGGTTTAGCATGCTAATGGCGCGTTTTACAAATCCACATAAAAAAATGTGATTAACGCTGATAACATGGGTTAGTGCTTAATTAAGCACGTTTAACATTTTAAACTTGTGAATTTGGTTGGAGCTCCACCGAGGTCATGGTGTATGGTCTTATAGACTGGGGATAGCCCCTTTTTTTCTTTTGTAACATTTTTTTGAAAGCAAATATAAACGAGTTGTAATATATATTAAGAAATAACTCATAGGGGAGCTAGTAAGGCTATTACGTGTTGTGGGCGAGGTCGCAGGGTTGAACCTGACCTCTGCTCAACCTCCGACATAAATTTTTCCACCGCCATGTAATATGAGGGGGGGCATGTGGTGGCCTCTGATCTTGCCACTTGTCGACACCCAATTGGATTTAAAATAAACCAATAAAGTGTTGAAAACAAACCAAAATTCCAACCATCCACTAGCTGAAACTTGTCAGCACCTGATTCGACCAACTGGAGGAATATTATGGGAATATTCATTTTGTTGATTAGGCTGCCCAGCCATCATTTTTTCAATTTTGCACAAATTTTAGATTTTTGAGAAAATGGACAGCAGGCTCTAGCTTTGACATAGGGAGTCGGTTTTCGATGAAACAAAGTGCATTGGAATTAGGAGGACAATACCTATATGATCGTTCAAGTTCCAATACATTCTGAGAACTTCGAATTGTTAGCAATTTTTTCCCCCAATTCAGTTTCTGATTAGATAACACTATGTGGAACCCCTCGTTTACTCAAAAGCCTTTACAACCTACCCTGCAAATGCCTTATAATCAACCTGCTCAGCCACTTGGACAATTTGGTTACACCCAAGTCCAACAACCTATTCAAGGTGCACTTCAAATTACCCCAAGGGAATCTGTGCCAAGTAGTGAGTAAGTTCGTCTGAGTACTCCTAGTACTCCTATCCAATATATTGTCTAAAAAAAATTAAAACACCCAGGTACACCCATCCCAGGAGTTCCCCAAGTTTCTGTTGGTATGACCCTTCAAATGTCAATGCCATTGTTAGAGAAGCTATCCCTCAAACTACTACCCATCAAAATGGACCTACAATCCAGTCAATTCCTCAAGCATATTTGGGACAACCTAGCACAAAAACTATGGAAAAAATTCAACCTATTCAAGGGAAACCCTTTGTAGGTAAACTTGTTCAGGGGCAGCCTTTTGCAAATCAACCTCTTCATGGACAACCACTGGTAGGTCAACCTCTTCAGGGTCAGTTTGTTCAAGGCCATCCATTTCAAGGTGAATTGAAATATGGAAAATTGGGACAAAATCCATATTTCCATAGTCAACCATACCCTGGTTATACATTTTAGATACCAAATCAACCCCAATTCGGTATGGCTATCCCTAAATATCTTGGAGGTGTGCCAATTCCAACTGCTCAAGCTATCCCAGGTTTTCCAGGATGCCCTCCTCCAGGTATTGGAATTGTCCCTCAGGGTTATCAATTCGCTCAAAAATACCCTAACAGACAGTTACCTTTCATAGAAACTTTAGATCTACTAGACTTGTCTCGGTTGACGAATGACCCAATTCAATATCTTCCGTTTTGGCCAAGCATGCCTACTAAGTTTCCTAGTGACATTCTGAAACTTGAAGGAAAGCCCGAAGAGGATCCCTCAAACCATGTTATGAATTATCATCTGCGGTGTGCATCTAAATCTTTGATCGATGATTCCATTCATTTAAGAATTTTTCAAATAAATTTGATTGGCTTAGCCGTGAAGTGGTACATTGAGTTACCATGAGGCTCTTTCAACAATTTAAATACCTTAGAAATTGCTTTCCTTACTCATTTTTAGTTACTAGTTCGTTATGATAATGGCACAAAAATTTTAACTTCACTTAAAAAAAGTGCATCTACATAAATTTTAGATCACATCCATGAATGGAAACGTAGACGCCGTTTTGTCAAAGTTTTCACCCCAGTTCAAATTCTGGGTGAATGGTTTATCAAATCATTACTCCCTAATATTACTGAAGATGTAGCTAAACAAGGTGTTGTAACAGAAGAAAAATTTATCGTGTAAGAACAATATCTAGACCTTGTTTATACTCAGTTTGGTACTTTGTATTAAAATATTCCTGATTTACCTTGCCCGAGTCAACTTACTACAACTCCTTCCAGTTCTCATGCCATAGATAGTGTAATTGGTATAATTAGCATACCAAAGAGTAAAAAGAAACAATCCAAGTCTACTACTCCAATCATAACTTTATCTGATTCACCTAAAAGAGAATCTTCTCTAGAAAATTCTGCCGAAATCCATGTCGTAAATTCATCTACTACCAAAACTAAATGATACGGGAGTATGAAGAAAGGTAAGGGTAAAAATAAAAAAATTCTCCGAAAGAGAAAGCAGAAAAGGCTGAACCATCTGACGAAAAAAATAAACATTTTTATCCCTGTCTTATCTGTGATGAGGATCACTACACAAAATAGTGCGTACATTGGGCTGAGGTATCTAAATTTGTCAAAGGTTCACCCACACTCATTTTTCTTAAAGATCCTTTTCCATCACAAGACAACAAAATGATTTCTCAAAATGGATATTCTTTCAATTCATCGATGGATATCCTAATGATGTCCGCCCAGGTCATGGTTGTAACACGATCTCAAGATTATGGATCTAGAGTTACTGTAACTAGAAACGAAATTGGATCATCCATTCAACCTCCAGCTTCAACTCCTCCTATTTATGAACCATTACACATCAAGAAACCTAGTCTTGAATTAGTAATTAAACCACTTGGCAGCCAAAGGTGTACTTCGAAAATCGGCTTTCAATCCACATGCAAGAGCCACTCAAAACTACAACATTGTTGAAGATCTGGATATATCACCTTCAACAATGTCGGCCCTAAAAGTGCTGTAGTTTTGTCCAGCTTAGAGGAATTTAATATTATCAACTGTTGGAGCGATTGACCCTCAAGAATCTAATATTATCTTCTTTGATATCGAGAACTTTGTTCCTAGACTTCTACAACAAATGGCTTTTGAAATTCATGTTTTAGTCAAATCTAGGCGAGTTTTTTGCACAGTGATTGACGAGGGAGCGTCTACGTGCATTATGTCTTTGGCTTGTTTGAAAAATATTGTTTTCCACCAATAAATCAATCAACCACAATTCTGAAAGCCTTTTATGGAAGAGGTTTTCTTCCATTTGGAATACTTCAGGATTTACCCATAGAGGTAGAAGGAAAAACCGTTATGCATGAGGTGGAAGTTGTTGATGCCCGTCTTGACTACAACCTTCTTTTAGGTCGGAGTTGGTCTTATGCTATGACAACTATTGTTTCATTAGTCTTTCAATTAATCATGTTTCCTCATAAAGGAAATATTGTCAAAATTTATCAGTTGTCTTACTTCACTTCCAATCCTGCCTCTATAGATATTATCCCATATGTTAGAGAGTCGGTTATCCATTACAAAGATGTTGGGGTAGGAATAGTTAAGGATTTCGCTCTTATGGGAAATTTCACTATACCTCCGCCTAACATGCCTTGTACTATTTCCAATATCAACATGATTGCATCAAGCACAATGTCATCTGATGACCCATGGATTGTGCCTTCAGAACCTGAATTGGACTACTACGGCAATGCAATGCCTTTGAGTCCATATGAATTGGCATATGTAGCAATGCAATCGATTTTTGACCTTTCATCAAAAAATATTGATCAAGTGAATGTGATCAATGATGAGTCTTCTTCTCTACCAGGTTTAACCACACCATATTGTTCTAACCCTTTTCAACACATATTTTCATGTGATGAAAATATTCGGGAAATTTGTCACTGTATGAATTAACTTGGGACGATCTTCACCATCTCTCATATTTTCTAGCAAATGTTTATAGAGTTGAAAATGAATTTTCAATGATGTTTTTGATTGAATATGTTAAGGAACCTAAAAATCATATGTTAATCCTTCATTCAGACGAATTTAAGAAAAATTTTAGCGACAATTCCAGTTGACATATCAATACAACCAGGAATAATTGAAAACATTCATATAGGTGCTTTATGCTCAATTGACGAAATTAACATGTACAAAGCCCTATTTCAAGAATTATGAGACATATTTTCTTGGTCTTATGAATAAATGCCAGGAATTGATCCTAATATTGTTATTCACAAAATTAAGACATACCCTGACGCTAAACCTATTAGACAAATATTACGTCCAATACGCCTACGAAAAGCTGCTACTATTAAAGATGAAGTTTTAAACTACTTCGTTCAGGTTCCATTTATCCTATTCCATTGATGGATTGGGTATCCAACATAGTTCCAGTGACCAAGAAACAGGGAAATATCAGAGTATGTGTCAATTATAGGGATATTAATAAAGCTTGTCCCAAAGACAATTATCCCACCCCTTACATCGAACAAATTGTTGCTTATTGTGCCGAAAATGAAATATTTTCATTCATGGATGGATTTTCTGGTTACAATCAATAAACATACTCCTTGTCGATCAACCAAAAAAAAAATTTATCTGTCCATGGGGGAAATTTGCAAATTTTAAATTACCTTTTTTATTGAAAAACATTGGCGCCATTTTTCAGAGGGCTATGTCTTACTCGTTTCATGACATAAATAATATTGTACAACCCTACTTGGATGAATTACCTGCTCATTCTATGTGCATGAAAGATCATCCTACGCATTTACATTCCATTTTTATGCGATGTAGGCATTACAATTTTTTTTTTTAATCCACAAAAATGTGTACTTTGCATACAATTAGGGCAATTTCTTGGTTTCATTGATTCTAAAGAAGGCATCCATGTCAACCCTTTGAAGGTTGAGGCCATTGTAAATTTACCTCCTCCTTCTACTCTTCGCCAACTCCAGAGTTTGCAAGGGAGAGAAAAATTTCTACATCATTTTATCCCTAACTATGGGGAGTTAACTAAAGGTTTCACTCAGTTATTAAAACAATATGTTCCTTTTATTTGGGATGAGCTTTTTTATAAAGCTTCCGATGCACTTAAACACGCGTTGAACCAGGAAATGTTGTTGCATCCACTTAATTATCACTGAGATTAATTTTTGTATTTAGCTATGTTTGATTCCACCATTTGAATGGTCTTAGTTCAAGAGGATGAATTTGGAAATGAACATGTGATTGATTACTTAAGTAAGAACCTTACACTGACCGAGATCAAGTATACACATGTGGATAAATTGGCCTTGGCAGCCGTTCAAGATGTCCAAATATTCTGTCACTATATATCTTTAGGACAAACAACTATGATATCTGACGGCAACCCTATGATGTACATTTTTACTAAAAAATTTCTAGGGGAAAATACTAGAAATTGATAGTTATACTACAAGAGTTCAATTTGGAATTTTAAAAATCCAAATCTAAGAAATCACTAGTCTTTGCTGAACTTATGTGTGACTTTCCCTACACTGCATCTGAAACTGTGGTAGAAGACCATCTCCCTGATGAATCTCTGTTTCTTATCAGCAAATTGGATCCCTGGTATGGACATATCATTATATATCTTCAAACCAAAACTTTTAGGCCTAAAATTTCACACTCCGATCGATGTAGGATTCGATACTAGTCTCAACAATACAATATTTTTGGTGAAACTATTTACCATCATGGTGTTGATTCTGTCTCTTGACGTTATTTAATTCATGAAGAAGCTGAAAGGGTTTTAAATGACTACCACTTTATATTTTGTGGCAGTCTTATGTCTGGGTTTTCCACAACCCAAAAGATATTGTGTGCTGGCTATTTCTGGCCATCACTCTTCAAAGATTGTATCCTTGCAATTAGAAAATGTCACAATTGTCAATTTTTTATTGAAAGATATGTGCACCTCCCACTCCTCTTCACCCAATCATAGATGTTGGTCCATTTGAAAAATGGGGCATTGATTTCATTACATGTAACCCTCACTCGGTCGGGGGGGATGGGTATATTATTCTTGTTGTAGATTATTTTACCAAATGGGCTGAGGCAAAGCCTACATTTAAGGATAATGATAAAACTTCAACTATTTTCATATTCAATCATGTGACTGTTAGGTTTGATGTCCCTCAATCCATCATTACGGATCATGGTAGCCACTTTCGAAACATTATGATTACTGAAATTTTCGCTCAAATCAGCCTACAACATGGTAATTCCACACCTTATTATCCACAGGTGAATGGTCAGGTTGAGGTTGTAAACAAAGTTTTAGCCAATATTATTAAATGGATTGTAGGAAGTCATAAATCAAATTGGCATACCATTATTTTTTCAACATTGTCGGCATATTGTACCTCCACAAAAACATCTATAGGGTTTACTTCTTTTCAACTCATTTATGATTTGGAAGTTGTTTTACCCATTGAATGTGAAATTCCATCACTAAAATAGTCATTGATTTATTATGAGCTACCTCTGAAGAGGAAGAGCGCTTCTTATACTTAGCATAATTAAATGAGACTCGCTGCACCACTGAATTAGCTTCCAAAGCACATAAAAAACGTGTTAAGGCACAATATGATCAAATAGTTAACCCTAGTGTCTATTTAGAAGGTGATCTAGTCTTAGTATATGATCAAGTTCACGATAAGCTAGGCGCTGGTAAATTTGAACCAATGTGGCATGGCCCTTACATTGTTAAGCGTGCGCTTGCAAAAGCGGCCTATGAATTAGTTGATTTTGATGGTGTCCCTTTAGATAAGCCTAGAAATGGTCTTTATTTGAAGAGATATTATGCATGATTTATCTTTTGAAGATCTTCATTGTACATTAGTTACATTTTAGGAAAAATGTGCCTTCGATTAGTTATTTTTCTTCGCGATTTTCTACTATTTTTTCTGATTATCTTAATTACTTTTAATATTGTAGATGTCGAAATTCTCTTAGAATTACATTGGCTTTGATGAAGGCGCCCGTCGTAGTACACAAAACCTATCTTCCACTGCTTGGGTTATCTATTCACCCATTGATGAGTTAGTTTCTATTCATATGGTTTTCCTCAGTTTAACAACAAACAATATTGCAGAATATAGCATAGTCATTGAGCTATTATATGATGCCATTGAATTTGGCATTCGATGTTTGATTGTTAGGTTAGATTTGCAACTCATTGTATTACATTTGAATTATGTTTATGCAATAAGAAATCCATTATTGTTAAGAATGTTTTTAAGGGCCTGTCTCTTGGAAATACAATTTGATTACATTGAATATCAACACATTTCAAGAAATTTAAACACGTTAGTTGATGCATTAGCTAATCAAGTTTTAAATATACATTTGCAACTTTGAACGTAAATCAAAACAATATTCAATCAACATTGAACAAGATACTTAGAGACCAAAAGTAGTAATCATCATTAGGTCAAAATAGTTGTTTATCATAGTGTGTCAAAAAATATAAATCATATGAGATCATCGATCTCAAACACCTTATGATCTAAAGGTACTGATACAAAAAAAACAAAAAAATTTGTCTAAAACGACCATCAAATATCCATGATGATCACGATAGCATAGTATAGCATGCGTCACTTGGCACAGGTATCACCTAAATAGACCAGGAACCCTAGTCACATGCCTCTGGTATCAAAGAGGAAAATCATCCATCCTAGTCTCCGGGATATCTATGGTAACCCTCTCTAGATTGTGTTCCAACTCTGTAAGGGCCTCGGTTGCATCAGTCTGCGGTGGAGCTGCTGCTATCGGTTGTTCTCCTCATATATCAAAACGAGAAAGCACTGCTGGTTATACTAGGCCTACATCTGCGCTAAAATGTTTTTTATTATCAGTATTGGATGATAAAAATAAAATAAAAATGATAAACATAACAAATCAAAATGAGATTGTTAGGTCCTAGTAATTTGTTAGATTGGAAAGACAAAATGTATAGGGGTAACATCAGACCAGTATTTGGAGTCCTAGGACCTATCCTTCCTGGAATCAGAGAGGGCTCTCTCTATGTTTGTATGAAAAGTGTACCTTGTTAGCTTTTAGGTTTTGATTTAGGCTAGTTATTAGGTTTAGGTTTTGTTTGTTGTTTGGTTGGTTGGGTAGGTTGTCAAGCAGTTTAGATAGAGTGAGAGATTGTTAAGCCATTGGACTATGGAGTCTACAAATGTATTGAGGAGTTTAATCAATAGGTCTAGGGTGTATCATAGAGAAAATATAACAAATTCAAATGGATCTAAAGGCTTTATGTGAATGAAATGAACATCAAATTTGTGAACATAATAGGTGCAAAAGGGCAGTTAAGAATCCTTAAACGAATATTTTTAATAAGAATTGCCTTTAAGACTACTAAGCATGAAGTAATAATCAGATACAGGGCATACCAATAACTTATTTGACTAAACCCAAGCAAGCAAGCATGAAGAAAACAATCCAGTGAATTATAGAAGGCAAGAAACTTGTAAATCTTCTAGTGATTTCACAAGCTTAAGAAAACAGTTAAGATAAACACATAGCATAGATCAAATAAGAGGGAACTCCTAACATCATTAATAAAGCTATAAATACCTCCAAAGCAACTAATTAGATGAGCAAAAGGGAATGGTGAATCATAGAAATCTTTAGCTAAACCTAGTAAGCAATACTTCAGAGTAAAAGACCTTAAAAACAATGTTTAAGTAATGGCAAAGAGTAGGGCTAACCATAAAACTACTTTGAAGTTTGCTTTATTGAATCATCTTTAATATAAAAAAACATAAGTGGGTCTAGAGAGAAACTAATAATTCTCTAAAATTACCTAGGAGAGGAAAGCATAGAAGCAATAAAGAACAAACAGAGCTAAGGTGCCTCTAAACAACATTTCTTAGCCTAAAACTTTTGTCCTACTGCATTAGAAAGATGGAACAAAATGAAAAGATGATAAAACGATAAATAAATAAGGAACACATCACCATTTAATATGCTCAGGAATCTTGCAAGTAAGCCTTCTCCATTGTCAAGCATGCCAAGCCATCCACAAAAACCAAAGCCAAATTTCTCTCTAATCTCAAAGTCTATGTATTACTCTCAATAATAATCCAACATGTAAAATGAGGCCTAAATGCTGTATTTAACAATAAAAGAGGACCAAAACCCTAACTAGGGTTTGAAAAAGTCATAAATACTCATAAATACCATTTATGTCCAAAGAGACCATGCAAGGCCCAAGGCATAAAATATCTAATGAAATAAATGCAAAATAACTTCTAACACCTAACTTTAGAGTGATTTGCCCAAAAATATACAAAATATCCATTTTCCATAAACGAGTGTCTTTTGTTGACTTTTGCACATAAGGGTGCAACAGAGAGGTCCAAGGGCGCAGTGCCTGCATGGGAAAATTGGGTCACCTTGTAGTTGAATTTTGAAGGCCTTCCCGATGTCGGAATGAGCTCTGTGATGGCTCGTTGGAAAGCCTATCAAGTCTACTTTCCAAAAATTCTCTTGGTTTTCTGATTGGACTTTATTTATCTATTCAGAAGTCAAAACTACCAAGGATTCTAAGGGATCAGTTCCAGCCCTGAAAACGTGGCAGAAAGGTGAAAGTTTGCATGTTTTTGGGCCTTTTGGAGGACCAAAAATACTCCAAATGATCTAATATTTGGTGTGCATGATGCCCTTGGCCTAATGATTCCAAGAATGTAGATTTTACCTCCAATGGATGCCTGTATAAAAAGCGCAGCGCCAAGGGTGTTGCGCCCTTGGCCCTCAAAATCAGTAAAAAAACCAAAAATGTCAAAAACTTGCCAAAATTTGCAAATATCTCCCTCATGGTGTTTGGGATGCCTGTAGAGAAGCATCAGCTAGTATTTCAAGGTTTGTTTGGTCTTTTTCTTCCTTGAGTGCTTGAATTTTGGTAAGGGCTCTTTTGAGCTTGGCCCTTGCAATTTGATTTCTCAAGGCATAGTGCTTGGCCATATTATTTTGAAGGTCAAGGTCCCTTTGTGTCTTTGCTAGATGATCCTCCAAGTATGTGTTAGCCCTCTCTAACCAAGGCTCTTTATCATACTCAATCTCCATGGCAAGCAGCTCACTTGGAGTGAGTTGTTCTGCCAATGTTGTTTCTTGCTCCTTCTCCTTGGCCAAGGCCTTCCTCAAGGCCATTGTCCTTGGCCTTCTTCTAGATAGCTAACCTTCTTCATCTTCACTCTCCTCAAAAACACCCAAGACTTCAGCAAGCCTAACCTTGGTCCTTTCAGCCTCTTTCCGGGCTCTGATTGCCTGAACCTCATAAATGGCCTTTTGTGTCTCCAAATGCTTGTTTTCAGTCTCATAATAGTGGATAAAATTCCTAGCCCTAGCTAGGTTGGCTTGAAAATCCTTGATTTGGGAATCCTTACCCTTGAGCATCATTCTTGAGACCCTTGCCTCGTTCTCATCATCACTGCCAACATGAATGATTTCAAATTCCTACTCAGTCTCATGTTGATCTTCTTCTTCTTCCTTCATGACCTTCTCTTTTCCTTTGGCCATCTGCTTGGCTGAAGTGGAAGGCATGGCCCCTTGCCTTTTAGAGGCAAAAAACACATGCCTCCTTCCTCTTTTATAAGTCAAAGAAAAAGGTTCAATTTTACTCATTTTTGTGCCTTCACCATTGCTGCCATCGTGACTGTCATTATCATTGATATCCTTACTTCCCTCTTGGATTTTATAGCTGCTCTCATGGTTGCTTTCATCTTTCTCCATGTTCTTTGCTTCATCACTGATTTCTGCACTGTCATTATCTTCACTGTGTTCCTCTGCCTCACTGATATTTTTTTCACTGATATTAGCTTCTATTTCTTCTTCTTCACTGCTTTTGGAATCTTCATTTTGTTCACTGACTTGTGGGTTGTCATTGTTAGTATGAATCCTTTGTCGAAGTGTACGAAAAAGGACCACTTTATCTACGCATAACTAATAGCCCTAACAACAAAAGTGGCTGCCAATATCTTCAGATCTGTGGTTAGTTGAACAAGAAAAGAGCTGCAAAAATCAGATCTATGCATGAAAAGACATTAAGCAGTAAAAACAAGGGTTTGCTCCATATACCAATAGACAAGACAAGAACAATTTTTGAAAGAATTTTTGTATTAATTGGGCACCTGGGAGGAAAAAAAGAAGGTGTATCCAATTCTCCTTAGTGGGATGGGTTCTTGGAAGTCCTCAGCACTTCAGATCTAAGATTTCTCTCTCTTGTTGGTGTAGAAAACCCAATGCAAAGAATAGAGCTCAATGGGAGCTCACACAACAAATGATGGAAAAATGTGACCAAGTGTATAGATCCAGAGTGATCTAATAGGCAACAAAAGGTGAATAATGGTAGGAAAAACCCTCCTATTTATAACAAAATATTGGGTCATTCTAGATCTTGGTGCATGATTAAAATAATGTTAACCAAATCTAGATCCACCTTTTATAGAATATTTTATTATATTTGTTGGAGGGAAAAAGTATTTGGCTTGGGTCAAATCCCTTTATTTGTCAAAAATAAATAAATAAATGATTTATTTATCTTTTTATGGAAGTGGTTGAAAGATAATTAAATAAATAATGATTTATTTAATTATTTGTGGGTGATTTGGTCATATTTAACAAGGAATACTATCTAAATAAGATTTAAATAATTATTCCTAGAAAATAATAAGATAAATAGAGGTTTATCTAATTAATTTATTTGTTTTTGGGTTAAACATGACTGGGAATAATAATTAAATTATGGTTTAATTAATTATTCCATGAGGAAAATGAAACAAATATAGGTTTGTTTAATATTTCCTTTTGGGGTTTCCTGTTTAGACCATAAACAACCTAATAAATGTGGTTTATTAAGTTATTTAACATAGTGAAGGCAATTTTACTTAGGGTAAAATTGGTCTTACATGGTGTACTTGCGTCCATCTAATGATAATAGGTTAGATGACCAAAAAATGGTGTAACAGTCATCATCACTGATATTGGCATCATTTACATCAGCCTCACCTTTAGTGTCCTGATTGCTAGGTGATTCATCATTTGTTTCTGCACTACCTTCATCACCAATGATCTTTTCATTCTATTCCATGCTCTCTGCTTCATTTTTGTGACCCTTACTATGCTCTTTATTGCTATCATCATCTCCAATGCCTTTAGACTCAGTGGACTCTTCTTCACTAACATTTTCTGCCTCATCTTCATTATTACTTTGGATGCTTTCTTCATCATTTTTATCATATTTATTTACATCTACCTCCATGTATTCTTGGCCACTTTCTTCATTTGTGTTCTCACTACCTTCTGCAGTGCCCTCATCTTCTTCATTGGTTTCTACACTGTTGTTTACCTTATTGACATCAAGCTCATCATTTTGTTCCTCATTCTCACTGATATCTACCTCTTCTGACCTATTTCCATCATGGCTCATTTCTTAACTGTCTTCTTCTGCCTCTTCACTATTTTCTAGACTTTCATTTTGTTCCTCATTACTGCTAGGAGCCTCATTGTTTTCACTATCATGACTATCAACATGGATCTTTATTTCACTGCCATGTTCTTTACTGCCTTCCTCCTCACTACTACTTGCCTCATTATTGCTAGCATCCTCATTTTCTTCTTTTTCCATGCTTTCTGCCTCATCACTGACCTCTGCCTATTCATTTTCTTCTACTTCACTGCTTGATTGATCATTAACCTCTCCTTCATGGTCACTTGATTGTTCATTTTCACTTTCCTCATTGCTTAATGCATTGGGAGAAGGTGATGAAGGAGGGTTGTCTTGAGGTGAAGGAACATGTGTAGATGGTGAAACATGATCAATAGGAGATGATGGAGGAGTAAGGACAAGAGGATGAGATGATGAAGGCATGTTTTGCTAAGGATGAGGTTGTGGGTTGGTGAATACTTCATGGGCATTGAAAACCTCCCATGGAATACCCTTTTGCTCCAATTGATGCATCACAACCATTTTGATGAGAGAGTGGTGAAAGAGGCTCTGCATTTTCTATGAAGGGTCTCTCTTTTGTACAATATAAGACATCTTGTCAATACTCCTATAGAGGTAGTAGGGAAAATGCAACATCTTAACCCTAGTAAAGTACATGAGAAATCTGATGTGATAGGAATAAAGCCTAAAAAACTTTCCCTCACATGTGAAGTATTTCATAATGACCCTCATAATGGGTGCATACCTCTCGAGAAAATGTGAAAAAGGAAATATAGATTTGTTGTAGTCTTTGTATCTGGGTTTGAGGAATGGCTCACAGTGGCTTATGTCTAAATTGGCCTATTTGAACCCCTTTTCACCAACACTAGGTATCCTAGTGGAAATAGCAATGACATCTGACGACAGCTCAAATTTTACCTCTGCAAGATTGACTTGTTTCTCATGTAGGTTAAGGATGAAGAGCCTAGTAAGCTCAGGGTGATTTTGTACCTGTTGTACTCTTTCACAAAAATGAAAACACCCCACATTTTGGAAACTGTGACAGTCATCAGGGATATATTAAGTTCCATTTTGTTTTGAGGTTCAAACCTATTAATCCTCCCACCTCTGTATTGATGCCTTCTTGGCACTTGGCCTTCTTCACTACTACCACTGTCACCTTCCCTTGACATTTTGATTCACTACTATTTTTGAAAACCCTAGTTCTTCTTATGAAAATTATATGTAAAGGTAATGGAACGGTGGTAAAATGGAAGCCTTTTACAAGTGAGGGATGAGTGAGAGAGGGTGAGGCAAAACCCTAATGACCACCTTTACTGATTTGTTTAAATCTCTATTTGACACCTTGCATTGATGGCAAATGGATATGGTGGAAGGAAATGAATATGTCAATTTGCTTGTGGTGTAGGGGCCATATTTTTTGAGGGAATGGAGAGGGTGAGGGAACAACCCTAGATAAATGAGCAATTTTTCAACAAGGTAACCCCCTGTGTGTTCTCAGTATTTAAATGGAGGAGTGCCTTAAATAGTGGTGATTTTAACATGAGAATTAGGTTTTTCTTCCTAGGTCTTCAAATTTCCTCAATAAAAAATCACCACATATGCTTTGAAGAAGGGCCTGACATCCACTTACCTCTCAAAGATTCTTTGAGGACACCTGGAAAGAAATTTGAAGGGTTCTTTGAGTGTTGAACTGGTGTGGAGGCCATCCTGGCCAAATGTGTAGCGTGTGAACGAGATGTTGGGTTGGCCAAACGTGCAATGTGTGCACGGGATGTTGGGTCAGGCTGCATGCGCAACGCCTGAGTGCATGGGGTGTCGAGTCGGGATGCATGCAACACTGTGTGCCAGGCGTGCAGTGCCAGAGTTCTTCTGCCTGGTTTGTTGGGTCTTCTGGGTGAGTGCGCAACGCATTGGTAGGTGCACAACACGTACCTCCAGGCGTGCAACACCATGTAAAATTACACAGGGTTAATGACCAGACATGCAACACAGTCCTGAATGCGCAACACCAAGTATACTTGCCTGAATTAACTCAGAAAACTCACGGTTTTTCTCCTTGCCCGCTCTGATGATTTTGCAAGTGCATAATGAGCTATATGAGGAATCAAATGACCCTTTATAGTCTAGGAAAATAAATTTAATCCCAGAAAACCCACTTTCTAATTTTTTTTGAGCCTTTTCATTCTTTTCACTGATATTTCTTTGTCTTTTTTCTGCAGGTGAAAAACATATTTACTTGGCTTTTACTCTTTGGGAGTTTGACATAATCATTTGATGTTTTCTCTGGGGGGTTGCACTTAGTAGGATCTTCCAATCTCCCTGTGTTTTTCATCATAATATTAAACTTGTCTTTCTCACCTTTTCTTACTACCCCATTTACATTGTTTTCTATACTGATGACTGAAGTGGTGAACTTTGACCTTCATGTTTCCCCTTGAAGAATAATAAGCTCATTTGAACATATTCTGAGAATTTAACACATTAACACCTTCAAAAAATGTCCTTTGGCATGCATTATGAATTCAAACTATGTCCTTTACCTTCTTTGGCCACTTCTGATTTGTAGGTGCCTGAAAACCTTGGCTTCACCTTTCTCACTCATCCTTAGGCATGATAAACTCACCTTTGACCAGCACTATGGAATTAAAAATCATGCTCTTTACCTTCTTTTGCCACTTCTGATTGGCAGGTGCCATAAAACATTGAATTATCCTTTATACTATTGGTGATAACTTGCTGGAGACATGCAATTGGCCTTTTTTTAGCCTGAGGGTTTGATCTATTCATCTTTGCACAGCAACAACCCTAAAAACTTTCCTTTCTTCTACCTTGAAACTCAACCTCATATTTTGCTCATTTATGCATGGCAAGCTTATTAAAACATCTTTGAGGGTTTTGATTTCATAGCAACACTGTCAAAACCATTTCTTTCTTACATTACGAAGTTGTAATAATGTTTTTTACCCTTTTTTACACTTCTTAGTGTGGGTGACTTGAATAAATGGATTTTCCCTTTTTCACTGTGTTGGAGTTCCCATGTTTTGGCCAGATTGGTAGGACCAAAAGATGAGATAACATCAAAACCACTTTTAGACCTCAGGATCTAGCCCTCCTGGGTCCAGAGAGGGATATATCTATATAAGAAAAGGTTTTATGTCTTTGTAGCTCAGAGTTAAGTTTTTAGGCTAGTTATAGGCACGGGGTTTGTTTGTTTTACTTTTAGTTTGGTTGTTGGGAATCAGGAAAGAAGGTTTCAATATAAGACAAGGATGAACAAAGAGGATTTTAGGCAAAGGAGGGATGATTTCAGAGAACATTCAAGACCATTGGGCAATGGAGTCAGAAAAGGGTTTACTTGCTATTCAATATCCAGGCTTTCAGTTGGGCTAGTAATCTAAAGCATTGGATCTTAAAGATGATTGTATGGCATGAAATGGTAAGAGAGAAGGTGAAAGCAAGGAAACCTCCAAGGTGGCCTTTCAGGAATCAGATCCAAGGACAGGACATGCCATTGGACAACCTATGATCCAGAACCTATAAGGTTAACTCTTCAGACAAGGAAACACTAAATATTTAGAACACGAAGTTGAAAACCTGAGATCAGAGAGAGAATTTGAACTCTCAATGCTTTGGCATCCAGCTTAAGGGAACTTAGGAAGGTTCAATTAACTGAAAAGGACCCTAGTGAGACAGAGACAGAGTTCTAAACTCCCAGTATCCCAATTCATTCAATTAAAACCTACCAAGAACATATAAGAACAGATTCATTAATTCATACATCAGCTAGCAGCATATCCGACCACTACACTGGTTAAATTAGCTTGAAATAAATCCTCAGATAACACATACAGAAAAAAACATTGAAGGCAAGGAGAGTAGAAACATAGGGTACCTATCAAGGGTAAATCCTATGCCAGATTTCTGATGCGAGCCAATAGAAATGAAATATAATGAACTAAAAAGGAAAACATGGACAAAGACAGAAAAACATCACCGCTGCTTTAAATCAGGATCCAAAGAAATGTGCTTGTCATATTAAAAAGCAACACCAGTCAAGTACAACACTACCAATAGCTTGATATTCAGTCTGAAAAAATCTTCCTCATCCTATCTTACAACTTTACACAAAGAACATGTCTCCAGAGAAACAGCTTGCAATTCACAGATAGCCGATCAAAAACCTTTACAATGAGTTTCTTCATGAATTTTATAGCTAAAAGAGGCTAAGGGGGTAGATGGAAAACTAAATGTAGCATTAAAACTCAGAAGAGGAAGAGGGTCGAGACCCCATTCTATTTTAAATGTCTAAGCATTTAACTTCTGTACTCTTTGGATGAAAGAGTGGTCTTCGTCAGGCTGCAATTTACTCCAGGTGTGACTTTGACATACTTGCTGTAATACCTCTATAGAATTCTGATGAACTGAACAAGGGCAAATCAACGATTTCAGATCTGCCATACCATGTAACAAATGCTTCTGGTAGCATAGGACTGTTGTCAGGGCTAGAAAAATTCTCTTTTACACAATGTAGACTGAAACATTAATGAGTACTGTGTCCTTCATGGGAGGAGACATTATGCTGATATAGACACCCTGATGATATTATTTTCTATGCATTGGATATTTTGAGTGATCCACGGGGTCTTCGATCTAGTACCCTGCCTTAAATTACTGACTCCAGGCTTCAAAAATCTTTGATTACCGGTCTTAAATTATCTAATCTTTCACTGATACTCTTTTGCTGCTCCATTCCTATCTCTGTCTGCAAAATCTACGCTTTGATGGCTCTGGGAAGGTTTTTCAAAGTTTTACCCTGCTCTTTTAATGTAAGTCATGTCATAACACCTTCCCAGGACTTCCTTCATAATTTCGATCTCTACACATGGTCTTCCCTGCATTTTTTGCCACTATAACAGTGACTGTGAATCATGGCGGTCGTTTAACGCCGGTACCCTTCAAAACACACAAACCTGTCAAGAAAACCATGCATGGTGAGGGTGGACGCAATGGGAACAATGAGAATGGTAGCACAGTCTGGTGAAATGGTGGAACAGTGCAGGACGATGGTGTAAAATGCAGCGAACAGTGGAGAAATGGACTGGTGAAAGTTGGCGGAGTGCAGCAAAATTTGAATGTGGAGATTTGACATTTTGACCTTTGAATGAAATACAAAGGTGCCAGATGAAAGTGCGATGAAAATATATGAACACATGTGGAATGGTGACGTGGCGGGACCTAGTCAATGGTGGGGCATGCATTTAATCTAGACCGTCCGATCTCACGAGGAGATCAACGGTTGAGAACGTGTCAGAGGGTGATGGATGGTGGGCCAGGGGTCCCTTTGCCTTGGATTAACTCCCGAGCATCTTCGTGGCGCAAGAACCATTGGATGGACAGCTTCAGATCAGATGATGTATGCGCATATCGCACCGGGTCCATGGTTGAACGTTAATGCGCAATGGGGGGTGGTTTTTCAATAGTGCGCGGAGCCACGCATCATGCGGTGAATGGCATCGCTTCAAAACAAAAAATACAGCCCACCCTCCAAAAGCAGTGCGATGGAAACTAGTAGTTTTGAACAGTGCTTTGGCGCGGGGACCACTGGGGTGGGTGAAAAAAGGACCATAGATCTGCGGATCAAATCGATGGTGGATATGCGATCGGAGGGTTAAAAGGGGAAATTAAACCAAACGAGGGGTGTGTGTAGGATTAAAGGGGATTTTGGGATAATTTAGAAAAACAAGGGGAAGGAAGAACAGAGGGAAATAGGGGCTAAGTGAAGATGAAATAAGGGGAAATGCCTTTGGACACTCTTTTTACAACAGAGAGGCTTGGAAACAGTAGTGGAATTTTGCCAAAGGGCAGAGGGTATGGAGAGGCTTTCAAGGATGATGTGTTTTTAAGGAGAAATGCATTCCTTGAAGGCTCCAAAAAACAATTTAGCCCCCTGCTTGCTTGTCAAGAAATTTATAGGGGGCTAATAGTGGCTCCACATGGGGATGGCTTCTTCTTGAAGGAGTCAAGAATTCAGAAATGATCTTTGAGGTAGGCTAGATGCCTGATCTTTGAGCTATCTGCATTCTTTGATTTTCAGCTACCACAAACATGATAGATCAGCAAAACATTCCCAAACCATCTACCTACCCTGACTATAGTCCTATCATTTTCTCTTCCAGGGTGCATTTGGACTAGTAAACCCTTTACATCATTTATTTTTTATAAACAAGAAAATAAACCTATTCTATTTCTACCCTTATTGCTCCATGAGACCAGATTAAACTGTTGGTATCATATGCTTCTCTACCTAATATAATATCTGCTAGGATTAGACTGTCCAGCAGATTTCTTCTCTACATTCTACAACAGAAATTTGAAACAGTCAAACTAGGATTAGACAGTCTAGTTTGCTGTGGATCCAAGGCATAAAGACAGTTTCACATGGACAAAAATTTGCATAAAACCGAAACAAAAACTTGAAGGTTTTAAAACTGAAACTTTGAAGCATCCTTCCTTTCTTTGTGACTCAAGTTTTGAGCTTGTTGGAGTCACTTTCTCTTCTTAATTTCAGCTCTAGTTTTGGGCATGTTAGAGCTGATCCTTTTCTACTTTGCTGGTTCAGGTTTTAATCATGTTAGATCCAATCTTTTGCACCACAGAGGTTCATGTTTTGAGCATGTTTGAACCTCTCTTTTCTCTCTGTTTTTTGGAGCATTTTCTCTTTTTCTTGAAAACAAACACAGCAATGGTATTTACAATGGAAATGGGAACTGGAAATTGGAAATCAGCAGAAGTAGTGTTTGAGCATCCTGCCATTGACAGGACCCCCAAATAGCTCTGTACCATCTAGTTCTTGTAGAAAAAAGGAATTTGGACCCACGGTGGCCTAGATGATGTATGGACCCTGCCACAAACTGTCAAACTTGTCGTGCTTTCCTTTGTCTTCTCTCCTTGAGTCCCACTTCAAAACTTTATTTCCAATTTTGAAGTCAGAAGCTTTGGTTCTTCTGTCAAACAACTTCTTTATGTTTTCTTGAACTTTGATAGCTCTATTATAGACCTCTTCCCTTGTTTTTTGGAGATGAATTTTCTGATTTATCCTCCTTACCATGCTATCCTCTTCTGTCTGAATTTCTTGGAAAAGTTTAATCACTGGTACCCCAAGGCTGGTATGAAATACTGCTTCTGTTCCATAGACAAGTTGATATGGTGACATGCCAATGGATTTCTTTGTTATAAGCCTGTCAACCCACAAAGCATGCACCAACTTGTTATGCCATGTTTTTTTGTTCTCTTCCAGCAGCTTTTTGATGATGGTCACCAGGCTCTTGTTTGATGATTCACCTAACCCATTACCTTGTGGGTAATAAGCAGTTGAATGACCGAGTGCTATTTTATACCTGTGACAAAAATCGACCACTTTCTTGGATCCAAAAGAAGCAGCATTATCAGTGATTATTTTCCTTGGACAGCTAAACCGAGAGAGGATGTGGTCTTCTAGGAACCTAATAATGACAGAATCTGTGGCATTCCTAAAAGGTATGACCTCTATTTACTTAGTGAAGTAGTCTATGGCTGTTAAGATCCAATTGTGATGGGAAAAATAATCAGGGTGTATTTATCCTATGAAATCTAGGCCCCATTGCATAAAGGCCCCCTCGAAAATGATGGGTTGTAAAGGTAGGGGGAGGAGCTTTCTTTTGTCTTAAAAAATCTGGCATTTATGGCAGGCAATTATCATCTTATGGATGTCATTGAAAAGTGTAGGCCAATAATAGCCAGCTCTGAGTATTTTGTTAGTAGTGGCTTTCCAATTTAGGTGGCCTCCACACTCTCCTGCATGGAACTCTTGTTTCATCCTCTCAGTTTCAGTTTCAGGCAAACATTTAAGCAATAGGCCATTTGTATTTTTCCAGTATAAGCAGTTATTCAGTATGCAATTTCTCCTGGCTTTTATTTTTAGGAGTTTGTCCTTGGTCTTTGAATGTTTGGGAGGGTCACTGAGGTGTATGAGCACATAAAAAATGTCAGAATACCATGGAGAGTTCTGAAACTTCTCCTTGACAGTGGGATCAGGCAATCCATCCTACTCATCCAAGGCATCCACCATGTTTATGTCAAGGGCTTGTAAATTTGATTCAGCCATCAGTTGAGCTAGGCCATGACCTTTGATCACTTTTGTGGGTTTTATCTCAAGGTCATACTCTAAGATCACAAAAATCCATTTGCCCCTCTTCCCATCTGGGTCTTGGGACAAGATGTCTTTAACTACTATATTTGGCACGTAGGCTATGATGTGGGAATGCAGTATGTACACCCTAAAGTCTTTCAAGGCCTTCACCAAGGCATAGGCCTGTTTCTTTATTATGTTGTATTTCAAGGGTGCATCCCTCAGAGCTTTATTGAAGAAAGAAATGGGTTGTTCCATTCCCTCTAGATTTTTCTGCAGCAGAACTGTAGCTACTGTATGCTCGAAGGAGAATGAAAAAATCAGAAATTCCTTTGAGAAATAAGGACTGATTAGGATAGGAGCCCGAGTGAGTGCAATTTTAACTGATTCAAAAGATTTCTTTGCCTCAATAGTCCACTTAACCCCTACACCCTTTTTCAGCATATTAGTCATATTCCTGAGGTGTTCAGCTAAGTTGGGAATGAACCTCCTTAGGAATTTGATTTTCCCAATAAAGGAGTGTAACTCTTTGATGTTTCTCGGGTGTGTGATTTGTAGTATTCCCTCAACTCTCTGTGGGTCTATCCTAATCCCCTTCTCAGATATAATGTGGCCGAGAAGCTTAGCTTCTTACAACCCACATACAGTCTTTTTAGGATTCAATGACAGACCGAACCTTCTACATTTTTCAAACACTCTTCTCAGATGCTTTAGGTGTTATTCTTCAGTCTTGGAATAGACTTATATATCATCCAGGTAGATGACAATGAAGTATCCTATTTCATCTAAAAAGGCTATGTCCATTGCTCGTTGGAAGGTTGCAACAGCGTTCATCAGTCCAAAGGGAATTTTTACACACATAAAAGTACCCCATAGAGTGGTAAAATCTATCTTGATTTGGTCTTCTGGGAGTACTAAAACTTGGTTGTAACCTGAAAAACCATCTAACAGGGAGATCCTTCTTAAGCCTACTACCCTCTGAAGAATGTGTTCCATTTTTGGCAAAGGGTAATTGTCTTTGAGTGAGGCTCTGTTAAGGTTCCTGAAATCTATGCACAATCTGATCTCACTTTTTTTCTTTCTCACAGCTACAAGGTTTGAGACCCAATCAGAAAACCTCATAGGAACTATTATGCCTGCCTCATACATATTCTTTATTTCCTTTTCCACTGCAGGTAATTGTTTTGGGTTTATTCTATGAAGTTTTTTTCTGAAAGGTTTCTAGTTCTCTTCCAAAGGTATTTTGTGTTGTATGATGTTTGTGTCATGGGCCTTTAAGTCCTCATAGCTCCAAGCAAACACATCAATGAATTCTTTGAACAAGTCAATATATTTATTTTTCATATTTGCAGGCAGGGACTTAGCCAATTTGATCATCTTGGGCCTATCTCCAATGCTTATGTTGCATTCCTCGACATCAGAGTCTTAGTTTTCTATAGTGGGCCTTTTTTCTACATCATCAAAGTCAAAAATATCTTCTAAAGGTGCCAGACGTTGGGGTATGTTATTATCTTTGGCCTGCAACACCTCTACTTCCTTTTTATCTATGTTTTCATATTCTTTAGTCGGATTTCCAAGTTGTTCAGTTAAGGTGTTTATTTCTATGTTACAGGGTGTTTTTTCCTCGTCTGAGGGTTCATCACTTAGGCAACTATCATTGGACTTAGAGTCTGAGTACGGGAATTCAAACTCGTTCCTACCTGTTAGGAAATCTTCAATCTGCTTATCATCCTCAAAGACTTGCCAATATTTTTCATTGTCCGACACTGCAGGTCTGAATTTGGTCTGAATGATGATTTGTTGGTCACTGGGAGGCTTGTGATACGAACTAGCCACGCAGGCTAATCCATTTGCAATTGCATTCTGACTCCTAGGGACAAACACTAGTTCATATTCCACAAAGGTCTTCAATAAATCCATGGCATCATTCCTATATGCTCTCAACCTAGGGTGTTTAGCTGTATACTCACCGTTCACTTGTTTTATGACCAACTCAAAGTCTCCACGCACAATTATCCTATGAGCTCCTAATTTTTTCAACAGATTCAAGCCTAGTATAAGAGCCTCATATTTTGCGATATTATTAGTACATTTTAAGTTCAAATTAAAGGCATGGCTCTCTGCATAGTCACTCTCGGTCTTATGTACCCACACTCCTTCTCATGCGGTTATCTTGGTGCATGACCCATAGAAACTTATTTCCCATAAAGGTTTTCTCTCAGGCTTAACATCGTTTCGTTCTTAGTGTGGTGCATGGGCTTGTGGAGGGTGACTAATCAGTTGATTGCATTCTATTTTTTTTTCACTCTGAGTTTCTGTTTTAGTGCACTGTCTAGAGTTTTCTACATTGTTCTCTTCTGAGTATAGAGTAGCCATTATGTTAAAGTCCATGGGCTCTGTTTCCTTGTTTGTATCTCTGTTTTTGAATTCTGACCCCTCTAAGGCTTCATCAATACAAAGGATGAAGGAGTCAAGATCTGTGTGTACAGAGTATAAAGGTGAATTTTCAGGCTTTTTAGGGCTGCTAACCAGGAATTTCATTTGTGCCTCTCTATACAGTATTCTAAGTTGGTTAAAGACCAGGATTGTGGCATAGGCCCCATCCATCTGAATTGTACCTTGTAGCTTGGCTCACCATGATCTCGATAATAACATGCCATACTTAGGTGGCGCATCTATCACTACAACATCCATGACCATACACTTGGCTGGAATCTGGGTAAGGCTAACACACAAGTCCTTGATTAGGCCTAGGAATGTTACTCTGCTAGAGTCAAATGAATATAAATCCTTATAGGGATGGGTTATCTCTAGGCCTACTTTTCCATAACTACCTTAGGCATTAGGTTGTGTGATGCACCAGAGTCATGCATTGCATTGTGAAGGATCTTGTCATGGATATTGAGACTGATATAAAAAGGTGGCACTACCCCTTCCTGAAACTTTCCTTCTATCTTTGGACCAAACAGAAGGGTTGGTTGATCATCACTCAAATTGATGGTGTCATTGTTTTCCCCTAGATTTAATGCTTTCAGAATTTGGCCTTTATATACATCGTGAGTGGCCAGCTCAGAGAGTGGGACAAAGATTTTAATTTTCACAATCTCACTCTCCAAATTGAAAGTGGACTGACTCTTTGGAATGTTCAACTCTGTTTTATTAGTCACTACCTTGGTGGTAGAATCAGTGTGTTGATTCTCACTATGTACAGGTTTCAGAACTGTCTTATCAGGAGCACTAACTGCAGTGCTAGTGTTGCTAGTTGGTTGACTATGTTTATCAGTGTTTTGGTTGTCTTTTTCTTTGTTCTTCCCAGAACTTTCAGCTGCTGATTTTTTACTTTTAGCAGTTACTTTAGAAATTTTCTCAGGCCTTTTCTTGATGGTAACCTCAGAAGCCTTTTTTTTGGAAGTGTCTAGGCTCTTTTTGCTTCTAATTTCATACTGTTCTCTAACCTGCATGATGGCATTTTCAAATCCAAGTCTGTAATCCTTTGATTCTAATCTTTCTTCATCCCAGTATGAGGATGAGGGTTGATCTTCCTCTGTGGAACAGTTATGGATTGAGTTTTCTATTTCAAACATGTTTATTGTGGTTCCCTTAGACTCTTCTATGATCCCTCATCTTCATCAAGAAAGTTCTCTTGGAACGGGGGAATAACTTGCTGATCTGAGTCTCTTTGTCTGTTGGGAGTGGTATTGTTTCTTCTAAAGTTTTGGTTCTGGTTATGATTTTGATTTCTGTTTTGATTACTAACTATGACAACCATCTTTTCCATCATTTGTTGTAGCTTTTCCATGTTTTTAGACAAACAATCATAATTGGGGTCAGATGTGGAAGCTACAGTGTCATCTCTATATGTTACCCTCTTCTCAGCTCTCAATCTTGCTTTTTTATCAATCAGGTTAGCCTCTACACTCACTTCTTCCTTTTTCATATCTTCCAGTGTGTTGTAATCCATCTCCCTAAGCCGGTAGGCCATGTCAGCATCAAAGCCTTCCAGATATTTTACCAAATCCATACCTTGGGGAGGTTTCATATGTGGAGGAAGAGCATTATAAACGGTATTAAACCTTGTAGAGTAGTCATGGACACTCTCTCCCACGTTTCTTTTCAGGTTCTTGTATTCTGCTAAGATTTGGAGAGGGTTGGCCTTAACTTCCCATTTGTTTATGAAAATCTGATATAAAGCAGGAAGGTCTTGGACACTATTAGGAGGTATGCCTTTAAACCATTTCTTCACATCACATCCTAAGCTTTGGGCAAAGATTCTCATTTTGACTGTATCATCATCTATCTCCATGTAGTCAAAATAATCTTCCATCCTATCCACATGGTGTTGAGCTGTGGTAGACTCTTTTGGAGTGAAGTGTGGGATTTTTGATTGGTAGTCATTGGGTAAGGGTACTAGAGGCTGAGGTAAAACCAAAGGTGCATACCAGGCTGCCATGATAGTATTTTGATGAGGTGAAGGGTTGGCTTGAGCAGCTGGTATGTGGATGACAGGGATACTAGGACCAACAGAAGTTTTTTGAACAGATTTGGGGTGATAGAGCCCCAAGTTTCGAATGAAGTGAATATTAGGAGGTGTATATGGAGGGGTATCTCTGTCCCTAATGTGTTTACCACTTTGGGTCAGTGAACCAGGTAACTCGAGATTTGGCTGGTTTAGAACACCGAATGACCTAGTTCTTGGTAATCTATTTGGTGTGTCTAGGTCAAAAGGTGGGACTAATAGAGCTGTAAAGTCTTCCGGTGCAGAGTTAGCTCTATGGATGTGGCTGGAAATAGTTGGTCTTTTAAGTGTAGGAGACTTCTTGAGGATGATCTTAGTATTATCAACTATTCCAGGTGGGTTTGGGTTGGGATAAGCTCTTGTGTGAATGGTTCTTGAAGCCATAATGTTGTTCTCCAACCAAGCAGCTTAACCCTACTTGTTACTTCTATTATGGATGATGTTGTAATGGGCTTTGGTCTCCCAGTGGAGTCTTATGTGAACCAAGATAATCAGGAGGCCTACTGATTACCAGTGGAGTCTTTTAATCATTTAGGAACTATGGAGTCACCAGGTGGAAGGTTTAGGATGTTTCAAGAGGGTACACTGTCAACCACAGTGCTTATGTAAGGTCCTTTTAAGGGAAATCCTTAAAACATAACAAAATCTAACTAGAGATGGACTGGGAGGGCATTTTCTAGATATTTCACCTTTGAAATAGGATGAGATCTGGAGGCTGTCTGGCCCTTTCCAGACTCTGTCTAAGAGTGTGGGAGAAAACACAACAAGTGGTATAGAAGTTGATTTGTGAATAGGAGTGTTTGACTGCCAACTTAACTAGATATTGTAGGTTTCTGAGGCTCTTGTGATGTAGTAAGATGGGAAGTACTCAGAAAGTCCCCAGTGGAGTCGCCATTATGTTGGAGTTCCCATGTGTTTGGCAAGATTGGCAGGACCAAAAGATGATACAACATCAGAACCACTTTTAGACCTCAGGATCTAGCCCTCATGGGTCAAGAGAGGGATCTCTCTATATATGCAAAGGTTTTATGTCTTTGTAGCTCAGAGTTAAGATGTTAGGCTAGTTATAGGCACGGGGTTTGTTTGTTTGATTTTTAGTTTGGTTGTTTGGAATCAGGAAAGAAGATTTCAATATAAGACAAGGATGAGCAAAGAGGATTTTAGGCAAAGGAGGGATGATTTCAGATAACATTCAAGACCATTGGGCAATGGAGTCAGAAAAGGGTTTACTTGCTATTCAATATGCAGACTTTCAGTTGGGCTAGTCATCTAAAGCATTGGATCTTAAAGATGATTGTGTGGCATGAAATGGTAAGAGAGAAGGTGAAAGAAAGGAAACCTCCAAGGTGGCCTTTCAGGAATCAGATCCAGGGACAGGACATGCCATTGGACAACCTGTGATCCAGAACCTAAAAGGTTAACTCTTCAGACAAGGAAACACTAAATATTTAGAACATGAAATTGAAAACCTGAGATCAGAGAGAGACTTTAAACTCTCAATGCTTTGGCATCTAGCTTAAGGGAACTTAGGAAGGTTCAATTAATTGAAAAGGACCCTAGTGAGATAGACACAGAATTCTAAACTCCCATTATCCCAATTCATTCAATTAAAACCTACCAAGAACATCTAAGAACAGATTCATTAATTCATACATGAGCTAGCATCATATACGACCACTACATTGGTTAATTAGCTTGAAATCAATCCTCAGATAACACATACAGTAGAAAAAATTGAAGGCAAGGAGAGCAGAAACATAGGGTACCTATCAAGGGTAAATCCTATGCCAGATTTCTGATGTGAGCCAACAGAAATGAAATATAATGAACTAAAAAGGAAAACATGAACAAAGACATAAAAACATCACCGCTTCTTTAAATCAGGATCCAAAGAAATGTTCTTGTCATATTAAATAGCAACACTAGTCAAGTACAACATTACCAATAGCTTGATATTCAGTCTGAAAACATCTTCCTCAGCCTATCTTACAACTTTACACAGAGAACATGTCTCAAGAGAAATAGCTTGCAATTCACAGATAGTCGATCAACAACCTTTACAATGAGTTTCTTCATGAATTTTATAGCTAAAAGAGGCTGAGGAGGTAGATGGAAAAGTAAATGTATCATTAAAACTAAGAAGAGGAAGAGGGCCGAGACCCCATTATGTTTTAAATGTCTAAGCATTGAACTTCTGTACTCTTTGGATGAAAGAGTGGTCTTCGTCAAGCTGCAATTTACTCCAGTTGTGACTTTGATGTACTCACTCTAATAGCTCTGAAAAATTATGATGAATTGAACAAAGGAAAATCAACGATTTTAGGTCTGCCATACCATGTAACAAATTCTTCTGGTAGCATAGGACTATTGTCAGGGCTGGAAAACTTCTCATTTACACAATGTAGACTGAAACTTTAATGAGTACTGTGTCCTTCATGGGAGGAGACATTCTGTTGATATAGACACCCTGATGATATGATTATTTGTTTATTGGATCTTCTGAGTGATCCACGGGGTCTTCGATCTGGTACCCTGCCTTAAATTACTGACTCTAGGCTTCAAAAATCTTTGATTACCAGTCTTAAATTCTATGATCTTTCACTGATACTATTTTGCTGCTCCATTCCTGTCTCTGTCTACAAAATCTGCACTTTGATGGCTCTGGGAAGGTTTTTCAGAGTTTTACCCTGCTCTTTTAATGTAAGTCATGTCATAACACCTTCCCATGCCTTCCTTCATAACTTCGATCTCTACACATGGTCTTCCCTGCATTTTTTGCCACTATAACAGTGACTGTGAATCATGGTGGTCGTTTAACGTCGGTACCCTGCAAAACAGACAAACCTGTCAAGAAAACCATGCATGGGGAGGGTGGATGCAATGGGAATAATGAGAATGGCAGCACAACATGGTGAAATGGTGGAACAGTGCAGGATGATGGTGTAAAATGCAGCGAATAGTGGAGAAATGGACTGGTGAAAGTTGGCGGAGTGCAACAAAATTTGAATGTTGACATTTGACATTTTGACCGTTGAATGAAATACAAAGGTGCTGGACGAAAGTGCGACGAAAATATATGAACACATGTGGAATGGTGACGTGGCGGGACCTAGTCAATGGCGGGGCATGCATTTAATCAGGACCATCCGATATTAGGAGGAGATCAATGGTTGAGAACGTGTCGGAGGGTGATGGATGGTGGGACAGGGGTCCCTTTGCCTTGAATTAACTCCTGAGCATCTTCATGGTGTGAGCACTGTTGGATGTATAGCTTCAGATCAGACGGTGTACGTGCATATTACGCTGGGTCCATGGTTGAATGTTAATGTGCGATGGGGGACGGTTTTTCAATAGTGTGTGGAGCCACGCGTCATGCGGTGAATGGCATCGCTCCAAAATGAAAAATATAGCCCGCCCTCCAAAAGCAGTGCGATGGAAACCAACAGTTTTGAACAATGCTTTGGCACGGGGACCACCAGGGTGGGTGAAAAAGGGACCGTCGATCTACAGATCAGATCGAAGGTGGATATGCGATCGGAGGGGTAAAAGGGGAAATTAAACCAAACGATGTGTGTGTGTAGGATTAAAGGGGATTTTGGGATAATTTAGAGAAACAAGGGGAGGGAAGAAGAGAGGGAAACAGGGGCCAAGTGAAGATGAGATAAGGGGAAAGGCCTTTGGACACTCTTTTTAAAACAGAGAGGCTTGGAAACAGCAGTGGAATTTTACCAAAGGGCAGAGGATATGGAGAGGCTTTCAAGGATGATGTGTTTTTAAGGAGAAATGTATTCCTTGAAGGCTCCAAAAAACAATTTAGCCCCCTTCTTACTTGTCAAGAAATTTATAGGGGGCTAACACACTGACCTTATTTACATCTTTATTCTTCGAGAAAGTGAGGCATTTCACCTTGGAAAACTTTGGGATGTCACACATAGCAGTCCTTTCAAATCTTCCTTTTGCTGTCATCATGGAGGCTTAACACCATCATTTTACCTCCTTTGACTAGCTTCCAAAAACCCTAGGTGTATGGAATGCTTGGAAACAATTATCAGTGTTGTCTTCTAAGTTCTCTATAGCCCTTTAAAGTTCATTCATTTCTATCCATTTCACCTCACCTTTTTCCCTATTTCATCTATAATTTCTGAAAATTTTTGTAATGGTCCTTTTTCAAAAACATTGTTAATCGACAAGCAAATTTATTCCAGAGATAGACTAAAGGGGCAATTACTATCTGTCACCTTCATAAAGAAGGATGAGCTCTAGAGGCTTCCTGGCCCACTATCAGACTCTGTCTATAGAGTGTTTTCAAGGGACAACATCCCCAAGAGGGAAATACAACAAGATTGGGAATCTCTCATGATAACCCAAAAATGCAGCTACAGCAATATAAAGACATAAAATGGAAATAACAGTGAATGAAAATTATGCCAAAATGTATGAAACCCT
Source organism: Pinus albicaulis (assembly GCA_034641835.2). Lineage (NCBI taxonomy): Eukaryota > Viridiplantae > Streptophyta > Pinopsida > Pinales > Pinaceae > Pinus > Pinus albicaulis. The sequence continues at coordinate 54,028 of JAXQQM020060234.1, read as the reverse complement.
TGAGCCATTTTATTATGAAATAAAAACAGCAAAATGATACAATTAACATCAAAGGAATAAGGCAAGAAGCCTTCCATGGAAACATATGCCAAAATACACAATGCTGCATCATAGCAGAAAACCCATGAATAGGGACCATTCAGTCATAAAAGGGAGTCTGCTGTACTGAGTGAAAAAAAAAAAGGATCTGCATATTCATGGATCATATATCATTGGGAGAGAAGATCTAAACTCCCAATCACAACCTCAAGTCAATCCTAGAAGGATTGGCTGAAATATGCAAAACTGCTGAAATGCCAGAGTTGTTGGGTAGCTACAACAACTCAATACATGGAATGGAATGGAGAAGGCTGAATGGATGAAGCTGATGAAGAGCCCTTCTCCTTTGGAAATATTAAGTGCAAGGCTGATCCCTACACCAAATATCTCACCTTCTGAAATGCCTGCAAAACCCTCACTGCAAATGTGCTCCAACTAGAACGCAGTCTATGAGAGGGCCTGCACTGTAACTGATGAAAGTAGTTAGAATCCTACCAATGATAGTGGAATAAGCTTGGGAACCATCCTCACTAACCTCCTGGAAGTAGATAACCTCCCTCCTTTGAAAGATCAGCTCGAAATGGTGTGTAGGAAACCTCCCAGCAACATCCAGCAACACTGCACAATATCTTCTGTAGAAACTGTGCTAATGTAGATGGATGATGCTATGGCCTAAATGCTGGAATATGGAGGATGAGTGCAATCCTTCATGATCTCCTCAAGAAGGAGAGGAAATCCTGAACAGGACTCCCTCATGCCCGAGGGCACTGCAGCTCTGTTGAACAGCAAGAGACAGCAATTTGTCTGAATAGAAAAATAATCAAATGATCAAAGATAATCTCAATGGGCTACCTTGCTCCACTTTTAAACACTACGAGGTCCCCACCTTCCTTCCTCTAGAAGTTTCCTCCCCCATGGAATATTCCTCCACTAAAAATTTGTTGTCCACTTAGTTCTTTCCAACTCATGCCAACGCAGTTTGACTTAGTCAACTAAGCCTTGTCCATTTGCATTTTAACCTCTTTCACACATGAGGGTGTGAAATTCAGCTCCATGATAATCCCTTTTCACATTGTGAGGGATTTTATTCTTGTTTATTTCATGAATGGGTCACTTTACCCACTTTTATTCAACAAAATGAAAATATGCAACTATAATGTTCCATTTTATCTTGAGGCTAAAATTGGGAACATTACTGTCCTCCCCTCCCACATGTTGCTTGTCCTCAAGCAACTACATAGAGAGAACAAAATTCCCCCTCCTTCTCTTGTGGCCTCCTCATCCATGGTCCCACCACTGCTCAAATATGCTTCAATAAATCTGCCCTCCAATGCTCTATCCAAGTATGCAAACTGAAAATGATGCTCCTCATGGAAAGATAGAAGGAGTAGTGGAATCCTTCCCGCTGGAATGTGGCCTCCTTAAGGTAGGAGTGATGATATGCATGGGATAATTCTACTCCTAATGATGATCCTCTCATCCATGCTATCATGCAAATGAAAATCTCAACCCCCAATTTCTGCAATGTGTTGGGGCTGAATGGAGAGTGTGCTTGTGCTTCTGAAGATGGTTCCCTCTCCATTTGAAGTGTTCATGGGGCTGCCTCTATCCTTGGGCTGAAATAATATGGCCTCCAAGAATGGCCCAAGCTACCCCATCAAGAAAATCAGCCATGAAATTCCTCTGCAATTTCTCCAAGTGGTCCCTCCCACAAGAAGGTACAAGTATCAATGTGGCAATCATGGTTTGCCCATGGTATCTCCTACAACATAAAACATGTATAGTGGGGAGAATTCTTGCTCCCAATGGGTTGTACATACAATACTCTCCAAATAATTCTCCTCAATAGATATACAACATCAGAAATACATAAGGAGAAATATGCAATAGAAACAAGTTGTCAAATGACAACCGGAGAGTGGTTCCAAATCCTGCTCATGGAACCTGGGTAGTGCCTCCTTGGCCTAACTCAAAATCAAAAGTAACAGGTGTTGAACTAGCCACTTGTTTGTTTCCAAAAACATCTCATGAGATGGAATCATGAAAGTGCAGATAGGTGCCAATGGTGCACACCAAGAAGTATGTGGCTTCCCCCACAAGCATCACAAAATTAGCCAAAATCAAGGCTACAAGTAGCTGCAAGTACATCCTCATGAAAAATGAAAGATGGAATAAGCCTCCTTGATACACCATTCTCCTTAATCAATGAAAAGAAGTACAATACAACATATTAAATTGTACCGCCTCCATCATGCACTAGAGCTCTTGAGCTGAAATGGCTCAAGTGAATGCTCTCCCTCTCCTCCGATGAGTAAGGGAATGGTTGTGCCAACCTCACCAAAGTCATTTGGGCTATGCATCTTTCCATATGCTAATGAATATCATGAGGAATTCCCTCCAAAGTGAACTCCTCTAGCAAAGTGAAGTATGCATCCAAGTGCATAGCTAGGAAGTCCTCATGTGATGCATGCAAAAATTTCTTCTTGAGACTAGAAGCCCTAGCTAAGAAGAGTTGACCATGGTGGTAGATGATCATATCATCCACTAAATATCTACCATCTCCATCAAGGCCATCAGGAGTCATGCATGCACCAAGATCCTAGGGATACTCAATCAAAAGCTGAGTCCTCCAATCCGGACCAATCCTCCACATAGAAAGCGCTGGTGTTCTGCAATATGGTGCTCCATCACACTGCTGCCTGCTACCTTGACATCCCCTCATGCCAAATTCATCCTCCAATTTGCTGTCATTCCATCATGCAGCTGCTCATGCTCAAATAGAAATGATGATCTCTGAAAATTAGCCTCCCATGAGAGACTATCACCTCCAAATAATCTCCCGATCTTGGGCAATGTAAGCATGAGTGGCCTCCATCTACTCCAATGCATGAAAGAGTCCTTCCTCAAAATAAGTATCATCTCTCTCACCAAATCTATGGAGCATCCATCCTGCATCATGAAGATGCTATCGTTCACCTCTGCAGCAACTATATCAGTGCAGTATAACTGATGAGAGTGGGTGATGCTAAAAATGAGAGAGTGTCTCCCCTCCTCCTTGAGTCTATCTCGAACTCTCTGCACTGTGTTGAAATATCCCAAGGTTTCCACCCTCCTGAAATCAAGGTGTGAGGCCCCAAAATGTGGAGCATCCAACCTCCTCTACTGATCTAGTGGTATCCTTGGTGCAATGTCTCCATGCAGTGAGACACCATCATCAAGAGATGACCGAATGTATGAATGGAGAAAAACCTCCATGCTTCCACTGCACAATCCAATCATCATCTTAGGTGCATCAACCTCATAAAATATATAGGGTGTGTGCTCCTCATCACATGATGCTGATCATCCTCCCTATCTCTTCCTTATATCTCCATAGCTCTACACCCTACCAACAATGGCACAGATGTATCATGAGTTGTTCCTTGATCTATACATGGGAGATCCTGGGGAATTTATTGCAAAGACACAAGAATCCATCTATGTGGAGAAAGAGCTCCTCTTTCCTCGGCATGAGGCACTGGATCAACTCTAGCAATACTAGCGCAGTTGCCCTCCTCCTCATCAATGTGTAGGGGCAACTTCTCCAAAATCTGATCTCCTTTTGAAAAAGAGACCTCCATGCCCTCCTGTGTAAGAATGTGAGATGGATACCTTTCCTCCAATAAGGTATGATTCAAGATGTCAGCCTTTTCATCAATGTTATGAAGTTGAACTGAGTTTATGTTTCCTCCCTTTACATGCAAAGTCTTGGTTTGTTTCTCTGCATGTGTTTCAGATTTTCTCCCACCAAATCCTTCCATCATTGTTCCAATGAATCTGAAATAGGAAGAATTATTTGCATTCTTTAAAGAACATGACTCAAATATCCACCATGCATAGGTCTTACCTCTAAAGTGCAGTGCTGCAAATCTGATAGCACCTCCTTTGGGAAACTTTGTGCTGCTGCAACATGGTCTTCAACTCCTCTACCCATGCTTTGGCTGAACATGTAGGTGAACTTCCAAAAGTAGATAGAACAAATCTATCTTGCTGCTGGCTCTTCTTCACCTTAGACTTGCAAAAATCCATGAAGTGAGATGATCTCTGAATGCTGGAGTTTGAAACTCATACTCTCTTAGAAAATCTCCAAGATTTTTCTTCTTGGTCACTGTTAGGGATCTGTAATTAGCAAGATTGGAAAAGTCCATTCACAGAAACAACATCGTTTCAACCACTTTGGGATTATAGGATCTAGCTCTCCTGAATCTGGAGAGGGATCTCTCCAATAAGTGCAAAGATTGGATTTGTCTTTGAAGTTTTGGGTAATGATGTTAGGCTAGTTATGAAGGCTAAGGATTTATTTTGTTTTTGGATGGTTGAGCATGATTACTATTTGAGGGGAAAGTTCCACATGCAAAGAGTTTCAAAGGTGAGAAGTTGCAAGAAAATAGAACAAGCTTTGGCCAGGAAGATAGATAATTGCAGGTTTTAGTCCATTGGGCTATGGAGTCATAATAGGGTTTAATTGAAACAATCAGGTTCAAGAGTGGTCCATGGAGCAAGTCATCTATGTCTAAGGATCTCTTTAAAGTTTGATTTATGGAATGAAATGATACAACAAGAAGGGGATTTAAACAGATTAAGAACAAAGAGTAGCCTAGGATCTGGTAAGTACTTTGAAACTAGCTAGCCTTTGACAAACACTTAAGAAAAACATAAAAGTAATCCAGGATCTAGTAAGTACTTTGAAACTAGCCAGCATTTGATCCAATTTCAATAGAAAACATAATAAAAATGGAGGGAAACACAAATGATAACAAAGGATGGTCTAAGATCTGGTAAATACTTCTAAACTAGCCATCTTTTAACACATTCCAACGGAAACATTCAGACAGTCTTTGGGGATAAAAATAGGACCAGGGCACACCATATCTTCCTTAGTTCATCTCTACTTAACATGAAATGAAAGTAACATCCAAGAACAATATTCAGCTAAAACAATAAGACGAGGGAATGCCAACATTCCTATGCTTAAACTGAATTAAATCATTCCTAAATAACACAGATTGGGAGAAAACATTCAGATAAATATTTTCAGTCAGAGAAGGGTACTGATATACAGCAGGTCCTAACTCTATGCATGCTATTCTTTATAAGAGAAGATTAACATAGTGAAAATAGAAACAAAATAACAACTCACAATGATAAAAACGTCATCATCAACAAAGACCAGGATCCCATAAATCAGCTTGTATTGATGCTCCAAACGAGTTACAACTTTAAGTCCAATGATTTAGTTTAGCAATCATCTACACATCTCAGCCTAACTTATCTATCATAAGCAGAGCTCGAAGGGACAGTGAACACTATTTACAGATAGAAATCTCAAGCTCAATTATATTTCAATGTTCAGTAGCCAACTCAACCAACCCTGCTCTCATCTTCTGCAGTAGTATTTATAGAAGAATGAGAGGTGAAATATGACAAAAAGATCTCTACAGATAATTAATACAGACTTAATCGTTTCTTGGCCTTTGGGGGGCTCAATGAAAAAGCTCACATAGGTGTCTTCTATATTAAATGATTTACATTAAGATTTAAGCTCTGTGGGAGCTCTTCTTGACTTTTGAGGCTCAATGTTGTGTTAAAGTAACTCTGTTGATATTTTTTAATTAGGTTTATTTACAGAATTAACTTCTCTGGCCGCGCTGAGGAAAATACCTAATCTTGAACAATAACTTCGGCCTATGTTTGAATGCTTTGAGACACAGGTGGCACTGTGGTAGCTGGGAGGAATCAATTTGCCTCAGATGTGGCAGTGGAGGCTTTCTGTCTGATGAAAATTTTAGATTTACCTCTAAACTGTGTCATAATTGGGGGTTAGGCTTTTGATAAACCATCTTAGACATAATCCGCACATATCTGTCTTCAATCTTCTATTCTGGTATATTTTGTCTTCAACACTGATACTCTTTGATTTGTGCCTTATTCACTGGTTTGTTGGTGTGCAGAGCTGCACAAGGGTGATATGGCATCGATGCCTGATGAAACACCGATGAAAACGTGGAGTTTAAACCCTGCGAACGATCCTCGGTCTTTGAATTTTCTTCAGTATGGCGGAAAAATCATTTAAACCCTACAAAATATGAACAACATCATAAAATCCTATATATATATATAGGTTTGCTACTGTGGAAGGACATGTGGGGAGAGTGTGGCTGTTGGATGGCAACATCCAATGGTCGAGATGGATTAGAAGAAGTCAAAGGAGGGGCGGAGGAAGAATTAAATCAAAACTGTCAATCGTGCAGAGATCGACGGTCGAGAGTGACGGCGAAAAGTCAAAGCGAATGAATTGCTCTATTCGAAAATAAACAAAAAACAAAGGAAAAGGGGTAAAAACCTTTGTCTTGGAGAAAAATGATTAAAAAATGAGTGGGAGCTCAGGAGGAACGTGGGTCGTTGGATGAGATCGGACCACGCGATTAATGGTGGAGATCAGGTACCGCAAAACATTTAGAAAGATGCCCCGGACTTCAAAACCTTTAATAAAACCCTACTGTATAATGTTCCCGGGTCCGCATCGGATGACTGTGCGAGGGACCCACGAAGACCCGTTGTTTGGGTTTCAAAATGTCATTCATTACCATACATTTTTCACCTATGCTTCCATTATATCACCCATTATTCACCACCATGTCACTTCATTTTCCCTATTATTCACCATTAATGGGTCTAATTTATATTTTCCAAATATTATTTATTTTTAAGCATTTTTAAGAGAAATTCTTGATTAAATATTAGAAAATAATCTATTTTACTTTTTATATGGAAAGTGGGTTGTTTTTGTGACATGTGTAGGTGCCAAGGAAGCTTCCAAGACACCTTTATGTGGCCTTGAAGGATCAAATTCGAATTTGAGAAGATAAACCTCATGGAGAAGATTATGATCTCATGGAGAAGATCAAGGACAAAAGGGGTTATGTGTCTAGATGGTTGCGAGATGTATGGAACTAAAAGAGAGATTAGTGGATGATCATTATGAGTTTGTTACTCATCCCATTGTATAAATAGGAGTACAATCTCCTCCATTTGTAATCTTGAAGTTTTGTAATCTTAGAATTTTGGAGTATGTAATCTTAGAAGCTTAGAGTTGGTTTGTAATGGAGATTTTGAAATAAAGATCCATACTTCGATTTTGCTTCTACATCTGAGTCTCCATTGAAGTGGTGTTCTTGTGGAGTTATGGAGGTCCCCCATGGCCTCACTTGCATGCTTATTTGCTTACTTTAGGTATAATTTAATTTATGTTTTTGTTTCATTTTAGCTTTCAAGTTTTTGTTAAATGTTCTAATATTGGAAGAGTCTTATTTGAAAGTGTTCTTGTAAGAGAACTGTAAGACCTCATACAATTATTAGATCTAGGTTTATTTCATTTCAGCTTTTAAGTTCTTATCAGATGTTCTAATGCTGGAAGAGATCTTGTAGAATATGTTCTTGTAAGAGAACCATAGATCTCAAACAATTATTAGAGCTAGGTTTGTTTAGTTATTGAAAGAGATCTTAATGAATATGTTCTTGTAAGGGGACTTTAAGATCTTGGAAAAATTAGGAATCTTTCTAGATCTATATATTTTAGATAAGCACTTCTAAGTTTACCTTCCCGGGTTGACATTAAATTAAACTCTAATTGACATCATCAATTGGAACTAAACATTTTGGCGCCGTTGCCGGGGAAGTGCAACTAGAAGGATTTAGTATTTATTTTATGCATTTCTTTTTAATGGGCTAATTTGTGGAACTTGGTGATAGCAGGTTCATAAAGGAGTTCAAAATTTGGAGCATTTTTATTTTTGCACATAGTTAATTCAGTTTTTATTTTAAAACCCCCATTTCTCACTAATCCATCTACGGATGATGAATTTGACAATGTTGAACAGGTACTTCTTGGAGAGCAACGACAATAACCTTGAGCCAACTCTAAGACAGGATTCTCACATACTTGCAAAACATAATGTAAAATTTTTAAATCTTGATGTGAGCATGTTCGAATTTTTAGTCCGTAGATGGCTTCATTGGAAGCATTCTTTTACTTAGAAAATAAAACATTTTTCAAGTTAATGTAGAATAGATTAGAAAAATAAAAATGAGATCTCATTAGAAGTCATTAGAAGTCGTTATCATTAGAAGTTTTTAGTTTTGTTTTCAAAAAAATAAATCATCATGAATAAGTTCAGTGGCACATCTTTGCATTTCTATGTCTTGTTTCTGTATCACGGGTGAGCCAGGAGCTTGATTATCGGAAAACCTTGTCCTCCGAGAGTCTAAACGCCCCCGTGACATTGCAGAAAGAGTGTAGATAACGCAAGGTTTTGTCGCAAATTTTAAGTATGTCTATCCACCCACGCTAACTTGCATAAATAAAAATAAATCAAGAGATTAGTATGCTCTCTTCCTGCGCTACGTGCGATCAGGAAGATAAAAAAATCTATCGATTTATTTCAAATAAAAATACTTTTGCTGGAAAATTGATTTGTGATATGACAATAAAGAAGTTTGTAAATGAGCGAAAAATCATATTAAAAAAAAAAAAAAAACATTTTAGATAAAACTTAGTCTTTTAAAGTTTTAGTTAAAAAATAAAAATAAAAATAAAAATCACATAATAATAATATATATATATTATTATTATTAAAAAATCTTTTGAAAACTAACCATTTTTAGAAATAGGATTCAAATTCATTTTTTTTTAGATTTTAGTTTAAAAAAAAAAAAAAAAAAAAACTAACTCATTCAATTATCAAATAAACTCCAAATACCTCCAAGGAACAAACCAAATGAAATTGAGGAAAGAATCAATAAGCTCACATGTTAAAATCTCAAACATTAGGGTTTATATTCTCATCATAATTTTATCACATCTCCAAAGGGTTTCATTCATCATGTGGGATGATTTTCACGTGAGAAAAATTGAAATTTTGAAAGGTACCGCAATATCTCTGTGTGCAAGAACGCACAAAGCGTTGAAGGAAACACAGGTTGTGACCATGTATGATGGAGAGGACAACATTCAATTTTCTGAGTAATGTATCACTGGTCAAACTGGATTTGCACCAAAAATTCATTCAGAATTTCTCGTAGTGTCTTTGCACATCCTAGCATCACCTCATCTCCTCCTGGATATTATTTCCGGGCTTCACAAGAGGTCCATATTACATTCGAATTTTGCGCAATCAAATTCGAATTTTGTGGAGAAGGTTAAAATCTGTGGCACTATGTGAAGCTACAGAACTCAGATCCGTTTGCAATTATTGAAACCATAGAAACATAGCAATGGATCACAATGCTCTCTTATCACTTTATTGTTTCTGTCCATGCTTGGCGCAGCCTTGCCGTAGCCTGTGGCGATGTTTTTTTTTTATATAATTAATGTTAATATATGCATCACCACATGCCTCCTGGATTGATTTATTTTCAACACCGTTCTGATTCTGAACGCACCGTGGAGGAATGCAGTCAAGGTTTAGAAAGCTGCCAACACTGCCAACGCATACACAGAGAACGTGAGCGTGGGTAAGAACTTCTTGCTGTATACGCTGCCATCTTAAGCGAAAACGCTGCCAAACAGAAGTGAGAACACTATCATCTTCTTAACACTGAGAACGCTGCCATCTTTGGTGGACTGCGATTCAGGGTTCAACCGATGATGTTACCCCCAAAATGGTTCGATTGGATTATAAAAGTGCCATTCCAAAGCCGCATATCAGCAAAAATCTGAACAAGAAATCGTATTAGTTGATTTGGTTCAAAAAATAAAGCAATATTATTTAATACCAAAAGATCTCGCAGAAATTGTGTAGCCACAAAATCGTCCACCATCCATGAGAAATGAGGAAAATATTGTGTTAAGATATTTGATAACGATTTTTTTTTAGGAAGCAGTTAGAAATTGCATAATTAGATCTCTGCTTTGATCCTTAGAGTAGAAATCCTTGAACCTTTTACTTCCGATAAAATAGCTCCAAACTGATCTGCAACGCTACATGGTGAATTGATGAGCAATACAGTGAGCAAGTGTTTCATATGAATACTTCCAAACTGTATGCAGTCATTAGGTAACAGAGAAACACAACCTCTGCAAAACGTCAGCACAGAAAAAAAACGGTTTTTGAAAAATTAATGCACAGAAAACAGAAATTGAGAATCGAGAAGTACAATTGGTGACAATGCTCAAAGGCTATCAATAGTAAAGGGAACGTGAAGTCTAGATTAAAAATTTCGACCTCCTTGACTGCTAGGACTGTGAAAAAATTTGAATTCATATTTTCGGTTTCTTGCAGATCGGACCTGAACTTTTATCTTATTTTGAAGAACAGAAATGGATCATTCTATGAGCATATTTTGAGATAAATTAAAGCAAATATTGGATCAAGTTAGGAGCAGACTTGAAACAGTCCTTCTATCAGATTTTCAGGTTCTGCTAACTTCCTGTAACGACTTTATGTTCTGACATGTCGTGTGACAGGTGCACCAAAACGAAGGTTGAGGACTTAATCTAGAATGTACAAATATGGAAAAAAATATATTTACCTTCAAATTCCAAGACCATAAGTGGCCGGTCAACGCTGGTCAAACCCATCCATTTCAGCAGAAAATCTTGAATAATTAATGAACAAACATTTGGAGCTTTGAATCTTCTCGTGGACAAACTTGACATTCTCTGAGCAGTTTTTGAGAAGTTTTTTTTTAAAGCAGATGTTTTGGAGCAGCTTGAAGATCTTTTGCACAGACCTTGAAGCCTTTGTTGGAACAACCTTTAGAAGACTTATTCAAGCAGATTTGAGAGGACTTTGTAGATGTATTGCAGAAGTGTTTGAACTTTGTTTGATGATGATTTGAAGCAGTTTTGAAGCAGTATTATTTATGCCTTTTATTTCTACTACCAACAAGTTTTATACTGCCTTAAACTTAGCAGCACTACTTCTTGGAATCTGGAAGCTTAATATTTGCACGGTTTGCACAAAAAAATAATGACACATGAAAATTTAGTTTTCTTCTTGAATTTTTTTTATTATTTTTATTTTTATTAACATCTTGCAAGTTTTAAATGATGCAGATTTTGGCAAATACAAGATCGATCGATGACGACATGTGAAATTCGATATTATAAATGCAAATCATGAAACAATTTTGATGGTCGTCGGGATTTGCATAATTGCAATGAAATTGAATTTTATTTACATAAGAAGGGAATTAATTATACTGATTTCATATTTTAAAATGGATTTATAAAAAAAAAAAAAAAAAAACCCATAGAATTGAGCTAACTTACACATTTGATTTTACTTAAATCTGTTTCATTGGTGTTTAATTTTTGCATAAACAAACCAAGTAGAAATTGATCACTTTTGCTTGGATATATTTATGTTTTTTGAATGCCAAGTTTTTGCAGGTTTGCGTTAATCAGATGAACATTCAAGGAGTCTAATTTTTTGACAGTTGGACTTCCAACAGATCAATTTAATGATGAATCATGTGAATAAGTCCATATTCATTACAACCAGTCTTTTCTTCCCTTTGTAAAATTGTAAATTCCAATGAGTCCTCAATGCAAGTCAAAATCCCTTTTTCCGAGCAAGTTTCAATCATGCAGTCAAATCCACTTCTTTTCATGCACTTCTTTTCATTCACCCCTAACCCACAAAATAAAACTAAGAAGCTCACTTACAAGAAGCTCACTTATTTTCATTTTCCTTGTCATTTCCATTTTATTTTTCCTACCATTTTCATCTTCCACCAATAAAATCCTGCTTTTACATATCACTGAGTCAAAGTCCTAGAGTCTAATTATCTTTGTAAAAACACCTAGAGGCTTGCATGCCTTAATGGCAAGTACTCTTGCCAATGAACAATGGGATTACATTAATATCCCTTGTTCGTTGGATCTTGTAGGTGACTCGACCACAACAAACATATTCGTACCTACAAAGATGTGTTAGGCATCTTGACTCCCATTGGAATCAATGGTGGGAGCTCTCGTGTTGACTAGTGGCATTCATTAATGGCCACTAAGCCAACAAATTCTTACTATGTTCGACACCAACACATTTAATCACATAGTAAGATTTGTGCCATCGACCGTTGAAGACTTGAAGACCCATATTTTGTAGCAGATGAAGCAGATTTCCGTTCATTTCTTTTTCAGCTTGTCATGACTTGAGGACAAGTCAATAAATAAGGTTGGGGGGAGGAAAATGTAACTTATATATTTTGTATACCTTCCAAGCCTTATATATTTTTATCCATATTCAGCAGACTCATCAGATTCATCATACTATCTAGCAGCAGATACGACGATACAGATCCATCTTTCATCCACAACTTGCAGAAGAAGCTTCAGATCAAAATTGTAGCAAATAAACATGCATGATTCATCCACTTCTATAGGTAAGTAAGGTATGATGTTTTCTAACCTTTAATCTTGAAATTCTTTTTAGATGCTAAAATGATGATATTTGGAAAATATTCCACTATTTCACTATTCCCTTTCTCATTAAAAAATTGTCAAAAACCATCAGTTGGGGAGGGGGGAATTTCACACTTCACACTTCATTTTTTTTCCTTCATTCATATTGTTGGCAATATGATGCAGAGTGTTGTCCTTGATGGCAACCCACTGAATGAAGATGAAGACATGATATTGTTGACATGTGTTGTCCTTGATGGCAAACCACCTGATGAAGTTATTCTTGACCTGATGGACTTGGTAAATGATGTAAATCTGATGTGAAATGATATGATGCTGAGTGTTGTCCTTGAATGGCAACCCACTTGATGAAGATGATGGAAACTTACTTGATGAAGTTTGTGCTTGATAGAATATGTTCTTGATGAAGTAAATCTGATGTATCTACAGTGAGTAACAGAAAGCAATGAAGAAAGGAATTCAGCATGTGCTAAATCTATGGTGAAAAGAGTATGTCTCAAGGCATACACGGATCTGTCTAGGTGAAGTCGCGTATGCACGCGGGAAACAACATTCCAAGTCGGGTATGGGCAAAAGCGCTCATAAAGTGAAAAACCAGGGGTAACTACCATGGTATTGACCCATTGTATTGGGTAATGATTCGTCTAAATGACCCCGTCCAGGAATACCATCGGAAGTAATGTAGTTTTGGGCTCATGGTATTGTTTTCGCTCATGGTATTGAAAAAGGGGCTCATGGTATTGAGAAAGGGTAAAACTATATAAAGAGAAGAAATTCATTGTGCAAATCATAAGCGTGGGTGCAAGATGTCTAAGCTTGAATGAATACTTCTCTCTGAAGTATATCTGAATGGAAAGGGTTACAGTTGAATGATAGATCTGAATGTATGATGCACTAATGATGAAGAAGGGGATCTAGATCTGAATTGTACTTGTATTTGCTAGATCTGTTTATGGGAGGATTGGATCTGTGATGAGGCGAACATCTGTCTGAGGTAAAGGGTAAAATCTGAAGTGATGTATACACATTTGTGAAGAATTGCAATGACATAAAGTTTGAAGAACCATGCGCTGGTTAGCCGAAGATAGATCGCGTATATACCCGGCTCGTTGAAGAAAAAACGTATGCGCAGTAAGTGGATCTATAATATCTACGGAAGTATTATTTGGTTTGTGTGACAGACGTATATACGGAAACTTGTCGGTGAAAAGGCGCGTATGCAAACAGGGTTTGTTGAAGTCCAGGTAAGAAATGTCTGATCTGTTCTGCTGTGTTACTGCTATCTGTATTCTACAGTTCTGAGTTGTCTGTATCAGTCTGGTTGTATGATTGAGCCTAAGTATGTGGAGTGGGTCCAGTCTGAAAATATGATGAAATGTGGCCTACAAGTTGTGCTCTTTTAAAGTTATTGGATCCAATGTGAAAATTGATGAAACGTGGTCCCTAAAGGTGCTGAGGGTTGTAGCCTTCAGTCAGGGGGTTGTAGCTCCCTTCCAGGTGAGGGCGTCCCTTCCAGGTGAGGGCGGTAAACGAGAGCGAGGGGTCGTGGCTCCTTCCGAGCTGGTAAGCAGAGTCGGTTTCGGGCTCCCCTTCCAGGAGAGGCTGGTAAACGAGCGCAGGTGGGTGCCTGCGTGCTGGTCAAGTCTGCGCCAGCACATATGTTGTAAGATGTTTTCTCTATAATAAAATATTGAAGGGTGAGCAACTGCAGCGGTGGTTTTCTCCCGACTTGGGTTTCCACCTAAAAATCCTGGTGTTCATGTGTGATGCTTTGTGTGATGGTTTATTCTATTGTTACTACACATGTTTACTGTTAACTTAACATCAGATGAATGAATAGTGCAAAGAACTAAGTTAATAAATATATGCATATTTAGATCTCTGCTAATACGCGAGTTGCATGAAGGATATCCGCGTATATACGCGAGTTTACTAAAGGAAAGTAGCGTATGGGTTTTAGAGAGTGAAAAAGTAAAAAGTTTTGAATATGTTGTAAATACTGATTCACCCCCCCCTCTCAGTATTTTTCCCAACAATTGGTATCAAAGCAGGTCCTTGTGGAGAAGCTTGATCGCTTGAAGGAAATCCGTCGCAATGGGAAGTCAAGAAGGAGTGATGTCTATAAAGCCACCTCTATTCAATGGAAGCAATCTGATATTCTGGAAGGTACGAACAAAATCATATCTGCAAAGTCTTGGTGCAGATGTATGGGCAATTGTGGAAGAAGGTTATCAATACCCTGCAAGTATTCCTACTGATGCAGCAGAAAGGAAGAAGTATGAAATCAATGCCAAAGTAGTGAATGTCTTGTTAGGAAGCATGTCTGAATCAGAATTTGCTAAAGTGATGCAGCTACATTCAGCAAAAGAAATATGGGACAAAATCATTCTAAGCTATGAAGGAGACACAAAGGTAAAAAGTGCAAAACTCCAAACTCTTAGAATTGAATATGAAAATTTGAAGATGGATAGTGATGAGAGTGTTGCCAGTTTCTTTCTTCGTCTGGATGATATTGTAAATCGAATGAGAAATTTGGGTGAAACCAATAAAGCTGATACTACTACGGGTGGAAAAAAGTTTTAAGATCTTTGACTTCAAGATTTGACTCTAAAGTTTCGGCCTATGAAGAAAGGCAAGATCACGCAAACTCTTACTATTGTTCAATTACATGGTATTCTCGATCGCTTTTTGAAATGAGACAAGGAGGTCCATCTCAAATCAAAGAAGAATTGCTTTTAAGGTATCCAAGAGAAAAGAAAAGGAAGATTTCAAAGAATCAGTCTATATACAAGAAGAAGAAGCGAATTTTGTGAGAAAGCTTCAACTAGGTCATTTGGGAAGATTCAAAGGTAAGCTTCCCTTCAAATGTTTTGAGTGTGGAAAAGTTGGTCACTATCTTTGCTAAATGTCCTTACAGGGAAAAACGTGGTAAAGGGAAACAATTTGAAAATAGGAAGAGTTATTATGCAAATGAAGATGATGATGAAGTGTCTAGTGAAGATGAAGAAGATTCTGAGCATGATATTAAACTACTCATGGCAAAAGAATCTAGAGAAGAAAAAGATACTTTTATGGATGCTCACGGAAGACAATGATTTTCTTGAAGAAAAACAATCAACTCAAAGTAAGCCTAGAAGAAAAGAACATAATCATAGAGACTCTTGAAAACCGACTTGGAGCAAAGGAAAAAACGCATTGAGGAATTGGAGTGTGAAGTAGTAAATCTAAGGAAAGATAATGAGAAAGAAAAAAACTCTCAATCTTAGATTTGCTAAAGGTTCGAAACCTTAGATGAAATTATCAATGCTCAACGTTCTCCTCTCATAAAAACAGAGTCTTGGATATATTGGAGAATCCTCTCGGACTTCGACACCAAACTATCTAAAGGCAACAACTACTTTGGTCTACAATACTCGCCTCTCAACAAAGAAGCAAGGACTCTTTACGGTAAAGCAGGGATCATTGCACCTCATGGAACAACCGGAAGGAATAACTTTCAAAGGAGCTCCAACAGTAGGTAAATCCAAATAGAAGATTTCGTGATTACAAAAATGTCTATTTCAATGGACAATGTTTTACATGTCACAATTTTGGTCCAAAGTTGCTCAATGTGTTGCTTACAAAACCATCATGACACGAGAAGCAAGAAAGAAAAGATTGGATACTTTGAACCAAAGAAGAATACCTATAACAAATTTTCTCCTCTTCAAAGTGAAGTTGAATGTGCTTATTGCAATAACTTTGGCCATGAAGAATCGAATGCAGGGGAGCAAGATCCGACCAAAAGAACATGTTTCCTCAAGCTCTAAAGTGTGGAAAAAAGAAAGAACCGCACGTTGAAAATTGTGGGATAGCGTTATTTGCGAGTAGGTGAATAAAATCAATGGTACATTGATAATGGGTGCTCAAGACACATGACGAAGTGACAAAAGAGAAAACTCCTTACATATAATGCTCTAGAAAAGGAAAAAGAAAGTTACATTTGGAAATGATACTCTCTGCAGTAATTAAAGGAAAAAGGGTCAGTGATTTCTAAAAAGAAAAGGTGAAAGCTAAAGATGTCATGTATGTGGATGGATTAAGGCATAACTTTCTGTTAAGTGTAAGTCAAATGTGTGATCAAGGAACGAAGTTGTTTTTAGTTCAAAAGAATGTGTGGTTCGTGATCTTGATACGGAGTAAAATTATCATAAAAGGGAAAAAGAAATCTAAGCAACTTGTATGTCTGAAAAACTACAAAGATCAGTGTTACTTTGAGAAAATCTTCGAAAAAATTGGCTATGGCATAGAAGGTCGAGCATCCGAGCTTCTCACAAATCAGCAAAGCAAACAGAGACTTCAAGCTGTTTCGTGATCTTCCCAATATTAATCCACCGAGAAAATATCATATGCGAATCTTGTCAAATCGGTAAAAGGCACTGTGAGTACGATTTAATGCCAAAGAAGGATCATCAAGTAAGCCTCTTGAACTCATTCATACTTGACTTATGTGGACCTATGAGGGAAAAATTCACTACTAGGGGGAAGAATACTATATCTTATTTATTGATGATTACTCTAGAATGTGTTGGATCGGGTTCATGAAACACAAAGATGAAGCATTTAAAAAATTTCAGAGCTTCAAAGCACTAGTTGAAAATGAATTGGATCTAAAAATCAAGTGTCTTAGATATGATCGAGGTGGAGAATATACATCAAATGAATTCCTTGAATTTTGTGAACAACATGGCATAAAAAGACAAGTTCTCATGAGCTGGCACTCCACAACAAAAATGGCGTAGCGAGAGAGAATGAATAGAACAATTCAACAAATGGCTAGAGCTATGCTTAATGACTTCCCAGAGCACTTGACACTTTCACGCAGTGAAGCAACTCATACGGCTGGCAAACATTTCACAACAAAGCACATGTTCGGGATAAATAGGGTGATAAAACTCCATATGAACTCGGTATGGAAAATCTCCCACCCTTTGTAAAGCATTTTTAGAGTTTTTGGAAGCAAATGTTTTTATCAAAAATAATGATGAAAAGCTTGGCAAGTTTGAACCTGAGATCAGATAAAGGAATATTTCTTAGTTATCCATCTTCAAGCAAAGCATACAAATGTTATAATGAAAGGCTTCGAAAGATTGTTGAATGTATTGATGTTGTTATTGATGAGTCTCCTGCAGCCCCTAAAGAAGAAAATCAAACAACAAAAGAAGATGATGGTGACTTATTCCCCTCTACGAGTAAATAGAAATGATATAGACAGGGTGAATCCAATGAAGAACACGAAAATGAGTCTATCCGAAAAAGCTCCATCCGGAATACGTTCAAAAGAATCATCCCGAATCTCAAATTTTGGGAGACAAGGAATCAAGTGTACGAACAAGGAGAACTCTTGTGGGATCTTCTGAGTCATCCGGCACTTCTATCCACAATTGAACCATTTAATGTCAATCAAGCTAGCAAAAGATGAAAGTTGGAACCAAGCCATGAATGAAGAACTTGATCAAATTGAAAAGAATGACACTTGGGATTTGGTACCAAGACCACATGATAAAAATGCCATTGGAACTAAATGGATTTTCAAGAACAAGTTAAATGAGAATGGGGATGTTGTAAGAAACAAAGCTAGACTCGGGTTTGCAAAGGGTATACTCAACAAGAAGGTATAGACTTTGAAGAAACTTTTGCTCTCGTAGCTTGACTTGAAGCCATAAGAATGTTTCTTGCTTTCTCAAGCTATCAACAAATCAAAGTTTATCAAATGGATGTTAAATCTGCTTTTCTTAATGGTGATCTAGAAGAAGAAGTATATATAGAACAACCGGAAGGATTCATTTTGGGAAGTGATGAAAATCTTGTTTGTAGACTTAAAAAAGGCTCTGTATGGTCTCAAACAAGCTCCAAGGGCATGGTATTATCGTCTTGACAAATATCTTCATCAACAAGGATTCCAGAGGGATCCGTTGATAGCAACTTATACACAAAAGTTGAAAATGATAAACTATTGATTGTAGTTGTATATGTTGATGATATCATTTTTGGGAGTAACTTGAAGAATCTATGAGTCAAAAAATTTGCTTTCGTCATGCAGCAAGAATTTGAAATGTCTTTACTTGGGGAACTAACTTTATTTCTTGGCTTGCAAGTGCATCAATCTACAGATGGTATATTCTGTCACAAGCAAAATATCTTAAGAAAATTCTAAAGAAGTATGGCATGGAAGAATGCAAACTCAGTAAGTACACCAATGATAACCTGATGCAATCTCAGTTCTCATGATGATTCTCCTCAGTGTGAATCAACGATTACGAGATCAATGATAGGAAGTCTACTTTATCTCACCGGGACTAGACCGGACATTATGCATCTTTGTTGGGATTGTTGGAAGATTCCAAGCTAATCCAAAAAGAGTCTCACCTTCAAAGCTGTTAAAAGAATATTCAAATATCTACAAGGAACTCAAGACTTTGGTCTATGGTATCCAAAGAATGCTGATCTTACTCTTCATGCCTACTGCACAGTGCGATTGAGCTGAAGTGTTGATGATCGGAAAAAGCACTAGTGGTGGTGCATTCTATATGGGACCCCGATTTAGTATCTTGGTTCAGACAAGAAGCAAAATTCTATTGCCTTATCTACACGGCAGGCGAATATGTGGTGCACGCATCTCGTTGCACTCAACTCCTTTGGATGATGCAAACCTTACAAGATTTTCAAATCAAATGTACACCTCCGTCCCCATTAAGTGTGACAATACAAGTGCCATCAGTATTTCAAAGAATCCTATTATGCATTCAAAGACCAAGCACATTCCCATCAAGTATCACTTCTTACGTGAACAAGTGCTTGAGAAAACCGTGAAGTTGGAGTATGTTCCCTCCAAAGAACAAGTTGCTGATATCTTTACCAAACCTATGCCCAGGGAAGCGTTCGAGTATCTAAGACAGAAGCTGTGAGTGTTCTCTGCCAGTCAAAAGAACAAATATACATAAATTTAGAAGATGGCATTGGATACACGGGTTTCATGAAACACAGTCGCGTATATACGCGAGTTCCTGCACAGAAAACTGTGTATGTCTGATTGCTGACAATTTTCTGGTTGGAGTCAGCTCTCTTCAGCACAGCTGCAGTGCTGTTTGGTATCTCTGATACTGTTTGGTATCTCTGGTGGTGTTCCAGTTCTCATAATTCTATTTCTAATGTTTTGATAAAGACGCCTTGATGATTTGTTGGTGAAAATGTTCAGGATGCACAAACTAAGGGGGAGCCTTAGTCATATGGAAAGGATGCTTGGATGCACAGATTCAGGGGGAGCATTAGCTTTGCTGAGTATAATGCATTGTTGGCATTATGATGGTTCTGAAATATGTTCTCTTTATTGAGGACTTTCTGGTGTTGGTCATAAATGGTCATATTTGTAATTTGATGAAAAGATCTTGTTGAGACCCATGATGTAAAATTGTAATATTTAGTCATGTAAGGACTTGTCAAATTTGTAAACCCACTTGGTTGGGTAGCTGAGTCAAATTTTGTAAACCCACTTGGTTGGGTAGCTGAGTTGCAATGTGTAAACCCACTTGGTTGGGTAGTCGAGTCTCTTATGTAAATCCACTTGGTTGGATATTTGATGTAAGTACGAGTCATTGGTGATAGAAACTTCATAGAGTCATGTACTTCATTGAAAATATGTTTGAAGATTCAGCATGAACTCAAGGGGAGCTTGGTCACTTCAAGATATATCGTATCCGTTAACGCTTTCTTCCACATGAGGAGAAAAGGGAGAGGTATGTTGATTAGCATCCGTTCTTTGCCCTTGATGTCAAAGGGGGAGAGTGACATGGTGTTTGAATGAAGAAAACGAATGATGTCAAAATGGAGAGAGTGACATGGTGTCATTGTATTCTTAATGTATATATTTGTTGAAATGATCAAACACCATTGTGGTTGCCATCAAGTCCAAAGGGGGAGATTGTTGGCAATATGATGCAGAGTGTTGTCCTTGATGGCAACCCACTGAATAAAGATGAAGACATGAGACTATTGACATGTGTTGTCCTTGATGGCGAACCACCCGATGAAGTTATTCTTGACCTGTTGGACTTGGTAAATGATGTTTGCTAGCCATATGATGCTGAGTGTTATCCTTGAATGGCATCCCACTTGATGAAGATGATGGCAACTTACTTGATGAAGTTGTGCTTAATAGAATATGTTCTTGATGAAGTAAATTTGATGTATCTACAGTGTGTACAGAAGGCAATGAAGAAAGGAATTCAGCATGTGCTAAATCTTGATGAAAAGAGTATGTCCCTAGGCATACGCAGATATGTCTAAGGGAAGTCGCGTATGCACGTAGAAAAGAATGTTCCAAGTCGCGTATGGGCAAAAGCGGTCATAAAGTGCAAAACCAGGGGTAACCACCATGGTATTGACCCATTGTATTGAGTAATGACTCGTCTATGTGACCCCATCCAGGAATACCATCGGAAGTAATATTGTTTTGGCTCATGGTATTGAAAAAGGGGCCCGTGTATCGAGAAAGGGAAATCACATAAAGAGAAGAAATTCTTTGTGCAAATCATAAGCGTGGGTACAAGATGTCTGAGCTTGAATGAATACTTCTTTGTGAAGTATATCTGTATGGAAAGGGTAAAGGTTTGATGTTAGATCTCAATGTATGATGCACCAATGATGAAGAAGGGGATCTAGATCTGAAATGCACTTGTATTTGCTAGATCTGTTTATGGAATGATTAGATCTGTGATGAGGCGAACATCTGTCTGAGCTAAAGGGTAAAATCTGAAGTGATGTATCTGTTGTGAAGAATTGCAATGACATAAAAGTCTGAAGAACCATACGCTAGTTTGCCGAAGAGGAAGCGCGTATATACGTGGCTTCGCTGAAGAGAAAGTGCGTATGCGCAATGAAATTGGATCTGTAATATGTACATAAGTATACGTTGGTTTATGTGAACGGAAGCGCGTATATACATGACATCAGTGAAAGGAAAGCGCATATGCAAACCAGGGGTTTCTCCTTCGGGTCCGTGGTAAGAAATGTCGATCTCGTTCCGCCGTGTTACCGCTATCCGTATTCTGGCGCCCTGTTGTCCGTATTAGTTCCGGTTGTATTATCGAGCCCGGCGATGTGGAGTGGGTCCACCGAAAATATGATGAAGGGCCATTCACAAGTTGTGCTCTTTAAAGTTATCGTGATCCAAAGGTGAAAATTGATGAAACGTGGTCCTCAAAGGTGCCGAGGTTGCAGGCCTTCGCTAGGGGGTCGTAGCTCCTTCCGTGAGGTCGGGTAAACGCAGAGCAAAGTCACAGCCTTCCAGGAGAGGTCGGTAAACGAGTCGGGGTTGGAGCTCCCTCTGTGAGAGGTCGGTAAACGAACGCCAGGGTGCCTCGCGTGCTGCAGAGTCTCCGCACTCAAACATGTCAGAAGATGTTTTCTCTATAATAAAATATTGAAGGCTGAGCAACGGCAGCGGTGGTTTTCTCCCGACTTGGGTTTCCACCTAAAAATCCTGGTGTTCATGTGTGATGTTTTGTGTGATGGTTGTCTATTACTACACATGTATACTGTTAACTTAACATTAGATGACTGAATAGTGCAAAGAACTAAGTTAATAAATATCTACATTTTAGATATCTGCTAATACGCGAGTTGCATGAAGGATATCCGCGTATATACGCGAGTTTACTAAAGGAAAGTAGCGCATGGGTTTTAAAGAGTGCAAAAGTAAAAAATTTTGAATATGCTGTAAATACTGATTCACCCCCCCTCTCAGTATTTTTCCCAACACATATTACATCTTAACCCACATAGTTTTCCCACAATAAAACTACTACAAAATGATGAGCATATTAAATGACTTCTTAAAAATGATGAGCATATTAAATGACTTCTTGAAATGATCGATCTCAACAAAGTAAATAATGATTGTAACACAAGAACCAATCATTAAACAGAGATCTCAACAAAGTAAATAATGATTGTAACACAAGAACCAATCATTAAAACATGCAAATTCTTTGCAAAAATAAAAGTTATCGAAAGATGTGAAAAGTTAAAAGGAAGTCCGTGATTGAAAGATGTTTGTTACACAAGAACCAAACATCTTGTAAAAGGAAGCTCATCCAAGAATCAAATTAAACAAGTCATTATAGTAGCTTGCATGAGGACATGCAAGAGCTTCAGGTGGGGAGTATGTTTGGGTTTCAAAATGTCATTCATTACCATACATTTTTCACCTATGCTTCCATTATATCACCCATTATGCACCACCATGTCACTTCATTTTCCCTATTATTCACCATTAATGGGTCTAATTTATATTTTCCAAATATTATTTATTTTTAACCATTTTTAAGAGAAATTCTTGATTAAATATTAGAAAATAATATATTTTACATTATATATGGAAAGTGGGTTGATTTTGTGACATGTGTAGGTGCCAAGGAAGCTTCCAAGACACCTTTATGTGGCCTTGGATGATCAAATTCGAATTTGAGAAGATAAACTTCATGGAGAAGATTATGATCTCATGGAGAAGATCAAGGACAAAAGGGGTTATGTGTCTAGATGGTTGAGAGATGTATGGAACTAAAGAGAGATTAGTGGATGATCATTATGAGTTTGTTACTCATCCCATTGTATAAATAGGAGTACAATCTCCTCCATTTGTAATGTTGAAGTTTTTGTAATATTGTAATCTTGAAGTTTTGTAATCTTAGAATTTTGGAGTATGTAATCTTAGAAGCTTAGAGTTGGTTTGTAATGGAGATTTTCAAATAAAGGATTCATACTTCGATTTTGCCTCTACATCTGAGTCTCCATTAAAGTGGTGTGCTTGTTGAGTTATGGAGGGCCCCCATGGCCTCACTTACATGCTTATTTGCTTATTTTAGGTATAATTTATTTTATGTCTTTATTTCATTTCAGTTTTTAAGCTTTGTTAAATGTTCTAATATTGGAAGAGTCTTATTTCAAAAGTGTTCTTGTAAGAGAACTGTAAGACCTCATACAATTATTAGATCTAGGTTTATTTAATTTCAGATTTTAAGTTCTTATTAGATGTTCTAATGTTGGAAGAGATCTTGTAGAATATGTTCTTGTAAGAGAACCATAGATCTCAAACAATTATTAGAGCTAGGTTTGTTTAGTTATTGAAAGAGATCTTAATGAATATGTTATTGTAAGGGGACTTTAAGATCTTGGACAAATTAGGAATCTTTCTAGATCTATATATTTTAGATAAGAACTTCTAAGTTTACCTTCCCGGGTTGACATTAAATTAAACTCTAATTGACATCATCAATTGGAACTAAACACTCGTCCCAGTTAGTTGATGCCATGTGGATGTTGACTGGGTATTCGGGGCCACCGGTTTTGCAGGACTGCTGTCGTGGCTGTGGGGACCAGGGCGACTATTTTTGGGCCGTCGATCTGTAGATCATATCGACGGTGGAGATGCTTTTAATACTGCGCCATACCTTAGTCTATCTGTCGGGTTTCTTTTGGGTGCGATCATCATCCGATGAGCGGTCTCAGATCGGATGACGTGCATCGATATCGCGCTCACTCCACATCTGAACTTTAATGCGCGATGAGGGTGGTTTTTCAACAGTGGTTAAGGCCATGCATCGTCCGGTGGCGCTAATCGCTGCAAAACGAAAAAAACCGCCTCCCTCTTAAAAGCGGTGCGATGAATTTCGCCCAGTTTTCTTTTTAATATAACGACAAAAAACATTAAAAACCAAAAAATCAAATATAAACAAAGGTTTGTTGTCGGGAGGGTTTTATATTTTCGATTTGGCTTGGCGCTCACCTGCAGGGCCATGGGTGTATGGAAGATAATATGACCTGGGGTTTTATGCATAGGGCTAATCAGCATCAGGGTTTTAAACATGGAAAAGGATTTGTGCGCTTGGCTCCCTGTGATACGATAGGCGCTCAAATGGCTTAGCGCCTGGTTCTAGCACTAAGTCGTATGGAGGGTAAGGGTTGAGGAGTTGGCCCAAGGGGGCTTAAAACTTAACACAAAATATGCATTTTCATGAAGTTTTCAATGAATTTTCAAGGGTTTTGAGGGTTTCGATAAGCCAAGAAAAGGTCTTAAACCTTACCAAAGGGGTTTTGGGGAAGGGGAGAAAGGAAAAACATGAAAATGAGTGATTTTTATGGAGAATAAAGGGGGAAAATGAGGTTAGTTTTTCAGTGGAAGGAGGGGGGAAAAGGTGACTTTGCAGTAGTTTCTTCTCATGATATTAGCAGAATTCCAGAGTGTACAATGAGCACAGCAGTGAAGATTTTGGATAGAGGCATGAGGCCTTCAAGAGTCTTCAAGAGCCAACAGTTTTTGCAATAAAAATTGTTCCTTGAAGGCTCCAAAAATTATTTAGCCACCTTTGGTATAACAAATTTCATAGGTGGCTAATAGTCACCTCTCCTTCCTTTCCCACGTCTTTCATGACAAACTACACATGTGACTACACTGTGCATCAAAGGATGTGACTGCATGTTCACATTCCTCATTAGAAACCCTAGAGTCTGTTTCTACTTCAAACCCTTGTGGAGATTCTTCAAATCTCTCCCTTTTCTTTTGCTTGGGGCTCCCATGAAAACCCTAGATGGATTTAGGGAGAAGCTTGGCTAGCTCATCTCCTTTTTATTTCTTCTTCTTCAAAAAGTGGAGTCTTCCTCTTATTCTTAGATGGCATCTTGGTGAAGATCCACAGGCTGATCCAAGATTATGCTTTGATACCACTGTAATGTTCCTTTTTCAGAAACATTGTCAATCAAAAAGCAAATATATTCCAGAGATAGACTAAAGGGGAATTTACTAGATCTGTCACCTTCATAAAGAAGGATGAGCTCCAAAGGCTTCCTGGCCCACTATTAGACTCTGTCTATAGAGTGTTGTCAAGGGACAACATCCCCAAGAGGGAAATACAACAAGATTGGGAATCTCTCAAGATAACCCAAAAATTCAGCTACAACAATATAAAGACATAAAATGGAAATAGCAGTGAATAAAAATTATGCCAAAATGTATGAAACCCTTGAGCCATTTTATTACGAAATAACAGCAGAAAAATGATACAATGAACATCAAAGGAATAAGGCAAGAAGCCTTCCATGGAAACATATGCCAAAATACACAATGTTGCATCATCGCAGAACACCCATGGATAGGGACTGCACAGTCATAGAAGGGAGACTGCTGTACTGAGTGAAAAAAAACATGGATCTGCATATACATGGATCATATATCATTGGGAGAGAAGATCTAAGCTCCCAAAAACTACCTCAAATCAATCCTAGAAGGATGGGCTGAAATATGCAAAACTGCTGAAATGTCGTAGTTGCTGGGTAGCTACAGTAACTCAATACATGGAATGGAATGGAGAAAGTTGAATGGCTGAAGGGTATGAAGTTCCCTTCTCTTTTGGAAATATGAAGTGCAAGGCTGATCCCTACACCAAAGATCTCACCCTTTGAAATTCCTGCAAAACCCTCACTGCAAATGTGCTGCAAATAGAATGCAGTCTATGAGAGGGCCTGCGTTGTAACTGATGGAAGTGGTTGGCATCCTGCCAATGATAGTGGAATAAGCTTGGGAACCATCCTCACTAGTCTCCTAGAAGTAGAGAACCTCCCTCCTCTGAAAGATTAGCTCGAAATGGTGTGTAGGAAACCTCCCAGCGACAGCCAGCAACGCTGCACAATATCTGCTGCAAAAACTGTGCTGATGTAGATGGATGATGCTATGGCCTGAATGTCGGAATATGGAGGATGAGTGAAATCCTTCATGAGCTCCTCAAGAAGGAGAGGAAATCCTAAACAAGACTCCCTCGTGCCCGAGGGCACTGCAGTTCTTCTGAACAACAAGAGGTAGCAATTTGTTTGAATAGACAAATAATCAAATGAACAAAGATAATCTCAATGGGCTGCCTTGCTCCTCTTGTAAACACTACGAAGTCAACACCTTCCTTCCTCTAGAAGTTTCCTCCCCCATGGAATATTCCTCCAATAAAATTGCGTTGTCCACTTAGTGGTTTCCAACTCATGCCAACGCAGTTTGAATTGGTCAACTAAGCCTTCTCCATTTGCATTTTAACCTCTTTCACACATGAGGGTGTGAAATCCAGCTCCATGATGATCCCTTTTCACATTGTGAGTGATTTTATTCCTGTTTATTTCATGAATGGATCAATTTACCCACTTTTATTCAACAAAATGAAAAGATGCAACTATAATGTTCCATTTTAGCTTGAGGCTAAAATTGGGAACATTACAAAATTCTCTTCATGTTTGGTTTTCCTGGTGTGCCTCCTTCATGTGATCTGCTGCATTGGATCTTTTCTTGGCACACTGCTGGCCCAACTAGGCTTAGAAACCCTGATTATTCTTAAACACAAACTTGTTCCTCTCTCTTTGTTGTGAATGTCTTCATTGAGGAGAAGGCCTCTTACCTTACCAAATTTCTGCTAATAGTCATTTTAACACTCTTGCAGAAGTATCAAATTTCACATTTACCTCTTGCAGAACTTGAACTTGATAAAGTAGTCCTGCTTGGAGATTTTCTGATCTTTCTTGGACAACCATGTGATGACCTTCTTTTATATTTGAGTCAACTTATAACATAGGAAAAGAAGTTCTTTAAACACCAATGAAGATCCCACAACCTATGAAACCCTAATGACCTAGTGGGAGGATCCTTTGAATTGGTCTTTGACTGAAATATGGTTTAGGATCTTCAAGTGTAAAAACAGGTTTTTTGACAAATTGATGTATTGAAGATCAAAAATCCAATATACTTGATTTATCTAAAGATCCTACGGAGATATTTTTGATACCATCAATGCTTGAGGAACTTGGTGAACATGGGAAGAAACAGGCTGTCTGGAAACCGTATATGGAAAGTGGAGGGGTGAGGCAAAGGCAAAACATAGTGCTGAGGTTATAGGTAGGAAAATAAGATATATATGAGTGGCATAAGCCCATGAGGGGTCGATTAGGAGTGGTAGGTTAACCATGTAATGAAAAAATAGTAGAGTAGTGAAAAATTTGGTATAAGGATAATGAAGGCAGTGAGATTTCTAAAACTCACAATATTCAGGAATCTCGTTTTTAGAAATCTAGAACTGATATTTAGTCATCTACATATAGTAAAAATTACTCATGACTAACAAAGAATTTTTACATGACTCATCCCACTGTGATCTAGGTGGGAGTGTTGTATCAGGGTCACCCCTGAAATCCACCCTTGCACAAGGGAAGTCCTCGATCATGAAGATCTGGCTTCTCAGCCATATGAAAATTTGAGGTGTATACTGGACAACAGGACCACCATCGCCACTGTTGGGAGCCATCATCGAAACCCATCTCAAAATGCGAGGATCTCCTGTTCTCGTAGGATCCACTAACTTCTGTTGTGGTACAAGGAGTGGGATTATCTATAAAGCAAAATATATAAGAATGGCAGCATAGCCAAAATTCTTCAGCTTACCATTCTTTTCTCTCATGATATATCCTTTCACATTGACATGAAATCCTTTGCACTAGTTGAAGATTATTCCTTGAGAACACTCAACATTTGTTTTCATCTATGCTTTGGTGGCCACATGAGGAGTTACGATGCCACATAATCTAGTGACCGTGGAAATAATAATTTTGAGATCAAGTCATTCGATAGTTTTTATATCGATTCGACCATATTTCAATTGTGAATCCTGAGTGCAATATTGAACCATATATGAAGTAATGGGCTGCCCTCCTAGTCATGTGCCAAACAAATAAAATTCTCTTCCCCTTTAGGGGAAACCGACGAGGAAATAAATATCCTCTGCATCAATTATGAGCTTATGATACCTAATGATAAAACATGGTTCCTGTACATCCCAATCATTTACCAACTAGGTCATTAACTCTACTTGGGTCTTCATTACTTGTATAGACCAAAATTTGTATAGACCACAATTATTTAAAACCCGAAGCATTGTTGGTTTGAGTTCTCTTCACTCAAGCATGGTTGTTTCAAATTGTCTGCAAAAAATAATTAAAAAACATTAGGAATCTTTTGGAATAACTTAGAACAATTTTTATGGAAAGAAAACCAATTTTTAAAAACCCCACAACAGTTGTGTGGTTTTCCTTTGTAGACAGTCCGTTTTTTCACACTATTTGTACATAAAAATTGTGGCAACATGATAATTTTATGTGTAAATAATTATGAGGGTGTGGAGGTTTGATCAGGAAAACCTACGCACCCCCGAGAGTGATTTCTAAAAGCTAATTTTCTCCAAAAAAATAATCTGGAAGCCTAAAATGGAAAAGAAAATAGATAGAATGCAAGATAATGGAGTGATTAAATACCTAGAACTGACTATTCGTGAAATGGTTTGTCAGTCCTCCCGATATTAGCTTCAGAAGATCTATGGTAAAAAATCCTTTTTACTGCTCTGAAAATCAAATGGTGAAAATGACTTGTTCTTTCCACTTTTTATAGGTTTTTATGAATAAAATAATATAATTTTATTTATTTTTGCCTTTAGAAGTTCAATTTTTAAATATTTTTACCATAATTGAGAACACATTATTATAATTTTTGAGTTTTCTATGTAGAGAATAGGATGTGTTTAAAAACAAATCATTTTGACGGTAGAGTAAACTGTTATCACTTTTTTCAGAGTCTCGAAAAAAATGAAAAATCGAAACCATGCAGTTCTCTTTTAAGCCCTTTTCAGACTCTCTAAACATGAAAATATTTCCGAGCACTTGACTATTCGAACTCGTTAAAATAAATCAACAATAGTCTACTCAGTATAAGTTTACCCCTTTTCTGGATAGAACTAGACTAATTATGAAAAAGGTATACGTTGACTAAGGATGGTCAATACAATTCTATCCTACGTTATTTTATCCTTTTTCAGATTTGAGAGACCAAATTTATGAAAAATAACACTATGGAGTTTACCTATGTTTTTATTCTAACTTCCGAAAACTGAAAAACACCGAGTTAATCCTATGCTGGACTCGTTAAAATTAAACAATACAGGACCCATTGATCATAACGGGACCGAACCACTCCTTAGGGTTCGTTAAAATTACTAAGATGGACTCATCCAAAGGATGAGATTACACAACAGGAAAATGTTATCCTCCTCAAGCTTGAAAAAAACAAAGAAGTACTTGCCAGTAATGGTGGTGGGAAAATTGAGAAAAGTAATCCATCTTTTATACTTGTTTTAAAAGTAGCATGTCACTATTGAACATGACACTTTGTCACACTCATATCTGGGTTGGGTAATCATTTTTCCTTATAGTTAATCGAGCTTCATTGAAATTCTTAAACTGGTGTTGTGTATTATCTTTAATTCAATTGCTACCAAGTCATTTACAGTGTCGTTATGTGTTCAAGTGAAATTTCAACTTCAATTCATTATTCATTGCAAATATTTGTCTCCATTCACATTCACCATCCCTAAGTTAATCCTTGAAAAATATTTCTTCAAAACTTGACCTAATGGTTTTGTGTCATAGGTCCTCATGTGAAATATCACTTCCTATCGATTTTAGCTCATTATCTACGAAATTGATCTAGAAATTCTATCAGTACCTGGAAATATACATGCCTTAATGGTAGGTTTCTCGCCTTATGAGTGTTAGACTGCAAATCATTCATTCACATTTCGTAGATTGTACTAAAGTACTTTGAGATCCATTGTCATTACTGGTGGTTTCTCTCACACTTGTTAATGATTTTCATCATTGACCAGTAATCAAGTGGTTTCTACCATGTTCGACTTTGAAACAATTAATCACATGGTTAGATTTGTACTAATTCAAGAAACGAAAATCAAGATGCTGGATCTAGTTTCAACTATCCAAGCTATGAGGAGTTATGTATTCATGTTTCAGTAGACTAATTCATAACAGATGGCTTCGTCCATACTATGTCTATTATTGATGTAATTCTAGGTCACTTATGTACTAACACATATATTTAGTTTTTCTCTGAGTATGAGGATGCCTAATTTAGTGATGATTATATATTTGCAGTGATGGTTATATACTTGGTATGTTAAAGCATTCCACTCTCTTGAAAGAGTTTCTCAGACTTCGCACTTTAGGGTGCAATCTTTTACACACCATTTTGTCACAGTGACATTTGACCATCAATATGGATGTATCACCACCCATACTCATGCTTCCTTAGAAGTAAAACACTTATAATCCTTAACCAAGTCTTGGAAACTAGGAAAAAAGCTCTTAACTACTCTTAAATATTTCCTGCACGCATTTTGTGGTCACTTCCTATGCATGCGCAAATATTCCTAAGCTTACTTGTAGACATTTGCGCTCTGTTTTCCATTAAAATATGTGAACCCAATTTAAAAGAAAGTAAAAGAAAAAAGTAACTTCTAGAAGCATATATGGGAAAATATTATTCCAAACAAAATCCTCTTAAGTTGCACCAGTTCAAGCTATATCCCTCCAATCATGAAACTTATCCCCTTGGATCAAAGAAGCCTAATCCCTTCATTTGAGGATCACACCCCTCTGTTGGTGGATCTAAAACCTCCTCAATTTCTCCTATAAATTGAGCTGAAACTTTAGGGTTAGGAATTCACTTAAGATAATATTATGCTAGTCATTCTAGAGTGGAATTTTTTTTTAACCAAGGAGGAATATTGGAATGGCATATGGGAGGAATTTGTACAGGATCAAGGCTCGGTTGGAAGATTTCTCTTTATATTCTTGATAATACACTTGCATACTTTTTCTTATTGTGTTGTTTTCAGTTTCATTAAAACAATGATAATTATTAATCTCATTGATCATTAAGTTAAGCTGGTATTTGGATTATTATATACTGCAGGGGCTTTTTATTTTTTGCATGTTTGTGATTGCAGGTTCTTCTCAGCATTGAAGGACTTCTTCAAGACAAAAGGCAAGTTCTTAGTCAAAAATCCCGTTGAAAGGTAAGAACATTATCCTCTCTTTTCTAGTTTTAATAATTTAAATGCTAATAGGTTAGGGAAATAGAGATTCATATGTTTGTTTGTTTCTAGTTATTTGTTGGGATACTAGGGAGGTCACTCTTGTCCGCAAGAGGGATTTACCCAAAAAAAAAACTTACAACATCAAGGCTAAGGTTGTATTGCTCCTTATTATTAAATATTAATACAAGAAGTTGTTTCTTTCCTATTTTCACTTGTTATGATGATTGGGGATGGAGGCTTATCACTAAAGGAAGGATTGGAGAATACTGGGACGAGGCTTGCAACATCAAGTCTAAGGTTGTATTTCTTCTATTCAAGATTAATATAATTAGTTGTTTCTTTCCTATTTTCACTTGTTATGATGCTTATTGTAAATCTCCTTGATATTTTGCATAGTTTTTAATTGAGGTATTGAATTTAGATATGTTGTGTTTTAATTTCTATATATGTTGTTTTTCAATCTTTATCTATGTTATGTTTTTACTCTTTGTCTGGTTTTCTCCATGTAGATCTTGTCTTGAAGTAGCAAAGAAGGGATTTTGAAAGAATCAAGGTAAATCTACAAGCATTTCATAGAAAGGTAAGAGGTCTTGCACATTTTATATATCATGCTTCAGTTATAGGTTAAGGAAAGTTTACAATTACTTATTTGTTTGTTTCTAGATTTGTCTTTGAATCTATGGAGATTGTTCTTGTCTGCAAGAACGATTTCTTTTCCATAACAAATTAACGACCATATTGGGGAACATTGTTTTCTTCAATGTGCCTTCCTCTACCTTCCAATACCTTGATTGAATATGTTTAGATCTTTGAGAAGTTCAAATTTTGGGTCTCTAGCTATATTTTTATTTTTTCTTTATTTTTCTCGAGTTGTGCACTTTCCTTTCAACAACAAAGTGCAAGTTGAAATTTTTCCCCTTAGCAACAAATCAAAACCACACTAGTACCAATCTCTCACCTGCAACACACAAAAAAAATTGAAAATTTAGGGATTTTTCAGTGCTTCTCTATTTTGGTCCCTACTCAAAGGTTTGTCCAATTTCTTAACAATTTTTGGGTGTTTTTTGCTTTCATTTTTGTTAAAAAAAAAATTCCCCCTCAATCATCGTTGGAGGGGGGGGGGGGGGGCTAGATTTTGTATGAGTGCTAATTTCCTTAGAGTTTCATCACTTTTTATCTTTGGAATTTTCACGAAATTTTAGTTTGAGTTCTTTATTAATGAAATATCAGATTACATTTGATTCCATTTGGGTTGCATAATTTTTGTGAAATTTCCTTTACTTACACTTGATTGGTTATTTCATTTCATTAGTGAAAGAAGGTACTACTGTGCATAAGTAGTCTTGTTATATTTCTTTTTTCTGACCTGGAATCATCTTGTGTTTTTTTTGAAGAATTGTCTTGCATAGATTACAGTTGCATGATTTTGCATCAAATTGTGCATAGTTTACATTCTCAAAAAGTGAACCATAGATTTAGATAAGTGTGTTTGATTTCATTTTTGAGAAAAATCACTTATCTTTACAACTTGTGGTTTTGAGTTTTGGTTGGTTTGTTGATCTATCAAAAAATATTTTTTCACTTCTAGAACTTGTTGTGTCAGTCTCTTTTCTTTTAGGGAATCTCATCATATATTCATTTATTCCTCTTGTAAAGAGTTATTTCATTGATTGAAAAGATAGAGTCTCTCATTGGAAGATAGCCTTGATTTGAATTTGCATGTTTTTATTTTATTTTTTAACATAAAAATGGAAAAATTGCTTGGACCTGATTTCCATTAGTATTTTCCTACTGAAAATTAGCCCATTAGAGAATTTTTTATGTTTTCTCTTATTTATCCATTCTTGAATTTTTGGAAGTGAATAAAACCTCTCTCCTTACTTTAGTTAGGATTCATCGAAGTGATAATATTACATTATTATATTAGATTGCATTCAGTTTTGAGTCAGGTTATAACAACATCAGTTTCATATCCATCAACCTATTGAGTAAACACCGGCTTAAAAAACAAAGCTAATAAAATAAATTAGAATTTTTAAAATTTTAGGGCTCATTACACCTACATTAGATCAGATTGTAGGGATTTGGAATAGTAAAGTGATTTCACTTTCCAAAGCTGTAAAAAAAAAATCTTGTGGTAGAGAGTAAATCCATATATTACAGTTTGACTCTGAGAAGATCCTCTTACACATGAGTTAAGCACGAGATCATATCGGACCCAGTGAAGTGATCAAACCCGCTTCATTGGTTATGATAGCACGATTTTCACGCATTAAAAATGGTATCGAAAGGTGTTTGGGAGTCACTTGAGGGATAAAACTCAAATTAACCATGTTGAGGATCCTTCAAGGGGATTGAGATTCATTACTCCGCCCTTGCGTGTATGTTCGATCAGTCATTTTCCGCCTAGGTCAAGTTGTTATATGTGGTAACCTTAGAGACCATTATCTTAGGGCTTTTTTCCAAAGATGATGGCTGGGGGGAGGTTCCTGTTGTACCTGAAATAGACATTGATTAGACTCACTTGGACCTTTTTGGATGGTATTCTTCACTTGAGATGGCATAAGATAAGTTACTTGCACCAGTTCGTGGCCATTAATCAGGTTGTCAGCATAACTTATTCCACCTACTCTATCTCTAGTGACTTTCCACATTTATCTCTGCAACATTCAGTTTCATCACCAATTAGTGATTGTGATGTGAAAATGTTTTCTGGATGGTTTAAATCCTTATATTTATTAGTGTGTGTTATTTACTTGTTTTATTTTTTGCGGACCTTAGGTGTGGATTGTGAATTTTGATTGTTAATATTGTCAAAATTCTTAATAAAATTCACTAAAGTTGAATATAATGGCAACAATTCCAGAATTTACCAACCAAGGAACCCCCCTTAATGGGGATCCTATTCCTTTTCCTTACTTTGGAAATGTTGGTCCTCCTTATATGGCTACATTTTCATTACCCAAATTTACGATAGATTTACCAGTATGGTTGTTTTCAATCTCACTGGTTTCAAATACTGAAATTGTTCCACCTCAAATGGATACCTCTCCTCAACCTCAACTAGATATTCTACCTCATGTTGATCCTTTACCTTATTTACCCATCATGTCTTCTACCCTTTATTCTTCTTCACCTAGTGAAATTCCTAATGCTAGTAACTAGGAGGCTAAGAAGAAGAAGGAAAGGAAGAAGAAGAATATGAAGAAATATAAGAAAGAAGTCAACCAACCAACCATGGTTGTGGTTATTATAGCAACATTTCTGACCTCTATATAATGGATGCTCTGTGTTATTGCCTTGGGCAACCCTTTCCCTTCAGACTTGTTCCTTTACCTAAAAAACATTATTTCGAATTTCATACACGATTCTGCCCTCTCAAAGGTACGTGCACGCATGGGTCCAGTTATACCCAACCCGTGTATATAATTTAAAATATGAAAAAAAAAGTTAAATTCCATATTTTTGGGGTGAGGTTGATGGGTTACACTGGAAGCCTACCTACAAGATCTTGTGGCCTAACTGTATCCCAACTGAAAAAGTTATTTTGTGGTGGTATAAATACACCTCATGAGAAGGCCTAAAGGGGAGAGAGAGATATGTATTGATACTATAGCCATTTAGTCCCTAAACATGTCTGATTTATCCCTGTGCCTCATATACTTCCCATATTCTGGAAAACCTTGTTTCCCTCATGGAGATGTTCATTCCTCTTATATGACATCCATGTGTATACTTATGGAGGGAGATTGTTGAAGCTTGGGCTGGACGGATCCAAAGGATGGTTTCACTTGGAGTTGTGGATGATTCAAGTGGTATTCCTCCACACATATTTACATACATCAATAAAGAAGCTATGTCCCGTTCTTGATGTCGTGATCTTAATTATTTATACATGTTATGATCTTGTTATGAATGATTTCATTTTATTTTGTTTATAATTTTATATGACCTAACATTAAAATCTTGAACATGGGTTCAATTACTACTAGTATATGTGCTTTTCTTCAATGAGTTGTAGGTTTTGAAGCACTAGGAGAAGTAGAGGGTTTGAACCCTACGGAATCTCCTTCAAATTTAGAATGTATGGGTACGACCTCTTCTCCCAATTTTACGAGTTTAAGCATTAGGACTGTAAATTTGCTTACTTCTTGTCTTTGTATGCCTCTTGATCTGTTGGCGTTCTCAACCCAAACCCTAGGGTAATTTATACTGTAACAGAATTTTCAAATCCACTAGGGTTTACATCGGTGTAATTCCTAGTTTTGTTTGGTTTCTCTCTGGATTTGGGTTCATTATCCATCCAGGAAAAAGTCCCGATCTTCTGGATTGAGCTTGAATATTTTATTTTTTCTTTATTAACCTTTTTATACATGCCTTCTAGTTTACACATTGCATATGCACACATTTTTTTCCAAATAAACACGTGTATATGTTGGTTTCCTTGTACATAGTCGCATATACATGCAAGTTGATCACTGTCAAGTTGCGTATGGCCGATTTTAAATGAAATTTTGATATTTTGAGTTTAGTAAAGTCTTTTTCCTATTTTTTGTTACTTTTGTTTAATATTTGATCTTTCTGGGAAGTGTTGCTTTTTTCAGTTTATAAATTTCCTCTCTTTCTTGTTGAAAAACCTAGCCAACCTAGGGTTTTCCCTTCTTTGTGAAGTTTCAGTTTTGGGTTTGGCGCCAGGGCTTCTTGCTGAAGTTCTTGGATGTCTCGAGTATTTGGTACAATGAGTTAGTGTCATTTTTCTAATGCTTATCCTTCTTATTGCTTCACTTTTTTCTTTTCTTTCATTGGCTTTCTTGGTTTTTCTTGGTTTTTTTAGAAAGAGATTTCTGGAAATATTGAGGAGTCTTCTTAATTTTCTTGGAGTTTCTTTGTTTGTTAGAGTTTTGTGCTGCTGATCAGGTTTTCTATTTCAGTTGGTTACCTATTTTCCACTTATTAAGTCTTTTCATGAAAATGATGCTGACGACTTAAGGAATTTGAGGCCTTTTTTTCTCAACTTGATGATTTTGATTTTTGGGTAGTTTTTGCTTTCTCAAAGAACTTATCACTTCCTTAAAAATAAAAGGGCACGAAAAACATCTTTGTTTTCCTTTTATTTTTCTTTTGGTTTTTTTTAAGGCTTTTATCATTTTTCAGCAAGTGTAAATTTTGTCAATTGGTCGAATTCGCTTGGTTTTGGGAGAAGGTCTTGGTTGAATTTGCCCCTTTTTGTATAAATTTTTTGGCATTTTTGTTGGGAGAAGTTCTTCTTTGAATTTTTCCTTTATTTTGTGTCAAGTTTTGGACCTCTTTATTGGGAAACACATTTGCTTGTTCTTTAGAGTAATCCTGGAATCTTTCATTTAGCATTGGTAGTTTGCATTAGAGTAGTTGCACTATAAGAATTTTTAGTCTTTCGTAGATTTTGAGTTTGTGAGTGTGCATTTTGAAAAAGGAAAGAAAAAATTTTGTTCTCATTAGTTTGTTCATAGTTCCCTTTGTAGAAATCCCTTTTCGTTGAAGAAAAAAAGTTTCATTTTGCATGTAGCAGGTTTCTATTGATTTCTTCTTGCATCCATAACACCATAATTTTGTTGGAAATACTTAGGGGGGGGGGTGAATTAGTATTCCTTCAATTAGAGCATTAGTTAATCTTCAATTATTATCAGTGTTTTTACAATGATAGCAGCAAACAATAGGAACACAAATGCACACATTTTTTAAGGTGGAAACCCACTCCGAGACAAAAACCACCTAATGATTTTCTAATAGTTCTTTAATATTCAACTCCAATTGAAAATAAAGCTCCAACTTCCTAGAATCTAGAAAATAATTATTCTCCATCCCCCACTGGATGGACGCTCCAACGCTCGAGATTCTTCATTAGTCAACTGAATGGATGCCCCAACACCCAATGAGCTACAACTCACCCTAGCACCACCCTACCACCTTATAGAAGAATAAAATAAGAATGGACTCACGTACCAGGGAAAATGGTCCACTTTACAATGATATAGAATGATGTAGAAGAAGAAGATATAATAGACCATAACCCCAACTTTGACACAACCACCTAATGATGATCCTAGACCTCCCAATAGTACCTCTTCAACCCTTGGCAGATAGATACTAGTACAATTTGTACAATAATGTATTTACAATGACTAAGTACAATGATACCTTCACAATGATTGTATGCAGTGCTGCCCAATTGAAGACTTCATATGATGAAATTCTTGCTGCTGTTATGCACCTTGGTTTTTTCTCTTGTCATGCTACCCTCTTCTACACCTTGCTTTGCTTTTCTACCGTAGAAATTCTGGTCCTTTGCAACCCTTGACAACACATGATCTAACTTTTTCTTGCCTTTTAGGAGCTCGATATTGAATCCGGTGTATCTCTTTTATTTTAGATCCTCAATATCTGATTTTCAATCCTGTAGTAGTCCTCCGAGTCTTCTTTCCAATTCCATAGGTCTGACCCATATGGATTCTTCAAGAAAGAGTTATGCCCAATCTCTCACAATGCCCTAATTATGGACTATTTCAGTAGAGCACACTTGTACGGCATGCCACGTGTCACTGTTTCTTCATTTGGCTCTGAAATTGATAGAGAAAAAATTACCAACTATGCCCTATCTGCCACGTTTCACAAAATTCAAATCCAATGCTCAGAGTGAGAGTTATGACAATTTTACCAAGGTCACTTCTTTGAGATGAATTTCAAGAGCCTGCAAAAACCATGACTTCCACAGATTATATCTCCAAAAATATTGTGCACCTTGATCTAAAATTTTTACTGTAGCTTTCTTAGGATTTCAGCTTCTCCTCATAACAATTTTAGCTTCTGAACCTTCATAGAAAAAAATTTAGAGTGAAAATTCCACGATGACCTATTTCAGATGGCCGAATCCCTTGCCTAAGGAGGAAAAGAAGATCACAATTTATATAAATGCTTAAGTTGAGAGGGGCTTCAACAAGAGAAATTGGGAGGGATTTTAGGAGCTTAAAAAATATTAATTATGAATTTTCAATGACCCATGCCCCAACCCCATGGGGTTTTAGCCCACTAACTAGGGGTACAAACTTCAAAGATGAATATATCTCAAACCGTGAAGAATTACATGGCATGCCATATATCAATGGAAACATCTCAACAAGTAGAAGCCATCGAAAGAATTATTGACCCAGAATATATTAATTTGGTAGGTCAAAATTCCCATGCAATATTGGGTTAGCCCCTACTGATGCTTGGGTTGACATCAATGACAACCGCTGATCAACAATCTCCCCCTTTGGCATTGATGGCAACACAAGTACTCCCTCTGCGATCATGACACCTCTTCCTACAACATTATCTCCCCCTTTGACATCAATGGCAAAGGGTAGCTCCCCCTAAAACAAAACCATCCTGCGGACTTGTACACGCTTCCACTCCCCCTGACACACAACCGTCTTGCAGACCTGTAATCTAATGAGAACTTGGGAGAATCCCAAGCTTTTGAAGAAGATATTCAAATGCTTCACGAGGCAAAGGTTTAGTGAAGATATCAAATTTTTTTTCTTTTGTATAAACATACTCAAGTTTGATAGTCTTTTCAACTACTTGTTCTCTAACAAAATGATATTTGATCAAAATGTGTTTTGTTTTTGAATGCATGACAGGATTCTTGGAGATGCTGATGGCACTAGTGTTGTCACAGAATATGGGAATAGGCTCACCGAATTGTACTTGAATATCTTGCAAAGTTTGTTTCATCCAAAGGACTTGAGTACAACATGATGTTGCTGCAATGTATTCTACTTCCACTGTTGATAATGATATTGAAGTTTTCTTTTTGCTCAACCATG
Source organism: Pinus albicaulis (assembly GCA_034641835.2). NCBI lineage: Eukaryota > Viridiplantae > Streptophyta > Pinopsida > Pinales > Pinaceae > Pinus > Pinus albicaulis. Next base: position 14,672 of record JAXQQM020060234.1, on the reverse strand, counting down.
ATACGAGACAACCACCTAGATAGAATGCTGCTCCACTAGTACTCTTATGATCATCAACGCTTCCTACCCAATCTGCATCTGTAAAGACTTGAATAATGAGATTGTTACCCTTGGAATACCACAAGCCATATTCTTCTGTGCCCTTTAGATATCGAATAATTCTTTTGGTGCTGATTGGAATCTTGCTACTTGTTCAACTACTTGCATAACATCTGGCCGAGAAGCTATTACATATAGAAGACTACCAGTCATAGATATGTACAACCTCTAATCCACATCCTTAGATAAGTCGTCTATGCTCAATTTGCAACCTGTTACCATCGGAGTAAGGACGGGTTTGCAATCTTCCATTTTGAATTTATTGAGAATTTCCTTGATGTACTTGTCTTGACATATAAATATTCCTTTCTCTTGCTGAGATATTTGAAGCCCTAAGAAGTATGTAAGCTCACCAAGTAATGACATCTCAAACTCACTTTGCATATTTGTAGAAAATTTCTTACTTAGTCGATCATCATTGCTACCAAATATTATATCATCCACATATACCTCAATGATTGTTAAATTATCTTTATCTATTTGTACATAAAGATTTATATCAACAATACCTTTCTTGAACCCTTGTTGACATAGATATCCATCAAGACAAGCATACCATGCTCTAGGAGCCTGCTTGAGACCATATAGAGCCTTCTTTAACCTGCAAACATAGTCTTCTTTTTGTGATAGTAAAAAACCTTCAAGTTGTTCGATGTAAACTTCTTCTTCTAATTCTCCATTCAGAAATGTTGACTTAACATCCATTTGGTAGACTTTGATTTTTATTGAACATGCATAGGTGAGAAACATTTGGATATATTCCATTCTGGAAACTGGTGCAAATGTTTCGTCGAAATTAATTCCTTCCACTTGTGCATAGCCTTTGCAAACTAATCTTGCTTTGTTTCTGGTAACCTGCCCATCTTCATTCAATTTGTTCCTGAACATCCATTTAGTCCCAATGAAATTTTTATATTTTGGTCATGGAACTAATTCCCAGGTGTTATTATTCTCAATTTGATCCAATTATTCATTCATAGCTGCTACCCAATGTTCATTCTAGCTGGCTTCCTCAAAGCTACTAGGCTCAAAGGTTGCTAGAAAAGCAACGTGAGTTTGTTGTGATGAACGAAGCTATCGACCTTCATTTATGTCACCAATGATTTGATTTGATGGATGGTTCTTTTGAATCCACTCTTTTGTTCTCCTTGGAGGAGCTTCTTGTTGTTGTTCTGGTATATCTTGATGATCATTGTTTACTTCTTCCTCGTTGATAGTTGCTTCTTGTTCTACAATTTTATCTATATTTTTCAACCTCTGTCTCAAGTTTCAAAGATTCTAGGTCCTCATCATTACTCACTAGAACACCATCTTCGTCAAATGTGACATTTATTCTCTTCACTATCTATTTTCGTCTTAGATTATAGCAATTATAGGAATTTATTTTGCGTGAGTAACCAACAAAGATACCTTCATCAACACGTGATTCAAACGTACCCAAATTTTGATCTTATCTTTTGATATAACATTTGCTTTCTAAGATTCTAAAATATTTTACATTAGCTAGTTTTCCTTTCCATAATTCATATGGAGTCTTGTTGCAATTATTTCTGAGAAGACTTTGGTTGATAATGAAGACTGTTGTATCAATTTCTTGAACCCAGAATTTTTCATCTAATTTTGAGTCCTTCAACATTGTTCTACCCATTTCCTGTACAATTATATTCTTTCTTTCAACAACTCCATTTTGCTGAGGTGTTCATGCTGTTGAAAATTGCCTTTTTATTCCATTTTCATCACAGTATTGTTGAAATAATTTGGAAGTGAATTCTCCACCATTATCTGATCTTAAACACTTTATTTTCAAATCAGTTTCATTTTCAACTAACTCCTTGTAGATCTTAAAGCACTAAAATGCTTCAGATTTTTTCTTTAGGAAACTAACGACTATCATCCTGGTATAGTCATCTATCATTAACATGAAATATAATTATCCGTCTAAGCCTTTTTTTTCTCATAGGACCACATAGATCAGTATGTATCAATTCCAATGGATGTGATGAAAAGTGTTCTTCTGTTTTAAATTGGACTTTTCTCTGCTTTCCATGCCAACATGCCTCACATAGTGTGTTGGAAGGTTTTGAGATTTTCAGCATTCCTCGTACTACTTCCTTTTTGCTTATCCTGACAAGATTTTCAAAGTTTATGTGACCCATTCGTTTGTCCCATAACCAACTTTCATCTTCTTTAGCTAGTAGACATGCTTTAGTTGCTTCATCCAGAACATATATGTCGTTTAGAGCTTGACTTGCTATAGCCATAATTTTACCATACCTGCCTTTCCTGATTTGACATTTTGTGGAGTTGAATAGCATTGTGTGTCCTTGATCACACAATTGTCCAACACTGAGTAGATTGTGATTCATGTTTTCGACCAATAGAAAATTCTTGGCTATAACGTCTTTTCTTCCGAGAGTGATGGTACCTGATCCTATAACATTTGAAGATCCATCATTTCCAAAGGATATGGTTCCATACTTCTTCTCTTTCAGAGATACAAATTTATTTCTATCTCTAGTCATATGCGTTGAGCAACCACTTTCAACATACCACACATCTTTATTTTTTTGAGTCTTGAGAGCGAGAGCACAATTATCAGTCTTCTTCTTCTTCCATGTTCATTCATTCTATGGCCTCAAATATTCTTTTGGAGGATTTTCAAGTTTGCAGTCTCTAGTTATGTGTCCAAAGTTCTGACATTTGTAACATTCCATATTATTTCTTAAATTTTCAAAGATATTGATGTTTTTTTGAGCCCTGGGAGGTTCATATTTGAAGAATCTCTTGGAATTGTATTGGTTCCTAGGGCACATGTGACATTCTACAGATTTATGACCAAATGTTCCACATGAATAACACTAGCCATGAAAAATATGTTGGTACCTAGATGAAAATATTCATCGAGGAATCGTCTTCCAAGGATGTGCTTGCGAATATTGTCCAATGAAGTCTTCATATATGTCAGATCTCATAGGTTCATTATATTTTGTTGTAGAAGGTCCTGTTTCTTCTTCTTTGTAACCAAGGCCAGTTCTGTCGTTGTAAGATTGTTGATTGTTGATGAGTTCTTCCAATTACGTTGAGCTGTTGGGATAGTTTTGGACAGTTTTTCCCTTCTTCACTTCCTTACGCAGCGAGACTACTTCATATTCTAATTCTTCCCTTTCTTGGTTGCTTTCTTCCAACATCTTTTGAAGTGACTCTTCAATACATTTGTGTTCTTCAACCTCAATTTTGAGACCTTGAACTTGTTCTTCAAGAGTATTGGAATAGATCTTCTCAGCATTGATCTCTTTAATAAGCTTGATTTCCTCCTCATAAAATTCTTCTATGGTCAACCCTTGTTCTTCATTGTTTGATACTTCTTGTTTATTGTGCTTGGCCATAAACAATACTTTCTCATTGGCTTCTTCTTTGCTATAACTTTCTTCATCGGATGATGAGCTATCTTCTTTAGAGAGAAAATTCCTTTTGGATCCTTTCTTTTTGCCTTGCTTGTTGAATTTATTAAAGCCTTTCTTTCCTTTTGAGTTGCCATCACTTTTGCTCGGACATTTTGCTACGAAATGGCCAACCTCACCACAACCGAAACATATCAATGCAAGTTTACCTTTGAATTTTCCCTTACCAGGTTTTAGTTTTCTCATAAAGTAAGCATATTCTTCATCTGAAAGACCTTCTCCATCATCTCCCTTTTCTTCACACTTGCAGGTGCATGTCATTTCAATTGAAGGTTGTTTGTCCTTATTGGTTTTCTTAGATGAAATGAACACAATTTCTAGTTTTGAAGTAACCTTTTCTTCATCAAGTCTCATTTCATATGCTATGAGAGCTCCATGTAATTCTTCCTTGCTGAGTTTGTCTATATTTTCACTATATTCTAAGACCGATACCTTCGGGTTGAATCTCCCTGGAAATGTTCTAAGAATCTTCCGTATAATAGTCTTCTCGTCAACTAACTCTCCCAATCCTTCCATAGTATGGGTTATTTCATCAACGTATCGGAAGTATGCAGCAATTTTGCAATCTTCTTTCATTCTGAGTTGCTCAAATTTTTCTCTATAGATTTGAAGATTTGCTTCTTTGACATTTGAGTCACCTGCATATATATTCTCAAGCTTGTCCCATACATTTTTGGCAGTTTTACAACCCAACACCTTATGATAAGTAGATTCAATAAGTCCGCTCATAATAATATTCTTTTCTTTTGCATCATTTACCAAATTCTTCTTACCTTGTTCATCCGCGGTTGATGTAAATCCATTTTGAACAGTGTCCCATACTTCGTAACCTTGCACCAAGAGATAGACCTCCATTCTTCATTTCCAAAGTGCATAATTATTTTCATTGAATAGAGGTACACCATTCTTGGTATGCTCCATGACCTCCTTCTAGTTGTTAAACTGTTATTGAAGGAACCAAGCTCTGATACCAATTGTTGGAAATACTGAGAGGGGGGGGGGGGGGGGTGAATCAATATTCCTTCAATTAGAGCATTGGTTAATCTTCAATTATTATTAGTGTTTGTAAAATGATAGCAGCAAACAAGAGGAAAAAAAATGCACACAGTTTTTAAGGTGGAAACCCACTCAGGGACAAAAACCACCTAATGATTTTCTAATAATTCTTTAATATTCAACTCAAATTGAAAATAAAGCTCCAATTTCCTAGAATCTAGAAAAGCATTCTTCTCTAGCTCCCACGGGATGGACGCTCCAATGCCCAATATTCTTCAGTAGTCAACTGAATGGATGCCCCAACACCCATTGAGCTACAACTCACCCTAGCACCACCCTACCACCCTATAGAAGAATAAAAGAAGAATGGACTCCTGTACCAGGGAAAATGGTCCAATTTTACAATGATATAGAATGATGTAGAAGAATAATATATATTAGACCATAACCCCAAATTTGACACAACCACTTAATGATGATCCTAGACCTCCCAACACTACCTCTTCAACCCTTGGCAGATAGATACTAGTACAATTTGTACAATAATGTATTTACAATGACTAAGTACAATGATACCTTTACAATGATTGTATGTAAGTATGCTCCACTTGAAGACTTCATATGATGAACTTGGCTGTCGCCTTATGCACCTTCGTTGCCGCTCTTGTCATGCTACCCTCTGGCCGCACCTCGTTTCGTCATTGCCACAGAAATTCTCGGTCCTTTCGCAACCTCGACAACACATGATCTAGCTTTTTCTTGCCTTCTAGGAGCTCGATATCGAATCCGGTGTATCTCTCGTTATTTCGTATATTAAATATCTGAATTTTGGTCCGGTAGTAGTCCTCCTCTGAGTCTTCTTTCCAATGCCACAGTTCTGATCCAATTTGGATTCTTCAAGAAAGAGTTATGTTCAATCTCTCACAATGTCCTAATTATGGACTGTTTCAGCAGAGCGCACTTGTACAGCGTGCCACGTGTCATTGTTTCTTCATTTGGCTCTAAAAATGATAGAGAAAAAATTGCAGAGTATGCACTATCTTCCAAATTTTACAGAATTCCAATCCAATACTCAGAGAGAGAGTTATGACGATTTTACCAAGGTCAATTCTTTGAGATGAATTTCAGGAGCCTGCACAAACCCTGAATTCCACAAATCATATCTCCAAAAATATTGTGCACCTTGATCTAAAATTTTTACTGCAGATTCATCAGGATTTTGGCTTCGCCCTCACAATAATTCGAAATTTTCTCAACCTTCATAGAAGAAAATTTAGAGGAAATTCCATGATGATACGTTTCAGATGGTTTTAACTTCCTTGCCTAAGGAGGAAAATAACATCACACTTATGAATGCTTAAGTTTAGAGGGGCTTCAATAATTGAATGTGGGAGGGATTTTAGGAGCTTAAAAATATTAATTATGAGTTTTCAATGACCCATGCCCCAACCCCATGGGGTTTTATCCCACTAACTGGGGTACAAACTTCAAACATGAATATCTCTCAAACTGTGAAGAATTACATGGCATGCCATATATCAACGAAAACATCTCGACAAGTAGAAACCATCAAAAGCATTATTGATCCAGTAATACTATATTAATTTGCAGGTAAAATCTCTACGCAATATTGTTGGCTCTGTGCTACTTGGGTTGACATCAATGAAAACCTTTGATCAACAAATTTTCACCTCCATTTCACCCTTGACTTAAAAGAACAACCTTTAAAATCAAGTGATAAAATTTAAAATGAACTAGAATATTTTCGACTTGTAATTAAATACATCAACTAGTTTAGGTCAATAAGGCCTTGGAATAGGTATGTGGAGAGTTAACTCTCCAAGGCCACTCTAAATTCAAACTTAGAAGTTGATTAAAAGAGTGAAACCCAGTCTTGTTAAGTTGTCTGGAAAATCTTTACTAAAAAGCGAGTCAAATGCAAGGGCGAGTGAAAGTAGGGAAGAGAGATACACCCTCTCCTACTTGCCAGATCCTGACCAAAGACTGTTTGGCTCGGCTTCTTATATGAACTGGTGACCTTAGTTACCATTCCTAGGTATCCCATAGATGACTGTGGGGGGTAATACCCATGGTACCTAAGGTAGACATTACATCACGTTCATTAGTACTTCTGGAGGGTTCCCTTACGAAGCTTGGGTACTTGCACCAGCAAAGGCTTTTGTCTGGACGTTAGGGAAACTGCTTCTATTACCTTTGCTAGTAGGCTTGGGGCGTAATTACCCCATTATATTTTTGGAAGGTCCTTATATTTTCGCTTTCTTGTATTTTTGTGTCTCGTCCTAATCACCCGGAGCGGAAATACCTAAGGGTTACTTGATTGGTTGAATCTTTAGGGAAATTTTTAGAGAGTGATATTTTCTCCTAGAATTCCATAGCTTTATAACTTTTTTAATTTGTATAAGTTCTCTTAATAATTAAAAGTGGCTAAAAGATCATTTCGTCGTGTTGGGGTTCCCATGTTTTGGCCAGTTTGACAAGACCAAAATATGAGACAACATAGAACCACTTTGGGGCCCTAGGATCTAGCCCTCCTAGGTCCAGAGAGGGATCTCTCTATGATAGTCAAAGGTTTATGTCTTTGAAGCTCGAATGTTAAGGTTTTAGGCTAGTTATAGGCACAGAGTTTGTTTGTTTGATTGTTTATGTTTGGTTGTTGGGAATCATGAAAGAAGGGTCCAATATAAGACAAGGATGAGCAAAGAGGAAACTAGGCAAAGATAGATAACTCAGGGAACATCAAAGCCATTGGGCAATGGAGTCAAGAAAGTATTTACTTGTGTTCAATGTGCAAGCTTTCATTTGGGCTAGTCATCTAGAGCATTTGGATCTTAAAGATGGTTGATGGAATGGGAAATTAAGGACTGAAAGTGAGTGAAGGGGAACCAGCCAACTCTGTCTATAGATCAGGTCAGAGGTCATTTAACTCCAGACCTGCTTGGACAAAACTAGAGGCGAGACAAGGGATCTTAGGAAGGCTTAATGAGATGGAAAGATCCTAGTGAGGCAGAGACAGGGTTCTAGACCTCCCAGTGTTCTTAACTCATCTAACTAAATCCTAACAAGAACATCTAAACATAGATCTCATTAATTTATACATCAGAGAGCAGGCAATGACATCCACTACACTAGTTAAATCAATTGAAATCGATATTCAGATACACATATAAGCAGAAAACATAAAGGCAGGGAGAGCAGCAGCATAAGGTACCTATCAAGGGTAAGTCTTATGCCAAACTTCTGATGCGAGCCTGAAGAAACATAATGAAATGAAAGCAAGTCAATCAAAAATACAGGGAAAGGAAAACATCACCAGCTGCTTTAGATCGGGATCCAAAGAAACATGCTTGTCATATTAAAAACAACACCAATCAGGTACATCATTGCCCACAGCTTGAACATTCAGTCTGAAGACATCAAATCTCAGCCTATCTTACAATATTACACAGAGAACTTGTCTCAAGAGGAAAATTATTGCAATATATTGATATCTCATCAACAGCCAACCACCATTACAATAATTTCCCTCTGTGTTTTATAGCAGATGATGAACAAAAGGTCGACTGAGGTGGTAGGTGAATACTAAATGTAACTGTTAGTATGAATCCTTTGTCAAAGTGTACGAAAAAGGACCACTTTAGCTACGCATAACTAATAGCCCTAACAACAAAAGTGGCTGCCAATATCTTCAGATATGTGGTTAGTTGATCAAGAAAAGAGCTGCAAAAAATGAGATCTATGCATAGAAAGACATTAAGCAGTAAAAAGAAGGGTTTGCTCCATATACCAATAGACAAGACAAGAAAAATTTTTGAAAGAATTTTTTGTATTAAGGGCACCTGGGAGGAAAACAAGAAGGCGTATCCAATTCTCCTCAATGGGATGGGTTCTTGGAAGTCCTCAGCACTTCAGATCTAGAATCTCTCTCTCCTGTTGGTGTAGAAAACCTACACAAAGAATAGAACTCAAAGGGAGCTCACATAGCAAATAGTGGAAAAATGTGACCAAGTGTATAGATCGAGAGTGATCTAATAGGCAACAAAAGGTGAAGAATGGTAGGAAAAAAACCTCCTATTTATAACAAAATATTGGGTCATTCTAGATCTTGGTGGATGATTAAAATAATGTTAACCAAATCTAGATCCACCTTTTATGGAATATTTTATTATATTTGTTGGAGGGAAAAAGTATTTGACTTGGGTCAAATCCCTTTATTTTTTAATAATAAATAAATAAATGATTTATTTATCTTTTTAAGGAAGTGGTTGAAAGATAATCAAATAAATAATGATTTATTTAATTATTTGTGGGTGATTTGGTCATATTTAACAAGGAATATTATCTAAATGAGATTTAAATAATTATTCCTAGAAAATAATAAGATAAATAAAGGTTTATCTAATTAATTTCTTTGTTTTTTGGGTTAAACATGACTGGGAATAATAATTAAATTATGGTTTAATTAATTATTCCATGAGGAAAATCAAACAAATATAGGTTTGTTTAATATTTCCTTTTGGGTTTTCCTGTTTAGACCATAAACAACCTAATAAATGTGGTTTATTAAGTTATTTTACATAGTGAAAGCAATTTTACTTAGGGTAAAATTGGTCTTACATGGTGTACTTGGGTCTATCTAATGATAATAGGTTAGATGTACTTTGGGTTGAGGGATATGTAAGGGGCCATTGGATGTTGAAAGAGGCTCTGTAGAACCGGAAGAAGGGGACTCGGGGGCAGACTGAGCAGGAGGATTGGGGTACTGGCGAGACCAAGTTTGAAGGTGAAGGTCGACGATTGGGGATGGATCAGAGTTCATCATGAGGATCTGGTAATTAGAGGGACCAGAAGGGGAAGGTGAAGTGGCGGCCTGTCCAGCAGGTGGTTGGGCAGCCACGAATCCTTGCTGAGGGAAAGGATCAGTAAAAACAACTGGTTGAGTAGTGGCCACATTAGGGGGAGCATGAGGGGAGGAATGTTGTCCTCGCAATGTGGCTTGAGACTGCCACATCTGTCACATCTGTGGTAAGAGGGGACAATCGTGGGTATAATGACCATAAACACCGCAATACGAACAAGGCTTATTTGTGCGAAGCGGCCTGTCCGGCTTGGGCTGAGTGCCCTGTTGCTAGTTAGAAGTGTTAGGGTCAACACCTTGAGGATTGGGTCCATGGGTACCAGGGGCAGATGGATTTAGATTTCCCCTCCGCCTTCTTTGAGAAGAAGAGGGATTAGTTGCGCCTTGTTGTGCAAATAATTGCCCTGGAGGGGGCTGTATGTGATATTGCTGGGGTTGAGGAGGCAAGGGAGGTGGAAGCCCATATGCTGGAGGATCTGGTGCCCTAGGTTGCGGATAAGGGTAATGGTTAGGTTGGGAAAAATTGAGGTAAGCAGGAGGTTGGGCAAAAGGATGAGGCATGCCGTATCCTGGATACATGCTACCGGGAGGGGGAAAGGTGCTAGAGGTGCTGGCCCCTCCTTGAGGGAGACCATAGCCCATAGGAGGTTGAGCATATGGATGAGAGAGGGCTCCAACGATACCATCGGCAGAATGAGATGCCCCCGGGGCATTAGCGCCGCCGGGCCTGGGGAGGTCAGGAAGGACGGTATAAACATAACCAGATTGAGCGTAGATCAGGTCATATTTCAAGGCTATTTGGAGGGCGACTTCTTCGGTTTGAGGCAAATGGGAGGCGAAATATTTGCCGATAGGATCTAAGAGGGAGCGAAGGAACCATTCCATATAGATCTGATCTTCGAAGGGGAGAGCTCAACATAAGCTGCGTCTTCGTCGCCATTCCTAGACATGAGCAGAAAGGCGGGTCGAAGAGGTTTTCTTGAAAGAGGTCAAAAGCTTCGTACCAGTATCGTATCAGAGAGGGAGCTAGAAGTACGATAAAAAGGCTTGGTAAATAGTCGCAAAGGTGGTATGGGAAGAGGTGGCTTGGTCAACATACCATTTAGAAGCTTTGCCGGTAAGCGTGCGTTGGAACAACCGAAGACAGATGGAATCATCGGTAATGGAGTTGGAGGAACACCACATGTGGAAAGATCGGACATGGTTGGTTGGATCTTCTCCAGAAAGGCCTTCGAACTTAGGGATGTCAGAGGGGAGCTTGGTTGGCATAGCACGCCAACCAACATCGTGGCGGATAGGGTCATTGATCAACTGATTGAAATCGGGGAGGCTGAGGCCTGTGATGTACGGCAGCAAGGATGTGGCCGAGGTAGTTCCTGTGGCAGTTCCGCTAGTAACAGTTTCGGCATTAGGGCCAAGAGCACCGCTAGTGTTAGGCCCTGGACCAGACATAATGAAGGTGACAGGGGGAGAACCAGAAGGAGAAGGAGAACCCAAAGAATCAGAAGAGGAGTCGGAGTACGGACTCGGAGGGGGACTGGCTCGACGACGGCGGGACGGAGCAGGTCGATCGACCGGAAACTGAGGGTGAAGGCCAAGAAGTCTCCAAGAAGTGCGCCTTGGGGGCGCAATGATGACAAAAAAATCACGGCACAAGGGGAAGAAGAACGACCACAAGGGCAAGGAGGTGTAGAATCAAGTGATTACAATGTCGAAACAAGGTCAGATAGGTGCAGTGTCAATTGATTTTAAAGTCTTTGCCTGGCGGTGTAAACCAAGCTCTTCTTCGCTTAGGGTGAGTGTGTGGCATGCGTTAATTTTAATTTTTAAACCCTTTTCGTTTTGAGAGCAAGAGAAAAAGTGTGCTGCGTAACTGAAAATAAATCTGCAGAGAACAATATATAATGCTGAAATAACAGAAAATTAACAGCTACTAGTGCATTGATTCAACCCAAAAAGGCGGGTCTCTCAAAACTAATCTAACAGACGGAAAAAATCTAGTCAAAATGCATTAAAAAGAGGCCAATAGATCTAGGGTCAAAAGGGACAGGGATCTAAAGGAGAAAGTTGCTGAAAAGAGGTGCAGATCACAACCAAGAGACAGAGGCAAGGTGGCTAAAAAAAAGGAGGAAATCAGCAAAAAGAGGAAAGGACAGGGAGGAGGTCCTAAAGGGAGGTCTAAACAAAACTACAATAGGTGATTTGAAAGGAAGAAGAGCTGATTTAAAGGGATCTGAGAAGGAGGTATCAGATCTGAAAAAGGGAAGGCTGAAACTCTGAAAAACAGACGGCTGAAACATCTAAAAATTCTTCCACCAAAAGTGGAGGGTACTGAAGCCCTAGGGGGCTAGGTTCCCACTTAGATGAGCAAAACAGATCAGAAATAGGTCTAAACGGGCGGAGGCAGAGGCTGGAAAACCCTGACAGAAGCTTCAGCAAAACCCAGAAAAATTGCAGAAAAACAGCTGAAAAATTGGCAGGTTACAGGTTCTGACCTGTTTTCAGTGCAGGTCGCAGAAAATAGGCTGAAAAGTGCGACCTGGAGGTTCAGGTCACAGGTTATGGGCCAAAAAGTGTGACCTGAAGCTCCAGGTGTCTCGGCGGCAGATTTTCAGAAAAGCTGTCGTCTCAGTTGCGGCTGATGTCGGTTACCTGCGCAATAAGGCCAGAAACACGCACAAGTTAGAAATTTTAATGTTTTTGGGTTTTATGTGAGAAAAACAACATAAAAATAGGAAAAAAAAAAGCTTAAAAGAAACCCTAGGGTTTGAAGTAGCTGGATATTCAGGAATATGAAAAAAGACAGTGGTCGTAATTTAAAACCCGTGTGGAGTCGCCATTTGTTAGTATGAATCCTTTGTCGAAATGTACGAAAAAGGACCACTTTAGCTACTTATAACTAATATCCCTAACAACAAAAGTGGTTGCCAATATCTTCAGATCTGTGGTTAGTTGATCAAGAAAAGAGCTGCAAAAAATCAGATCTATGCATAGAAAGACGTTAAGCAGTAAAAAGAAGGGTTTGCTCCATATACCAATAGACAAGACAAGAACAATTTTTGAAAGAATTTTTTGTATTAAGGGCACCTGGGAGGAAAACAAGAAGGCATATCCAATTCTCCTCAATGGGATGGGTTTTTGGAAGTCCTCAGAACTTTAGATCTAGAATCTCTCTCTCTTGTTGGTGTAGAAAACCCACACAAAGAATAGAACTCAAAGGGAGCTCACACAGCAAATAGTGGAAAAATGTGACCAAGTGTATAGATCCAGAGTGATCTAATAGGCAACAAAAGGTGAAGAATGGTATGAAAAACCCTCGTATTTATAACAAAATATTGGGTCATTCTAGATCTTGGTGCATGATTAAAATAATGTTAACCAAATCTAGATCCACCTTTTATGGAATATTTTATTATATTTGTTGGAGGGAAAAAGTATTTGACTTGGGTCAAATCCTTTATTTGTCAAAAATAAATAAATAAATGATTTATTTATCTTTTTAAGGAAGTGGTTGAAAGATAATCAAATAAATAATGATTTATTTAATTATTTGTGGGTGATTTGGTCATATTTAACAAGGAATATTATCTAAATAAGATTTAAATAATTATTCGTAGAAAATAATAAGATAAATAAAGGTTTATCTAATTAATTTCTTTGATTTTGGGTTAAACATGACTGGGAATAATAATTAAATTATGGTTTAATTAATTATTCCATGAGGAAAATCAAACAAATATAGGTTTGTTTAATATTTCCTTTTTGGGGTTTCCTGTTTAGACCATAAACAACCTAATAAATGTGGTTTACTAAGTTATTTTACATAGTGAAAGCAATTTTACTTAGGGTAAAATTGGTCTTACATGGTGTACTTGGGTCCATCTAATGATAATAGGTTAGATGACCAAAAAATGGTGTAACAGTAACATTAAACACAAAATGAATGCAGGGCTGAAACCCATTCTATTTGATTGTTGTGTATTTAATCTCTGTCACTTCCCTTGTGGAAGGTGATCTTCTCCAGGTATGATCTTGATAGATTTCGGTTGTCGTACCCTTGGTTTTTTGAACAAGAATGAAATAAACTACTGAGAAGTCTGCCATATAAATGCTCTGGTGGTTTTGAACTGCTATTAGGGTGGAAATTCCTTCAGGGACATTGTGCATAATAAAAGCTGTATGGGTGCCCTGTACTTGATGAAGAAAAACATTCTGCTGATGAATGAACCCTGATGTTACCTCTTATTGTGCCCAGGATTTCCTGTTCGATCCTCGGGTTCCTCAAACTGGTGCTTTGCCTCTTAAACCACTGGTTTAAGGCTCCATATATTCATTAGGGTGCCTTAATCTCCTTTGCTCTGTACTGAAATGCTTTGTCGCTCCATTTTTGCTTCTGACAGGCTAGCTCGGGTTTTAATGGCGCTGGGAGGTTTCTACAAAGTTTATACCCTGTTCTCTTTAATGCATGTCCTGTGTTCATCTTCTCGGGTCATTTTCATAAATTCCAGCCGCTGAAGATGATCTTTCTTGATTTCATTGTCGTTGTGCAGAGGATGCATATTATGGCGGCCATTGCTTCTTAATAACCCTGAAAAACACACAAATAAGTTAAGGAAATCATGAATGGGGTGGCAGATGATGTGGAGGTGAAGAAAGGTCGTGCAGATGGTGGCATGGCAGAGAGAAATGCATAGGAACAACAGAGATCCGCTCTGGTGGAGATGGCGGTATACAGAACGAATGAAGGAAAAACCTTAAAGAACACGAAACCGAAACAATATATGCGTTGGAATGGTCTGGCGTACGATGAATCCACATGGAGATGATGCGGTGAGCGGACCTGGGGGGGTGGTCAATAGAAGGTGAACAAATCTGAACCGTTGATCGCGACGGAGATCAACGGCAGCGGACGGGACATGACATGGGTTAATCAGTGTGCAACTTCATTAAACGTCGTGCAACTTGGGTGGGCGATGGCCGTTGGATGGCCCGTCCCAGATCGGACGGTCTACAGCGGTTTTGCTGCGCATCCGTGTCTGGAAGATAATGCGCGAGGGATGCAGTTAACGGGCAGGAAAGGTGGTTTCAGAATCGTACAAGAGGACAGGTGGCGGCAGCTGAGTGGAATCACTGGGCTACAGGGGAAAACCGCCAAGCGCGCAAGGGTGGTGCGAAATAAACTGGGCGGTTTTGAACAGTGCATGGCGGGGTCCACCAGCGAGAAAGTGTTGGAAATATTT